>WBNH01010131.1:2833-85253 GCA_013401255.1 Urocolius indicus
TCATCCTGCCCTGGTTTTGCATCTTGCTCTGTTCTGTTTCTTGTAAGTCATAGAATAAACTTCCCTTACTTTCCTCTCTATAAGTCAAGCAGTGAAGTCTGTTTTGCCTGTTTATCTTTCATCATCCTAATGAGGGTGGGGATGGATGGGGGGCACCAAGCAAGAGACTATAGTGGTGATTCATCGCTGGCTGGGCAAAACCATGACACAGAGACTCATGTTTCTACCCAGTTCTTTATTCTATAAAACTTCTTCAGAACTGCAGTTTGCATATTCTATGTCTGGCATTTTGCTCCAAACAGCACACGAACCATAGCTAAGACACTGATCTCCTGTAAGTTGTTTAAGATGACAAGAGTAAATTGTCTAGGAATAGATAACTTGGTGCAAAAAGCATTCTGGAACAAGATGACAGGATGTATGGCAAAATATTATGGATGAGAGAGAATAAAAAAGCATAAAATTCAGAGTTGAGAGGGATTTCCAGTGTCATCAGCCCAGACAGCAAGGCATTTAATACTTCTGATAAACAAAAAAAATCAGCATCTTTGCAAACTCTTAAAATGGAAGAATGCTTTGCAACTTTCCCTCTATAACAGTTAAGTACATTATTTCAATTGCAAGTCTGCTCATGAACAACTTGGGGAAGTATGTTTCTGCATCGACAACAGCTTTCAGCTTAAATAATGAAGAAGGGAAATAAAAAACATTCTCCTTGCAAGTACTAATCTGAATTAGCATTACAAAGAGCAATTTCCACAGTTCTATTAGAAATAGACCTAAATGTCTCTGCTGCAATGGAAGCCTGCATCCCCATTTAATTACCTTAAAACCGAGTAACACACATAGTTATATAAATCTAGCTAACAACAAACCTAGGCTCTTGAGGGGAGTGAATGTCTGGATTCAGTCATTATTAACAGTACTAAGTTGTTAATGCTGACAGAGAACAATCTCAGTTCTTCTTTACTATTATGTCATTAAACAGAGAGTTCATTTAGGGCTCTGTTCATATTTGGCTGACCAAACTAGCAAATTTATAATCTCTAGGGAAGATGAACCCTGTCCAGAAGAAAAAAAGGACATCAAAAAAGAAAACACATAAAAAAGAAAGTAGATAGGAAAAAAATAGTTTCTGTTCTAAATTATTTATGTACTATTCTCAGGTTAGGGTAATATGTCAAGTTAATAAGGCAGAAGAATAGCATGAGTTAATATAGAGTCACTTTAATAATTAATGGTACTACAGATGCAGGTCATGTACATTTTTTAATATAAAAATATTATTATTTTTATTATTTTATGTTTTCACCTTCTCATCTGGATGTTTAAACCTGATGACACTTTATTCTGCCTGGTGAAAGGAGTATATAAATTGAAATTACTTATATGCATCTAATCTGTGTGTTTTCAAACACTGTAGACCACCCGGTCTACAACTCTGAACCTCAGAATATGTACATTTAAACATAGAAATTAAAAGTGAAGGAATGTTTTTTTACACATTTTTTATATTCTTGGATGTTAGACGTGGGAATTTTAATCTACAAGCATACCATGAAATTATTCCGCTTGCATGCAGATTTAGACATTGGCATCATTAATGAAACCCACAGCTGTGAGTCATGAAGGAGTTCTAGACTTGGCATGGGAAGGAAGCATCAAGCAGTCTACTTTGTTTCTCAAATTATCACATCAATAGGGGACATTTTAGCATCAATATTCTCTATCCAGTAAAGATTTTTTCCCCAACATCTTTTTCATCTTAACCTTCAGAGGCTGCTCAGAGTTTTAAAAAAAGATTTATCCAAAACCAAACAAGCATATATAGAATCTGTTACATCATGCTACTGAAAAGCTATCTGCCATTGGCTTTTATATAAATTCACAGTATACTATTTTATATATCAGCAACTTAACAAAAGCCTGTGTTACAACTGGTGAAGGCTGTAGAACATAATAGTTTAAAAAATCCCACAAAAATGTACTCAAATTTGTAACTTCTGTGTATCTAGATTTTTCCCCCCCAATGGTCATGCATCAATTACTTTGATTTATGCTTAAACAAGCTCCTAATAATCACTCTCAGTTTATATAGAAACTGTGAGTGGTAATTTTAGATAAAATGTTGGTATTACCATAATAAAAGCTAAACAGGAACATACATAATGAGTATTTAATATTATGATTATATTAAAAAGATCCCAAACAAACCCAAAACATTTTCCAGGCCTCAAAGTGTTTCCAATTAAACTTCTTAGCTTTCCAGCTCAAATGTTTTCATCAATATAGGATATGATAATCTTATCCAATTTTCCTAGCACTTTAGGATTTCATTAAAAAAGCTTCCAATCACTTAACTTTTGGTTATAGAAATTAATTTGTGCTCTGATGTCTTCAATTTGATAATTTCAATACACAGCTACTATTATGGTATAAAACCTTTAACAATTTCTTTACCTTACTTAATACAAGTGTGCTGCATTCTAACTAGGAAGTCTACTATCAGTAACTGAGAAATCTGCTGAACATAAATGTCATCTCCTCTACCATACTGACAAATAGAAACTTCTTAAAATCTGTCAGTAATGGAATTCTGTCCTATCAAGTAAAAGTAAGATATTTTAAAAATTAAATTCAAGTTGTGAGTAAATTTATTTTTACATGTTTTTTCTATTTAAATTTTGGAAAACTCAAAAAAAAAAAAAAAAAGCGCCAAAATAAATTTAGAAGAAATGTANACTAAATAATGAGTGTCAGGAGGTTGGGGCATTACTTTTTTCTGTTGCATCCAGCGGCAGGACAAGGAGTGATGGAGCCTTGGCACAGGCTGCCCAGGGAGGGTGTGCAGTCTCCTTCTCTGGAGGTTTTCAAGACTTTCCTGGACACGTTCCTATGTGACCTGATCTAGGTAGATCAGCTTTGGCAGGGATGTTGGATTAGATGATCTCTAAAGGTCCCTTCAAACCCCTATCATTCTATGAAAGAAAAATAAATATACTATACTTTACCCAGCAGTACATGTGCAGGGCCACTTAGAATAGCTGTCTATATTAGCACAATTAAAACTGGCTAATCTTCATAGAAATATCCAATTTATAGATCATCTAAGATTATGATCATGATTATACTCACACTATACAGTATTATCATTAAAAGAAATTCAAGTAAATAAAATGTAATTCAAAATAAAATGCCTGCTGAGAACAAATGCATCATCCATCTATTTTTGCCCAGATAGTGATCAAATACATCAGTACTCAGAGAAGGTTACATAGTTTTTCAAGATGTCAGTCACAGACATATGGAGTACTGCATTAGAGCTTCTATTTTAGAGTAGAATAGCAATTACTGAAATTTCAGAAAGTGTCTATTTCTGGTCTTGAAAATTTAATGACATTCTAATTAAAGGAATTTCAAAATTGCAAGATTTGCAGTATTTTGACTCAAGATTTTCAGAAGAATGTGAAGTGTTGAATAAGGCTTTGCATCTTTGGCTGACAAGTGTAGTCAGAAGACTTAAATGATTAAGAACTACATTAATATTGAAATTGTTGTATGTTTTCCAAAACTATTTAGGTATAAGTAGTTGTATAAGTTTCAGGAACACTGTGTAAAAACCATGATGCAACTTGATATAGTTGTTCTGAGTACAAAGAGTAAGAATCTTCCTAATTTGTTCAAGGTTTGAGATCACACACAACCACTAGTAACACAGACCACAGAAAAAGCGTGATAATAGAGCATTACAGAAACAAGGAAAAGCAAGCAGTAGATTATGAGGCATTGTAGGATGTACTGGAATTAATTTTGACCTTCATTCTATGTCTCCACTGACATGTTTACTTTTGGCTAACTTTCCCTAGACAACAGAATTAATCGTTATTCCTTTATTGGTAATAATTTCACTGGCAAGAAAGTAAAATTGATGTCTACTACATGAAGTGCTACAATTTACCTAATAACTTAGCTTATTAATAGTGTCTGAAGGGATTTTCAAATTGGTCACAAAATGAAACAAGTATAAAAAAATAACTGTAACTTTGTTAAATAAATAACAAAATTATTGAGATTCTATATCATTCAAAGAACTACATTTTTGTTAAAAACACTCGAAAACATTGCCTTAATAACTATTTTCTTTTCTGAAATTTCTCCATGGAAAGTCTTAAAGTATTTGCATAGAATTTTTTTTTCCTTCTCCTTTGTCCTTTTTCACCTGGTTCCTATGACATCCATGCCTGTTGAATAGTGTTGATTGTTGCATAGTGCATTATTGAATGCTATGCCCACTATGTCTTGACTTTGCTTTTACCCTCAGATTAGGAGAGCAGTTGAGAAGAGAAACAAAATGTCCTTTGCAAAATGTTGAATTACAGTAGTCTCTGTAATTCATAGGAATTCATACCTCACTTTCTGCAAGTGTTACCTATACATTATTTAGCAATTAAATCTACAGTACATATTAAAATTATTTACTTTCAGAGTAAGTGCAGGAATTTAATTTTTGTTCTTGTAGTTTTTAAGATCTTAAGGCTGTGGTTTCTAAAATTTGGTCTTTTGATTGCTAATAGTAAGACCACTGGGCATGAACTGCTCACTGGGTTTTCACAAGGTTGTGACTTGTACAAATATAAAATTAATTTCTGCTAGGACAGCCTTATTGACCATATTTGAGCAGTGACACATATGATTACAGTTCTTTCTGCATAATTAATATCAATAACAGCAAGACACGTTCAGTTGTAGATCTACATTCCCTGCTCTGAAAAGCTGCACTTGACACTGAATATGCCAGTAATTGCTGTTTATTGAACAGAAGCTTTCTGTCTTCTTCAAAATGCTTCATAATGGACAGAAGAGGCAACACTGTAAATAACATTTTTCCTTTTAAAAAGGTTTACTGAATTATTTCTGAAGATGACAATTAATATTTGTAGGCCTAGGAACAAGAAATTAAAGTTAATTCCTGTCTCTGAAATTCAATGTTAAAAATTATTCAGTGAAACCAGATGCTTTCTCCAAGCCAACCCAGAAAAAGCCCTCTGTGACTGGAGAAAACTATAATCCAGGGACACCAGGTTCATTATGCAGTTCTATAGTCAGTGGCTCAGGTTAATTGGCCCTCTCATATTTGTGTCATACTTAGTATCCATTCTGTATGAACACCATAGGATCCTACAGAAACTAACTTTGGGTCCTACATACCAGCAATCCATTTGTTAAAGTTAATTTTCCCCCGAATCAAAAGCTTTGCTTCCTATGCAATTTCCATAATCTGTCTGCAGAAAGTATTTTGTTCCTCTATTATGGGTAAAACATCCAATTTGTGAAATAATCAGCCAAAGACTGCATCAATGCATTTATTTTTCAAACATGATTAATGAAGGGTCATGTATTTATCTTTCAAAAGCCATAAAAATAAGTCTGATAATTTTATCTCTCCATGCAGTTAGAATGTGAAGAAACTACTGAGTTATGAAGAAACTCCACCAAATCATGCCACCATAAATATATCAATCACTACCCCACAGAATCGGAGACACATAGCAAACCTTCATATGGAATTAAGTGTTTTATTTTAATTTTTACTGATGTTGTTATACTAGAAAATATTTCTATATTCTTTCATGTTATAATTCTTTTCAGTGAGTTTGAGGCAGCCAGATGCTAAGACAAGTGGCACAGTTATAAACCATAATATCAGACTAAAGCTACTTACTGTTACAAGACAACTTGAAGCATTAGTAGAACTGCTAATAATAGAGCTGTTCATTATATGGAAGACATGTTTCAAAAGGTTAGGTACACCTGAATGCATATTTGCTCTGCAGTAAAACTAACTGTGGTAAATAGAATAATGTGAATGCAATATGCAGAGTTGACCAATATACAATGGTTTAGAATGCTGCAACAAAAGAAGACTGTTCTTTGGGGTAAATGAAAATTTATCTATCCTCTCCTCACAACATCTTCTCATTAGCAGATATTTTATCTCTAGACTGTAACCGTTCAAGGGAAAAATACATTCAAATTGGTACTGAAGTTCCTCTTAAAGACAAGTTCAAAGAAAATTATTTCAGTCAGACACCTGTGACCCATTCCCTTCCTAACAGTCTTCAAACATGCAGTTCTCAGGCAGGTCTCAGACCAAAACCAGCCTTATTGTAGGGCATTTTTTCCTCTAGAAAATCACCTTGATCTTTCAAGAGGTATGGGAGGATGGGGAAGAATACTAATTTTCAAAACTATCCTATGAAACAGAAACCTAAGTTCTCCAGAACTTGTAGGGGAAAAAAAATCTAAGAAGATATTCCAATTCCCAACTAAAAAGCATGGAAGAAAATTAGGAAGTTAATTTATTACAAAACATCCTACTGACATTGTATTGTTGCTGGGTTTATTTAATGAATATGAAACCCACTTCCTTATCAGTTCTAATGGTGTAATAAATTCATGGCATTGTTTCCAGAATCGGCACTAGAACACCCTATTTAGGAAAAACCTTGCTGGACTATTTTTCAATTGAGTTCAAACAGATCGTTTAATTTCTGAAATGCTAATCTACTGCTGTGAGTTCTGTATTTCATGGCACTTTATTTCTGATTGACACTGAGGGCTACATTTACAAAGCAAAGCTAATCTTGCTCTCTCCAGGAACTGATGCAGGCAACACAGTACTCCCTACCATGTTAGTACCAGACTGTGAATCACAATCAAACGCATAGGTTTATCCATGATACGTGGATATTTCTATTTATTTTTATGATTTCAGCAGAGACTGCATCTTTACAAGCTACTGCCACTTGTCATCTCAAAGCAACAATTGCTTTTATTTAACTCAGTAGTAGAAATGTAGGCTGTGACTTCCTATTAAATATAAGCTTGCAAACCTAATTAATTATGCCGTAAATGAACACCGGTTGAATACAAGCACAACTATATCAGAGCTTTCATCACATTGAAAAGTAATCACAGAAAAAAAGTTTTCTACCGAAATGTGGATGAGAAACGCTAAAATGCTAGATAAGATAAATATGCACTCCAAGAGATAGGCCTCATAGACTTTTTTCTTCAAATAACTTTGATGGTAGGCTCAACATATCTACACACCAGATAAAGACTTCAGATTTGCATAATGAAAATGTATACAAAAAAAAACCAGGAAAAAAAAAGTGAAGACATTAAGGTTTCTATTCAAGTTAACTGAGGTGTAGACCCACAAAATTTCTGAATCATGAGTCTAGACAAGAACAAAGGTCAAATATTACTTGGCATGAGAATTTCTTCTCTTCAGAGAACTTATGACCTGTCTATTGAGAATTACAGTCATCTGAGGGAACCAGAAGAACAGTGTTCTCTGTCTAGGTAGGTGTCTGGAGAGAAAACAGAACCTACACCTTAATACTTGCATGATTAACTTCAGAAATATCACCAAACTTATAACAAACATGCATGATTTTTGTGAAAATATGGTCTTCTTGGCAATTTAGTCACATAAACATTTTGAACACTGTGGACAACTGAGCCTACAATGAAAAATGAATGTATAAACCGAAATACTCTGGAATATTCTTTTTTTTGTGAAGACTTCATCAACAGCTGCAAGCAGCACATGGGATTGCCACCAGTCATACTGAAAATCTTGTATGACCCATGTCCTAAGTGAATTAGCACATGAATTATCAGAGTTTCTTTCTCACAAATTATGTTAAGCACAAATGCTGTTTCAACAGTTCTTGGTAAAAGTAATTAATACTTTAAAGAAGACCTGAAAGTTAAATAAATTAGAAAAAAAGGACTTAGTATAGAGTTGCTTATTTCCAACAATTGGTCCTCATGTTAAAGAGAAACATGTCTATACATAGAATCATAATAGTTGGAAAAGACCTTTAAGATCAAGTCCAATCGCCAACCTCACACTGCTAGGCCCATCACTAAACTAATCCATATCTGTTATTTACAGTTCACAAAGATGAATGACTCAGAAAAATACATTATAACAATAATTAGACTGTGGAAGGATTACTATTTAAGGGAAAATCTTAAATATTTTTCAGAGCTAAAAATGAAAAGTAAAGCACTCCAAATTGCCATGACGACAAATTTCTGGCTTACTTTGCAGAGTGTTTCTGGGTATGCAGTCTACTGTTTGAAAAACTACACTGAGAATAGTTCATAGCTGCATGCATAATTTCACTTGAGGAAATCAGAAGCTACACAGCTGAATTTATCTCTTAAATGCAGGAGAAACAACAACTCTAAACAAGTGTTACTGCAATGCAATATAGAATCATAGAATGGTAGGGTTGGAAGGGACTTCTATGTGAGCAGAAGAAACTCAAACGTATTTTCATTTCAGTAATTTAGAACTTGCACAGACAAAATACCTATGTATTGATGAGGATATCAATGTACAATGAATTATTCTAGATGGGAAATAAGCAGTAACTTAAAGGCATTTTAACTCAATTCCAAAGCTCACCAATTACACTGAGACAACTGATCTCAGATATTTGAATATTTAGCTGCTTGTATAATCAAAAGAGTAAAAATGAACTCTCTATAATCTCACTCTCACAAAACTGAAGCTGAGAACTGTAATGACATGATCTGTAGATTTCTCCTAGCCATTTTACATGAAGATGGATCACAAGATTGAGAACCATAATCACTCAAAACACATTAAATTTTTGCTTTCACAGAGCTGCTACAGTGAAAGAGAAAACATACACAGAATTTTCTGGGGTAAGGCTGTAAAATGTTTTCATGTGTTTCCCAAAGGAAATTCACTGCTTTCCACAGTTGAGTAAATTGGTGTTCAAATTACACAACTCATCTTGATGTTGTGCTTCAGTATTACAGGCAAATTTCCCCATTCCAATAGCCTGTGTTCTTTCTTTGTCCCCTGATATAGATCACAGAGATGGAAAAGGCTATATGAAGTTTTTTGTTTATCTGTTGTTTTTTTAAAAGGCCGGAGGAACTAATCTCTGCTGAAGTCAGAATACTTTAGATTCTGAACAACAGTCTGTACACAATCCTATCTTGAAGCTGATGATTGTGCACAATAAAACAATTAAATGTGTCTTTAAAATATTTAGGATGGCTGTGAGTAAATATAATTGCAAATACAGAAAGATAATTTTTTATTCAAAGGAATAAATGCAGTTTTCCCCAAATAGTTGGACACAGATAATATATTTGCCTTGCACTTAGCCTCAGAGAAGAAGGATGAACTGAATATAAGGACCTGGCAGAGATGAAGCAACAACAACAACAAAAGAAAATTGAGCTAGGGGCCCAAAATTAGATTTAAAAAGCTTTCCATCTCAGGAGGGGCAGAGAGAGTTCATGCATGGATAAATTCTTTACGTGGAGAAGTGTTTCTACTTCTGTGCAAACATCGAAGAACTTGTCTGCCTGAAATGAAGGGTAGCTCACATTCAGTTAATCTTAATTTTCTTGAATTTCTTTATTCTGCACAACTTTCTGTTAGGCAGGCTGAAATATATCACAGCTATTTTGATATTGAATCTCAAAGTCAGTCTTTTATTGCCTGTCCACAGGGAAAATCTACCCAAATTGCAGTAAACAAGAAAGTACTTTCTCATCCTTTTGAGATTAGAGTGTGGTGGCCTGTTTTTCTAGGGGTTCTCAAGTATTTCCTCTCTCATTGGAGACAATCTATACCTAAGCCTCCTATCCCTGTATCTTTCTGAAGTCAAACTATTAAAGCATGCCATCTGGAACTACATTTCACATCTGTCATGCCCAGCTTCTCATTAGGAATCCCCAGAACCCTTTTTAGTCACTAAAAGTTCTGCATGCCATACAAAAATGGGTTGAGTCTTTAGGGAGCAACAGAGGAAGAATTGAACCCTCAGAAGTTTTCTTATTCCTCACACCTTCAACAGGAGACAAGAAAGGAGACATTTTCAGAATGTCAAGAGTGCTGCTGGGCTGGAAAGAATCCACAGTCATTCATATCATTGAGGTGAAAAGTTTGGCACACTTGTGAGAAAGCTGTGAACAATATAAGGCTTAACAGCAGCTGATACTGGCAGTGGGAAGCTGTGCAGCCCTGACACAGGGCAGGAGAAGCTGGGAGCAGTGTGGAGAAGACAGGCAATCAGCAGAAGCTCTACCTGCCCCATAAGGCCCACTTTTGTATTTTCTATAAAGGCAGACACATGGAATGGAAGACAGGGGAACCTGTTGAATGCTAACTACCTAAAAAATTCAGCTCTGAGTATATATTTCTATAAAAATACAGAGTCCTGCATCTGGGGAAGGAACAATCCCACACATCAGTACAGGCTGGGAGTCAACCTGCTGGAGAGCAGCTCTGCAGAGAGAGACCTGGGAGTCCTGTTTGATAATAAATAATTATGAGTCAGCAATGTGACGTCATGGCCAAGAAGGCCAATGGTATCCTGGGATGCATCGAGAAGAGTGTGGCCAGTAGGTCAAGGGAGGTTCTGCTCCCCCTCTACTCTGCCCTGGTGAGGCAGAGTGCCTCATCTGGAGTACTGTGTCCAGATCTGGGCTCCTCAGCACAAAAGGGACAGAGAACTTCTGGAGAAAGTCCAGCACAGGGCCACCAATATGATCAGGGGACTGGAAGATCTTCCTTATGAGGAAAGACTGTGGGAACTGGGGCTTCACAGCCTGGAGGAGACTGAGTGGGGGATCTCATTAATATTTACAAGTATCTAAATGGTGGGTGTCAGGAGGTTGGGGCATCGCTTTTTTCTATTGTAGCTAGCAACAGGACAAGAAAAACACTATTTCACTGTGAGGGTGAGGGAGCCCTGGCACAGGCTGCCCAGAGGGGTTGTGGAGTCTCTTTCCTTGGAGGTCTTCAAGACCCACCTGGACATGTTCCTATGCAACCATCCGGTTGACCTGCTTCTGCAGGGAAGTTGGACTAGATGATTTCTAAAGGTCTCTTCCAATCCTACCATTCTATGATTCTATGAAAAATGTTTGAAAATAAGAATTTCTGACTGGAAAGTGCCATGCTTTGCTGACAACAATACATGTGTAAAAATCTTACATGTACTTTTTCTCTAGAGGATTGAACATTCAAGAGAAAGTCAAATAGGAAAATTTGGCATGTTAACACCTACGGAAAAAATGTATAGTAAAGTAGATATGGGTTACATATGTTTCAAGATAAAATGCATCATATACTTTATTTTTAAAAGATATATGTACTGTCAGAAGTACACACATTTTTTGAAGCCTTGTCATGTATAAAATCTATATATTATGAACACTTCCCATAAGGAGGCACTGAAAGCATGTTATCTATAAGGTGGCTAAAAAATATGGTCAATTATCTAGAAATCATCAGCGTTCTTCTTTCAGCTGTTAGACAGCTTGAGGCAGAGCTTACTGCAAGCCTGAAGCCTTTTACATGAAACCTGTGTTCCAGCATTAGGGGGAAAAAAATAAAAGAAGCACTTGTAGAAACGGCTTTTTAATATGATATTGTGTTAAATGATTACATAAACCCTTCAAGTCAAGAAATAGTTTAGTCCCCCACATCATGATTAAACCATCTAGTGGAAATTGTATTTATTTTGCTTATAGGTACATTTCTCTTTTCCCCCTCACTCTATGTGTGTGTCTTTATGTATGTTGTTACAGTAAGACATTTAATCAAGCTTTTTTGAAGTGGTAGAGTGAAAACAGCTGTTTCTGACAACGTGCAGATGACATGAGGCTTAAAGCTGTCATGAGCTCCAGATTGCAAGCAGCACTAATATGTGGTTGGGATGGTAGTGACTTGGAGGTCACGGCACCTCCTTAAGGAACGCTTCTAAGCCAATCAGCTCAAGGTGGTGGCTCAAAGTCTTAAGGCTCTGGTGAGCTCTCCTTTATTTAATACTCTTGAGGTCACACTTCAAAGTGCCCTTTCTTCTAAAGAGCCATTGGCCATATGTGTTTCTACAGCAGCTTTTATAAGATTGGCTGCTTCAAATTCAAACTTAAAAAATTAGAAATGCAGTTCTGTTACACAAATGATGCCTTAAAAGTTGAATAAAAGCTGAAGCTTAAGTCAACATCTCACATTCTAGTAAAGAATGCCAATTTAAAGAGAGTTTCTGGATGACTGATTTTTTACTACAAAGTGAGCTTAAAGTTCACATTTTCAAGCGCCTAACAACTTGTTACAACAATTTCCTGGTTTGTGAACATTACAAGATGTAGAGCACCTAGAAACCATATCTGAATACAGATTTTCCTCAGAAATATTCCACACAGAATAATTACTGCATAGATGTCTTTCTGTCCAAGAAATATGCAATTTCATTTCTTCATGCAACTGAATTGGTTAAAATTAGACTAAAGTGATTAACATACATCCAAGCCAACATTGCTAAAACAAACACATATGTGCTTCTCACTGAGAAGGCTCTCTAATGATTTTGTTTTGATCATGGTAAACACACAATGTGGGAATGCATTTTTTGGAAAATATTCAAAAAGATCCAGGGGCTATGGAAGCAAACTTCTGTAAGTTACCTATAAAGCTGAAGGAGGAAAAGAGAGTCTTGTAAGAAATAATTCATAGCAAATAAAAGTAGACTCCTTCTCTGAACTGTTTCCTGGATTCCTCTCTCCCTCTTGGCCCTCCAGGGGAAAGTCAACTCTATGAAGCCTATTTGGAAATAAATAGATATAATCCTGAGAATGCCTGCTTCTTCAGTGAAGTTTAAGACAAATGATTCCCAACTCCACAGCAGCATTATATTATACAGAATATACCACTCTTCTGAAATTTGACTGGAACGAAATTCCTTGGATTTTGTTTTGCACCCAAGCTGCATTTCAGCTGGTGCTGCTGTGGTACCCAGGTATTGTACTAAAAAAAAAAAATTGAAATTGTTCTATGTTTGTTTTCCTAAAACCAATGACCTGTACATTTCAGAGATGTTACATTTCTCCTGTACTGTTTTTCTAAGGAAGTTTTCAGCCTCCTTAGTCACAACTTACATAAACATGGATTAGTTGAATGAGAAAGTGTCTCAGACATGAAGGCATACTGGTTGCTCACAGTTGTGACCCAGTCTTGAAACATTGAAATAAAAGGCTTTCTTAAGAGACAAATGCAAGAATGGAGACTGTCGTCTGGAAAAAAACCCCACTGAAACAGCCAGCTAGGCAGCTCTGGAAGTCATAACTCACATCATCATCTAAACTCAACTCAGGTGTAGAAAAGCTCAGCAGAGCAGCTTCTGGATCCAAAGGGCTCACACATTGGGAAGCAGGTGTGTATCAAGTATTCCAAAAGCAACAGGATTGATAGAAATAACAAATAGAGTCATTCAAAAG
Source organism: Urocolius indicus (assembly GCA_013401255.1). NCBI lineage: Eukaryota > Metazoa > Chordata > Aves > Coliiformes > Coliidae > Urocolius > Urocolius indicus. The sequence continues at coordinate 16,178 of WBNH01010131.1, forward strand.
GAAAACAAAGTGAAAATGATTTGCTAACATTAAGTAAAAGACTGAGTTTGTATTATTACTAACATTTCTAATTGCTGCTAAGGATGGTCTTTTATAGTAGTGATATTAGAGATATGAAACATGTAATATTTGTAAATAAATGAACACAAGAGAGTAGAAATCCAAGTTTTGTTTCAGGTTGCATTAGCTGAAAAACTCTCAGGAGCCAGACGTGCCTAACACTAAAGAATAACTGATAATTTAGTTGTCTTGGTACAGTGAATAACAAAGGAGTTAGTAACATAAATTAATATTCAAGATGGGATTTGCAGGAGTGATTGGGGAACCACACACACACACACACACAAAGTTATGCTGAAAAAAAAGCAAGCAGAGAGCCAAATTACTTGGGATCCTGATCCATAATTCACTAATGTCAACAGGTATGGTCTCAAGCACCAGATGGAGGAGGGTTCTTGGTAAACAATGCTTTCAGCAGTTAATCATTCTAGAAACCAGGCTGACTCATTGCACAGAATGAGACTTCAGTGCTGCCACATTATTCTTATTGAGAGGGAATTTGGGAACAGACCTCTCATCAATCAACATTAAAGAGATGCACACAAATATACATATAGATATGTCTCTATATATGGAACTGTATGTATGCATGCATCTGTACATGCCATCACATTCACACATCCAGCATTATGTATCTTCTACAAAGAAATGTTTCTATATCATTAGTGATGGATGCAAAATGAAAATCCTTCAGCACTGTACTTTGCTTAAGGATATTTGTTTAGCATCTTGACTCACACAATTTTGCTGATCCTTCCTATTCATAAGACAGTGAGAGGACACATAGGCTATATCCCAAATAATGAACTAAACTGTGGGCACTTTCAAACCATAAGGATAGTTCCTACACAGCTCTGGACTGGGCAACTGCAGACTCTGAGAAGCTAGTTGGATCGATGATAAAGAATTGTCCTGGGCACATTTAATTCATCAGTACAGAGGTAAGTATGAAGCACACAGGACTTTGCTAATTTGCATTACATACTCTTTTGGAAAGACTGGTTGATTCTGTCATATCATGTCTGCATTATATTGCCTAGTACCTAAAAAAACTCCTGGAGTGGCTTCTTTTGCTCCCATTCCCACTCCCCACTTCTGTCACAGTTTGCACCTGTGCAGTAACTTTTTTCTCCTTCTCAAACATGTTTTCACAGAGGCCCCACCACCATTGCTGATGGGTTCAGCCTTGGCTAGTGCTGGGTCCATCTTGGAGCTAGCTGGCATTGGCTCTATCAGATGTAGAAGAAGCTTCTTGCAGCTTCTTACAGAAGCCTTCCCTATAGCCCTCCCATTACCAAAATCTTGTCACAAAATCCCTGCATCATTCATATTTTTAAGTTGTGAAACATACTCATACTATGTTTGAACATAAAATTATCTCTTAAAAAACCTGAACATCAGTATCTATCATTTTAATTAAACTAATCAAAGTTAGAAGATAGTTGCTGTAATAAACTGTTCTGATGACCTTATCCTGCAAGAAGGACTCTGGTCTTACATACCAATAAATATCTATACTTTTATAGCATCATTGCCATGAGCTAATAGTCCTCAGTTACTTTCAAAGCTCTCTGAGAAACCTCACACACATAATCATTTTCATACAAGGTTAAATATGAATCAATATATTTCTGAGTTTCTGAGAAACATACTAGAGTACAATGAACCACAGAAAAGAGAAGAGGAACTATACCAATTTGAGGCAACTATAGGAATTCTTTCAACATTAAGGTGTCAAAGAAACTAAAAGTCTTGCATCTGAAAGTGTAGGGAATCACAGTGTTTAAATTGCTATTGCACAAAGTATGAATTAAAGAATTACACAGATCTTTGAAAGTGATTTTAAGAGATGATGTGAATGTAATTGTGCATGAATAAGTTATTTTGGGGTGTTTTGATTATACTGTGTTAGCTTGCTTTAAGTCTTAGCTGGTGTTGCTTTTGATTCTAAGGTCTGAAAATTCCCTTTTAAAGCCTGTGTTTTAAATTTTTGTTTGTTTGTTTGTTTTTACTGAAATTACGATTTTTTATCCTCAAATTTAGCACTATGCACTTCTGTGACAGGAATCTGTTCTAGATTTTATTTATTGCATAGACAAAGTATCAGATATTTCAAATAAATTCTTCCCCATTTATATTCTTGAAAGGTCCTTTTTCCCCAAATGTGAAGGTAATTGAAAAGAAATATAACATTGACTAAAAAATGGTAGAAAGAAAATACTTTATTTGTTTAGTTCCTGGTGCAATAAAATTGGAAATGAGTTTTTTCTTTTTAAAAGGGACCTGTCACATACTGATATATATTTCTCCTTCAAGGAAAATGCATTTCTTTGCCAATGTACAACCACCTCAGAGGTAAATACCTCTGAGGTAAAACTATCTTTGAGTTTGTTGTGTATGTTTGCCAGAAGAAGAAAAAGCATAAATGTATATAGTTAAAATGTCTTAAACAGTGAATCACCCAATAGCCTTCCATTGTTTTTTAATAGTGAAAACAGATGGATTTAGGAGAGCTTTCCAAACAACACATTTAAAGGTAGATAGATAAATCTAAATCTAGAAACCTTTTCCAAATATGTTAGCCAATTAAAACTTGTTGCTAGGACACTTCACTGAGGTAACTTGAAAGTATAATGATTAGTCTGATAAATGAGCAGCTTTATCTGACTAGCCAGTAATTCACCATTAAAAGAACACTCATAATATAAGCTAAAGAGATGCTCCAGCAAGAAGTTTCTCTTTGACACAAAGGGTTCAGTACTGTACTATGTTTATAAACTTAAGTAATGGATATCATTAAGAAGATACTTACGTTAGGTCTTAAACCTGCTGCCATTTCATAATACCTCTCAGCTTCTTCATTGAGACTGGCTTGTCTATTAGGAAAGAAAAAATAATTATAGTTACACCTCATTTTCCACAGGTTAAAAAACAATCAGTATCTAAAGAAGCATAGTTAAAATCAAAATACTCTATCTACTCCCCACTTTTTAAAGGTATCACACTAACAAAAGCACAAAATATGTCAATCTAAAAGAGCTGTTTTGTTGTTTTGTTTTTTTTTTAGCTCAGAATGTCTGTTAACACAAATTCTCTTTGGAGAGAAATGCAGAAGGCCAAATACTCATCTGAGGCAAAACGAAAGATGTACCAGTCTTCATATGAGGAAAATCTGGCTAATTTTTTGTAGTTAGCCATAATTAAACAGCAAATAATGAAGCTGTAGATTATACAATGATGCATTCATTTATTTATGCCTTGCCAAGAACATTATCATTCCAGAAAAAAAAACCCAAAAGAATATGATGTTTTTTCAAAAACAAGTTTCCACGATTCAGGGAATTCATTCAGAAAAGAGAGCTCTGATTTCAACACTTGCTCACTCAAATAAGCCTGAGGGGATTTAAACTTAGATCTCATATCCCAAGGGACTAAGATGAGTACCTGAAGCACTACTAGCTCATCTCTTTTTCTTTTCCCTTCTAATATACATGGTATCTACATTCTCCTAGTTTATTTCTTCTCTTAACTTTTCAGTTTAATGCCTTAAAATGAAAAGGCAATACATTGCCAAAGAAATCCAAACACATTTTTGTCTGAACAAGCTCTTTTCTCAAACTCCTCTCTTCCCCTTTTGTCTTAAACTTTTTAATTCTTCTCCAACTATTCATTTTGGCCCAATGAATATCAGTTGATCAGATACACGTAATGAGTAAGATGGTAAATATGTAAGAACAACCAAGCAGAACTCTCTGACAGGCTACATATCTTCTGCTAAAGTTATTTGGTTTTGTGGTTTTTGGTTTGTTTTTTTTTCTGTGAAGAGTTAGGTCCTTTCATAGAAAAGTTAGGACAGGAGTTCTTCAGCATTTGTGTGTTTATCATATGATCTCATATGCATTTCTGTGATACAAAATGGAAAAATTAGAAAACAAGGATAAGAAAGGTAATGCTGAATATGGTTGGTTTCTTTTTTCCTTGTTTTGCTTCCAAGAACAATTACTAGCTCAAAGAGTTATTGATCAACTGAGCACTTCTATCTAGGGATTCTACTTTGTTCATCACATAAGTTTTCACATGTTTTGTTATCCAATGATCAAATTGTGTTCTAGTTTTATGTTCCCGTTCACTCAAATTTTGAACATTAGCCACATAATATATAATAGGTAATTAATCCAAATCAACACATTTTAACAGTTATTGGTCTTTGGAGGAGAATGGGAGAAAGGATAATCCCTTTGAAGTTTCTCACATAATTCACGTGCAAGCTGACACCATTTCCTGACTAAAATTTGCTGAGTGGAACCTGGTTTATACTCGTTAACTGCTTTAAATTACTTTGCACATGTATCATAAACTCAGTGGTTGCAGTGGTTAGAAACAACTGAATGTCTAAAAATACCAATTTAATCTGCTTCTCAATCACTGCTGCTGGGCATTAGTAGCACTTGAAATAACTGGGAAAAAAACAAACTCATACTTCCAAATTTCAGTATTTACTACAAGACACATAAAATGAAACATGTCACAGCTTTCTTTTTTTTCTCTTCATGTTTACACAAAACTGTCAGGAAACAAAGCATTTCTGAACATGGTAAAATTCTGTACAATAAACAAGGTGTCTTACCCTGGAGGCAGATAGATACAGACGGTACATTTCACTTCCAAAAAGTGTTGTTGGCATCTGAACATGGAATAAATTAAAATCCTGCCCCCTTTTAGCCCAGTGGAAATATATGGTTTTATTTTCTACTACATGTATATCCTGAAAAATGGATCATTAATTCTGAAGTCGAAATCAGTTTGAATTTATAGTTCCCCGTTAGAAACGGTTTAGAGAAATGAATGCACACCACACTAATCTGGTCAGCAAAATGCCAGTTTCATTCCTGAGACATTCAGCAACAGTTCCGCTAGTTAAGATACACCAGAATTCTCTAATTTTCATTTTCAATGGAAATCTAAACTAGAAATTCATTATGTTAAGCACTGGAATGGCTTTCCCTTGAGAAAAATTAAAGGTACAGAGGTAGGAAATTGCAGTAACCCTATGCCACTGAGTAGTAAAGGGCTTTGGATCAACGTCAAACAATGAAAAGGCATCTCTAAAGGAAATAAAATTCACATTAGAGTAAAACATTAGATAAAATGTTGATAATGAAACAACCAGGAAGAAAAAGAAGTAAAGATGTTGAAAAGATAGTCCTACTCACAGTTACGAGCTTTATTTCAGTATCTATCCTAAGTCTGTTAACAAGAACTGAACTTGAAAATCATATGATTTCTCCCCTTAACTCCTAGTATTCTATCTTATTTTAAGAGACAAAGAAGTCTCCTTTTTATTCTCTCATATCTCTTAACTTGACCCTCCAGTTCCCTGTACTTTGTTCCAGCTGACTGCTAGTGACACCTCATAAATGAGCTTGACAACACATTGCACTTAAGTTCTCCTGACACTCAGTTATATTCAGCTTGCATGCATTTTGAATCTAGTTTTTTCCAGTTGATCACTGGAAAAAAATATCGCTTTAAGAGACAAACAATGCCAAAGCTGACAGGTATAGATATATAAACATATGAATGAGAAAGGGTTATTTTTAGCCTGCCTATTGCTTGGTATAAGGTTTCAGACACTTTTATTTTTTTTTTTTGGAGTGAAATCATGGATTTCAGCCCAACTATAAAAGAAATTTTCTTTAAAGAGATTACTGTTTTAAAATACTGAATGCTGGTAGTTGGCATTATTAATGGACTGCTTTGAGATACAACAAAATCATAATCAGATTCCATACATGTAACCCTTTATCCACATTCTTTGTTTACAAAATGTATATATTTATAGTCACAAAATTTACATAGACTATATGCCTACTCAAACATCCATATATACATTTAGGCACTTGGAAACTAATTAAAGAGTAAATAAAATCTGTTGAGATGATAACACAGGGTTAACTTGTGACTATGAGACTGTGCCAGCAGCTATACTTCATGTTCAAACAGTCTGTCCTTTGGAGACTCAAAATACTTTCAAAGAAATTTACTGAATATTGAACCCCTGTCATGTAGTATTGCTTTAATTTAGACTTATATTTTCAAATATCCAATAAACATGCCCTAATTTCATGTAATATGAGTGTTTCCCACAACAACTCACTTATAGAACTGTGAAAAAACACAATTATTCCTATAAAATGTGCTTTTGAGCAAAGCTTTTCTTCCTATGCTTGTTTTCATTTGCAGACAATGCAAAGCTCTTTTTCTGTTTCTAATTAGGATACTTGTATCACCATGCTGCCATTCCTCATTCTAAAAGTAATCATCACCTAGATCACAGGAATCCTATCTCCTGGCAGCTCACCTCTGTATACAACTACAAAGTGAAACTTAGCACTGTTAATACGTGACTCAGTCACTAAAGTTACAGCCACTGTAAGGCATTACAAATACATACTTCACTACACATTAATAAAATTTATCTAGTTCTGCTGAAAGGCTTTTAACTGCTATAAGCAAGGGCATAGCAAATACTACAGAAGTTAAGTACATTGTCAGTCACTGTTTCAAGAACATCCAAATAGCTACATCACAACTGAATTTAGCTATCTAGAAAACAAATTTGTTGAGAAAACAAATTTTACAGGCAAGTAAAATGTAAGTTAAAAGTTACCAGACTGTTGCAAAGAATTCAATTACACTTATTCCACATCTCATCCCTACTGCAGATGACTTGATTCATCTGGCATTGCATTATCAGGATCCTACAGAAGTCATCTAGGCAAAAAATTATACTATGTGTAACAGAGATGTTTCTCAATAATGCAAACAGAAATAAATCAGTTTTTTTTTCTTTACTTCAGCTTCAAAATTTAGTCATAAATAGAAGTAGTAAACAGTGTTGGAATACCTGACATTTAGACACAGTTCACACTTCTGTTGCAAATTTAGGGGAAAAAAGCAAAGCACACAGAAAGACGTAGCTTCCTAGTTCAAAATTTTCAAAATTTGTCAATTTTTATTTAAGTTTAATTTTAATGTAAACTTTTTTTATTATTTTCTTCTGAGAGAGTAAAGCAATTTTTAAAAGGGAATATATTTTATTACTAGAGTGGAAAAATAAACTGAACCTGCAGGGAATGTAGTGATTGTTTTCCATCCAAAGCAGCTCCAACTTAAATTTGAAATACTTTTCCTTCAATTCACATGAAATGTCTACATGTTTCTGAATCCTGTGATGCTACGTGGGTGCAAAACAGGAGTATGACAGGAAGGAAAGATGATTCCTTTCTAATTCAACTGTGTATCACCTAGTAGAATATCTGCCCTGAAAAACCTATTAAAATCTGCACCAAAAAACAAAGCTGCTGTTATTACCTTTCAGTCATTTTGGAAATCTTATATCCACAGGAATATAAATTTTTGTCTCAGTCCACAGAACACTTTTAAAATACATGCTTTCTCTCTCATTCAATTCACTTTCATGCGCTGTGAACATCTAGAATGTATTTCCTGCATCACAGCTGTGTAGTACATTCAAACTTCTTATCAGTCAGCTCTTCCAGCTCTCTCTGATACGGAAAAAACAGTTGGTCACCTATCTGAAACTATTAAATTTAATAATTTTAGCTTTCATTTATGACTGTCTTTAGCATCCACAGTTTCTACTTGTGTCACTCTATGCTGATCTAAGTATTCCCTTCTTTCCTTCCTCCTTTATATCTTGGTATCAGCTGTCCTCTTGGAATCATCTCAGCTTGCCACAATTCTAAATATCCTGAAAATCAGCTTCTTCTGAAGTCCCACTGGCTCATGATTTATCTGTAGCTACTCTGCCCAATGTATGAATATACATTCCTCTTGTCCAACAGCTATTATGTAAGCATTATGTATGTTGAATAAATTGCTAAGTAAATCAGTGAAAAAAGGCAGACAACAGAATCACAATCTTTTAGCAAATAATCAGTCAGATCATAACACATGTGGTTTTAAGCAAATACTTGGCAGCATCAAATTTAGCTTTGCCACCCTGACTCTTGCTAAATCCTCCAGACCACTTTAGACTCCCAGAGCATATTAGGAAGACATTATGATCTTCCATATAGAAAGCTGAGTATTTAAGTGAAAAATTAGACAAACTGGGTATCCCAAAGGAGAACAGTTGGATTCTAGCTAAACTAAACCACTAGGCCTTTTTTGTTGGTTTTAAAGCTTTTGGTTTTGTGAGTTGTTTTGTTTGTTTTTTAAAAGTTTTGGGTTTTTTTGCTTAAAGCTAAAATAGAGAATGTAATTTAGAATCATTGAGCTCAATGATGGTCAAATCCTCCCCCAAAATGTCCACTCCCAATGAGATTAAGCAGGGTAATCATGGTTGATGTACAGTACAGCAGCATAGCTTTTATTCTGAGGGTGAAAAAGCACTCATATTCCCCTGTAAAGACATGTGCTTTCAAGACCCGAGATGCTTTACTCGGTGCTCACAGAAAGGAAGAGATTTATTAAACCTATTCTCAAAATAGTATTGATCTATAACACCACATTTTAAAGCGCCTGCAATAATATCATTAAATCATCTTTCATAACATACATCAGACTCATTGAAATCAGAAGTCTGAGGCACTGTATACCCTCCTGGATTCAGCTTTCATGCCTAACTTGCTATGCTTCTGTCTATGAATTTGCTTCATTAATCTAAATGTTTCAAATTACTGAATCCTATCTTGAGAGACATCATTCAGAAAATAATCAGGGGGAGGGAAAGATCCTTAAAATAGCTCACACACCTGTGATGCTACTGTTTGCCAGTGAACCATTTGTCTTGGTTTCCGTTCTAATCTACAAGTGAAAGTTATTTCTCAGGGGGTGTTTTGGGGCTTATTTCAAAATCCTGGTACAAAAACCTTCATTCTGAAACCCAGGTGACCTGGCTGATGCCAATTCCACATTTTCTTTAATACCATTTTCTTTTCCTTTCATGTTAAAAGTATAAATAGCCAAGTGAGATATCTTCATCAGAGAAATTACCTCCCTGTTTTGTGCTAATGAAGTATATTTTCATTTCCTTTTTCTTTTTGCTAAATGCAATCAAGTATCCTTACAGCTGTTAAGCGGACAATAGACAATAATTAGGTAGTTATCCTAGAAATAAGCATGGAGGATACCCATCACAGTAATGTGAGTTTAATGATAATGTTCAGGCAGAAGCTTAATGTTACCGAATATCCATGTTTTACAGCTTTAGAAGTAGAAAAACAAGTCTAGAATTTCATTCTATACAGGTTGGAGAACAGAATGAAATACAAGACTACATTTTAAATCACATATTCTGATAATATCACTTAGTGCTCCTGTGAGTCTCAAAGTCATCATTAGCCTGGGAATATTTAGATTTCTAATTATTGTTGTGTTCCCTATGGATATTAACATAAAATGTGATATTTTCAATATCCTCATATACATCCAGATGAGAAATATGGTCTAATATTTTCAGTTGTTATGTGTCCTGAATTTTTAAAATTCAGGTGAAAGGAAATCCTCCAGAAGTTTCTTTACAAAATAAACACTTCCTCTTGTATGCAAGCAAAAGGGCTTACCTGCTTTGAGCAACACAAGTTTTAAAGGTAAGAAATTATGTGATAATGCATAGAAAATTAAAAATAGAAAGTGTGAAATCCCATAAGAGCTTCACTCCCACTTTTTATCTTATTAGCAATATTGAACTATTCAAAAGAGTTGCTGGGATTTAAAAGGAACCCAGTGTAAGCAAAGGCTGTAAAGACTATTCCTCCAAAAGAAGGGGGGAAACTCAAGTAAGGCAGATGAAAAAGCACTAACCTGAGCATATGGGCTGCATTGAAAACCACATCAAATTCTGTATTATCAAGTTCAGCTGCTTTTTTTGCCATCTCAGCTGCTTCTATCAGGCGGGATTCCTCTAGGAGGAACTGACCTGCAATAGAGTGCACGAACATGAGTTCATAGAAATCAACTGATGGATAATAATTCAGACAATAGTTAGGAAAAAAAAAAACCAACAAAAAACCCTCAGATGTCTCAGATTCAATGTTTACTTATTTGACAATCTGCTCTGTTTTTTTAGTATCCTTAAAATGTAAATATAGAAAAAACTAAATATGACAGGCCTATAACTAACTGCAATACTTGCAGAACGGAACAAGAATAACGCAGCAAACTCAGCCATCAAGAAACAGTACTCCCAGAAGCCTGCCACTTAAAACCTGCCCTTCTGTCTCTAGGATGATCTTCACTTGCTCGAAGCAAAATGAAAAAAAACAATAAAAAGTAAATAAATTCCCATTCTAAATGCATATTTCAACATTACATAAAAATACACAACTTACATATATATACATACAAAAATAATTCTTTAGCTTTAGAGTTATAAAAGCTATTTTGTTTTAAATCGATTATATATACATATACCTTGATGAATTCATGGATTTCAGAAACACTAGGAGAATCACAACAGCTTTTTACATGTTTTCTACATGATGTGTAACTTTCACTTGAAGTAGTAGATGGCTAAAATCAAGTGATTGAATTTTTACAAATGACACTTTCATAATTATTAAATCAAGTTAAAACTGAAAAGAATGAATAATTTAGCATCAACTAAACTTTAACTAAAGTACAGTAGTTTCAAAAAAACCCACAAAACAATTAGAACTTCATAAAAATGAGCTTTCTTTTGAATAAGAGCAACAATAAACACTTTGGAAAATACTCAAACCACATTATTTCTGCTTCGTTTAATGATTCTTTCACACCTAATTTGTAAAACATGTTAGTTTTGGACCAAGGACTTTTCAAAGCATTTCCACCAGCTAGAATCTATGTCTGCATAACCTTATATTTGGAAAAGCTATCTTAAAGTATGATGATTATACATTACAGCATCCCATCCTTTCTTTTTCATCTTGCTTTGTACAGTAAGGTCACTCAATGAAAAGTCCATCAAGCCATTACTGGCCAGAGGCCTCTCCAGGAATAATATGCCATGAGCAAATTATTTCTTCTTACGTAGAGGGATTTTCTTTTCTTCGTAACTCCATGTCATGGTTTGACATGACAGCCTTTTCTGGTAAGGGGGAAGGGGCTGTAAAGATGGCACCTGTAAGAAGTTGTTTGCAACTCTCCCCAGCTCTGACCCAGACCCACTTCTGGGGCTGAACCAATTAGACGCCTCCACGATCACTTTTTAAGAAGAAGCCGGAAGAGGAGGTTGCTTTTCCTCCATCTTTTTCCTGCTTCTTCTTTCTTCTGTCCCTTCTTCTTCTTCTGGCTGGTGGTGGTGCAAGGAGTAGGAACAATGAGAGAAACAGCCATGCGGACTCCAAGGCCAGTGATGAAAGAGAGGAGGAGGTGTACCAGAGCAGAGACTCCCCTGCATTCTGTGGAGAGAATTGGAGAAGCTGAGATATTCACCAAGGACTGTGTCCCGAGAGAGGGACCCCGTATCGGTAGAAGAAACTGCAATTGTGATGAAGAATGCATGCCAGAGATATTTACCAAGGACTCTGTCCCGAGAGAGGGAACCCATATCGGCAGAAGCCGCAGCTGCTGGGAGCAACCCATGCCAGAGAAGTTTGCTAAGGACTTTGTGCCGGGGGAGGAACCCCGTGTTGGAGCAGGGGAAGAATGCCAGGAGTCATCCTCTTCTGAGAAGACAGAAGCGGCAGAGCCCATCTGTGAGAGACTGACCACATCCCCCATTCCCTGCCCCCCTGAGCCGTTGTGGGGGGAGGAGGTAGAGATATCGGGAGCAGTGAGCTGGGCCCGGGAAGAAAGGAGGGATGGGGGAGGGAGATCTTAAAGTGCTGGTTGTGATTTTCTCATCATCCTACTCCCTTTTGCTTTTATTCCATTCTGTTTCTTGTAGAATAAACTTTCCTACTTTCCTCTCTAAGTCGAGTACTGGAGTTTGTTTTGCTCGGAACCGTAATTGGCAGTGAGCCTTCCCTGTCCTTGTTTTAATCCACAACAACTTCGCTTATCTTTTTACTCCCATTTCGCTGGGGCCTCCACCATCCTAACGAGGGTAGGGGTGAATGGGAGCACTGAGCAAGGGACTGTCTTGGTGCTGCTGTGCTAGGTGGGCCAAACCACAACACTTCATTTCTTCATGCATTCTCTGTTACTTATATGCTCACTCTATACTTATGAGGAAAATACACTGAATCCAGCAATGTTTTGGTCTACTAAACATGTTCACAAAAGGAATGATCTCAATGCCAAAAGTGGCGAAAGACAGCTTTCTTAGCTCTTTGCTTTTTCTGTGGATACACTGAAATTTAGCAAGAGATGTTGGATTATTTACTCAGACAGTGACCATTAGCCATTCAGATCTGCAAAAATCTTGGAAAAACATTCAGGTGCTCTTCTGCATTTATAGTATAATGTTCCCTTGCTACATCCACAGACTAATATATGCCATCCTTTCATGCATTATGATGCTTTGTGTTCAACATGTCCAGAAACAGATGACTTCCAGAAAGACTCTCTCACAAAGAACAAATAAAAAAGAGAGAAAAATATAAAAAGAAAAAAAGTTTGAGAACAGTTTAGATCACAAGAAATTAATTTGTCTTCAGAAGTAGAAACCATCACTTCAGCCACTAATAGAAGTCTCATATGAAGGGGAAAAAAAAAAAAAAAAAAAAAGGTTGACAAAAGCTCTAAAGTTCTCTCTTATTTCTTTTCCTTTGGGTACCACATCAGGGTATGCCTTATATGTATCAGGACAAACTGAGATATAAATCTGAAAATTCTCAGACAAGTTAATCTACCAACTACAACATTCAGTTTGTATCACGCTTGAGCTAAATTCCTCTTTTCTTTAAAGATTAATCTTTGAAAACACCTTGACCAACTAGTATTCCAACTCTTCCAACAAATAAGCTAAAACAGTATCCCTAATCTCTAGGCCCATGCTAAAGCAAAACAGAAACTGTTAACACTAAGTGTTTTTGGTTAATTAAAATATGGAGTAGCAGAATGAGACACTAGTGACTGGATGTACTATTAATACATCCAGCCAGGGGGAAGAAAGAGAACATAACCTTTTAGATTTCAAAACATAATGAACATTAAAGACCATTAAAAAATATACATAATATAGGAACAATATTTAAGAATAATGTCAACTGGTCTTTAAAAAAAGAGAGAAAAAACCTCTCATTATTGTCTTTAGTAAAAGCCACTCAAAGCTTTTTAGAGATAGATCTTCAGAAACATACTTCTTCTAGTATGTTAATGCTGAAACTCAACAGAGATGTTATCATACATATAACTACCGCTCATGACATTAAATGTAACTAAAACATTCTACTTCATGTGACATAATCAACAAATTTCTTGATTTTAGATTGATTTTATTAAACAGTAAAAGACTTGAACGTCATCCATGTAATTTCTAAAAATATAAATAATCTCAATATCTGGAAATAATCTCAATATCTGGAAATAATCTCAAGTGAATACCAATAGTTTACTGCTGCTTTTAAGTAGCACACTAGGTTTATTCTTAGCACTTTAAGAGGTCCATAAGATAAACATATACTGAAGATACTATGAAAGCCCTATATGTTTCATATTTGTACAAGGAGTCTAATTTAGAGCAGGACAACACTACATATACTTACTGAAAAGCAAATACAGTGATAGATTCTTTAATTAAAAGCTTGGCTTTATTAATTGTTTTTCTAGGACTTTGGCTGCAAATATTTCATTAGCCTATACTGATACATAAAAAATGTTAACAAGAACTCTAAACTAAGTTTTGCATAACATATTAAGAGATTACCTTTATTACAGGATTACACAAGTTTACTAAAACCAAGTTTAAGTACTGCATGACACCAGTCTAGTAAGATGTTCAGTTATTCAGAAAAGAAACTTCTAGGACTGTGCATTCCCATAAACAAGTCTCTCTCCTGTACTGGAGGTGGTAACAGCAGTGGTAATAACTCATGCTGAGTGAGTAGGCAGCAAGTGATAAAAAGCATCCTCCTGAAACTGATTTTACATCCTTTACATCCAAACTCTTACAGAATACTGACTGCAAACAAGAGAAGGAAGCACTCTGTAATCGGTTTACTCATTGCTTGAGTAGAAGTGATTTAATCAAAGCATTTCCATAACTGGATAGGCTATAAATATAATTGACTGCTGCCTTCTCAATCTCATGGAAAAGTCAATACCTGAGTATACAGGTGTATAGTGGGTTGTCCCTCACCAGCATCAAAACACTCATGCAGCTGCTCCCCTGTGCCTCAGGAACAAAAGAAAACTCATGGGTTAATATAAAGACAGATTAATAGATAGAAGAAAGAAGGAAAAAAAAGCCCAAATGAACAAAACTCAACAAAGTGAAGGAAATCACTCACACATAGAGTGAGGCCTAGCCAGCTTCTAAACAAAGGTAACCTCAAAAGACAAAGTCCTTCTTCCTTCTCTACCCTAGTCTTCATTGCTGAACATGACATCAGACTCTGGTAAATCCCTTTTGCCAGCTTGTGTCAGATGCCCAGGCTGTGTCTTCTCCTAATCATCTGCCTGTCCTCAGCCTACTTGCTGAGAGGCTAAGTAGGAAAAAGAGAAAGCCTTGATGCTCTCCAAGCACAGTTCAGCAATGTCTAAAACATTAGTGTGTTATCAAGGCTGTTTTAGCCACAATTTCAAAACACAGCATCATCCAGGCTGTTATGAAAAAGTTAATTCTATCCTACTCAAACTCAGTACAAGGTGGAAATTTTCAATTTAGAATGGATTTGCCAACTTTTCTTGAAAGGCAGATTAATTTTATTCATACATCTAAATTTAATTTAGGGCTCCTAAGTAGAGATATCCCATTTTGAAAACATCACCCACCCTTCCTTTTAATACAATATACCAAATTCATACAAGAACTAACTAGATTGGCAGTTTACTGCTGTGTTTTCTTAATGAAAAAACAGACTTCTGAACTTTTCTTGTCAAAACCATAAAGACATGTTTTCCAAAGAGACGAGAACTAGCAGGGCAGATCTACAAGCCTCTGGATCCACGAACCACTTGTGCAGGTCTAAATTTACATGCAGGATTTTCTCTTCTGACAGGTAGCTGGCAAACCGCATGATTTATGAGACACTGCCCAATATCACATACACAGCTTTCTTATTACAGATGTCATGACTCCAACTCTTGCCAACAACATAAATTACAGTAGCCTGATTGGTTTTTGGAATCAGAAACAGCTTGTGAACAAGCAGCTTTCTAGAAACTCTGAATCTCAAATATTCCTTCTTCAAGGAAAGCATATTTCTCATTACCAGAACTAAGTGTAAATGCATGGCTGAGACTCTTGAAAGACCTTTGACAGCAGGGAATCAATGCAATACTTCACTATCCTTTTAGCATCAGAAATAGCATAAGAGTTCACAAATTCCATACCTACAGCTTTGTTGAAACTTATTTTTTCTTGCAAGTCTTGCTTTTGAATCTATATTTGCCAAAAAGCCCAAAATTGAGGCAATATATGCAACCTACTGACACGTATGCTGTAAGTATTTATGTAATTTAAACATAAAAAAAAAAATCAATTTCTTAACCATTAAAAAAACCTTCATTTTCATCCTCTTTCAAAATTTTAAACCAGTATTCACCTACTGGGATGAAGGTATACAGCTCTCCATCCTGTATAATTGCCTCTCTAAAATGACCATGAGCATTTGTAAAGTATTTTTTTAAGACGTGCCAACACCAACTTAAAAGTCATACCTTGAATTTGTAGTTCTGCTGCTTTATTGTAATATGAAAAGTATTAATTGGTTGGGATATGTCTGTGTGTAACAATCTTTTATGTTCAGAGCACAAAAGTGCCCTCCTCTAGAATGGACTCAACTATTTCCTACAGGTACTATAAGCTTTTATTTTACTGGATAAAAGTGCAAGTTGCACCAATCATTCTTTAATTGAAATGTTCTCTCTTTTGCTTGCTGGCAAACATTCAAAGGTACTCTGCAGCAGAACAGAGTAGGTTTCTGAAACAGCTCATCGTGCTACTGCTGCTTTTGAAAAAAAAAGACAATTTTACTGTTCTCAGAATGCTGTTGGTTCTGCACTTACTCAGAGTTCAATGACTTACGATTCTGTCCTGATACCTTTAGTAATCCAAGCAAAACTGAGTACCTTCAGAATGAGAAAACAAAAGCTTCTAATCCCATCATAATAGGAAACAGTTAACATTTGCTTCTTTTAATACACGTTTGTCACCAAGTCTTCTGCATCTTATCCTCTTCAAAAGTTTTCTCCTTCCATGGCAACAATTCAAACAACTATATTAGCATAAAAGGTGGCTATATCAAAACCATAGACTCAACTGTCAAATCTGTTTATAATAAACTTCACTAGACAATCTTTCAGCACATTCAATATCGAAGAAGCTTGGTATCTGTTGCCGCTTTCAAAGCATTTCAAGTTTCAACAGAAACCAGAAAAAGGATAGGCTTCCGTCTGACCCATCATGCCTTGTCTTTGACGCACAGAGTAAGGCTATAAGATCATGACTTGAGTTCTGAACTACATTCTTGCTGGCATGAGCAGAACCACCACTGGATTCATCACCAACTTTCTGTCATCATTAAACTCTGCTGAGGCAATGCAAAGCAAAAGAGCAGATGTGACCAGAGATTTCTGAATGGAAAATTCTAATAGCATTTTGTAGAAGAAATGAGAAGAGAGATCTTCTCTTCTGAGTTATTTCCAAAGCTTTTCAGGTGATGAACCAATGTTGCAAAATGTCAAGTCAAAAGACACGACTTAATGTAACTATTTCTTTTAAGAGTTTTAAAATAGATTCATTGGCTGTGAATAAGCAGTTCCCAGAGCAAGCAAATGTTTGCTTAAAGATCCTGCTTTCCACATCTGTTTAGAATTTTTTTTTTTTTTTTTTTGCTGAATATGTAGGATGTGACAGGGCAAGCAAACAGGATCATCTAGATGGTAGAGCATTTCAGTTTGTTTTGCCACCCATTGTATCCCACTCCATCTTTACACATTTTTCCCTCTGGCTTTCTTGCTGTAAGTGCTTTTGAGGACTGTTGCAGTTGTGCTACATATACCATTGGATGTCATCCACAGCATTACCAGAGATAACAGAGGAAAAATTACATTGCAAGCCTTTGGGACTTGACAACTGAACTTGTGATCACATCTGGATCACTGGAAGCTCTCATTAAAAAAAAAAAGACCAATGATAAAAGCATATAACACGAAGGAATTTGTGCTTTATAAATACTAATAATATATGTTTTTATGAACCCCGTATCATTTCCCAGACACCTGGTGAGGTACAAGGTTTGGAAAAGTGAAATCTGGATGACAAAGAACTATCCAGCCACACTTTTGTAGCAGCCCCATGTGATTTCTTCAAAAAATCCTCATAATGAAATGGCAGTTATAGGTCAAAACATATGATTATTAACAAAGAAGTCTCCAGAGTTGTTTGTGCCATAGACTCAATTCCTAAAGAAACCTCAAATTATGGCAACATGAAAGAAGCATGAAATCACATTTCTAGCCCTGTCTCTGATCTATCATTTCTATACCACATCTCTTGAGCAGTCTAGTATATTGTGCTGAGGAAGCAGAGTCAACCATGTATTTATGTCAGAATGATTAGATTTAGGGATAAACTCAGAGGAAGAGTCAGAAATATAGAAATTCCACAGTGTTTAGGACCAGTGTCCGAGCTTGTCTGGAAATACTCCATACAACCACTTCAGTGGTTGATTTTAAAGGGAGTTTGTAATAAACAGTCACTATAGTGGTTTTTAATAATCTTAATGCTATGTGATAGCAATAGACTAGAGAGTAACAAAATAGACTTGACAATTTAGGTATTTCTGCCTTTGAACACTTGTTATTCACAGTTAACAACAAATTCCCAAACAAGACTTCAAACTGGTATATTCTTCTGAATAGCTCAGTTTCTGGTATATTCTTTTTCAGTTTTGGTTTGGAAGTGAGTACTTAGTGCTAATACTTAGTGCTAATAGCAGATGAAGATTTTCTTAAATGGAAGTTACTGGAGAGAGTTCTGGGAGCAAAAAGGTTGGAAGCTTAATGAAGCCTTTCTGTAAACCAGTTAGATCTCTCTTCCTGTTTTGGGTCTAGGAATCCTATCTTCCTGGAATTACATTCATTGATATTGTAGGAAGAGGTATAGGCAGTAGTCCAAAAACATGATATTTATTTGATGGCACTGTATGCTTAAGACAGAAAGACCTTTCCTCCAAAAAGTACATGTTCTATGAACATATGCTATTTGAGCATCACAAACTTGTTACAGTTTCCCTACAGAACCATTATACATATAACGCTAGGATTTATGAAATATTTTAAATGGCAAAAACCCTTTTCAGTTGTTGAAAGGTTCAGGAGTGTATAACGGGAAGGTTGGAAAAGTAACTCTGTAATGGACATCCTACAACTGTTTGGTTTTGACCCCATCTCATCAAGGAATTTCTCAATACATAATCATCATACAGGACCTGGCATTCCTAAGGAAGCAGCTCCATGCACTCTGTTTAGTTATCATTTGGTATATACTGGATTTACCTAACCTATCAGAAAGACACAATTCATTCACTAGAATTGTGGATTGTATGGTCAGTCTTATATATTTCATGAACAAATATAAAAACCAGCCTTCTTATGGACTAGGGTAACATTTCTTTTATTGTCATAAAACTCTCTCGAGGGTAGGAGTACGATTTGATTTCTAGATCATGGGTGATCTTTCTCGTTCTTATTGTTACAACTTTGACTTTTTTTCTTTTCATTATTATACTGTTTTCTTCATATTTTCCTTAAATATAGGAAAGAGTAATAAAGTCTTCCTAGACTGCTCTTCAGGCAATGAAGAACAAAGACACAATGCTCCAGCACTGTGAACAATCTGACTTTATGGAAATATTATAAATGCAACACAACACAACTGAATGCACATCTGTAAACATCCGTAAATTCTCATACTCACTAACACATGTAAGTGTATGACTTAAAGACTGAAAAAAAAATGGTGCTTGAAAATCCACTGCTATCATGTTTCAATTAAATTTGTCTTGAAACATAAAGTATAGCAATTCCAATCCATTTCTAGGCTGGGACTTAGAAATGGCATAGCAACTTTGAGGGCTAGATAGATAAAAGGTTCTCAAGACTCAGGTGGAAATTTGGATATCAAAAAGGATTAAAAGTTGTGTGCTGAAACAATGATTAGAAAAAATTAGTATGAAAGTGAAAAAAATAACAGTGGTTAACAACTTAAACTTGTGTAAAAGAAAACCACAGATAATAAAAGAAAAATCAAGGAAAACAACTCTTAAGTTATTACAAATTCAAAAAGATCATATTTTTTGAATAGTTGGAATGCTTAGGGATATGTTAATCTGTTCTTCCTTCAATGAAAATGTAGTTACTATGTTTAAGCTTTACCTAATCTGACAATGTGGTTTTTATTTTGTTTTAAATCTATAATTGGGAATGCACTGAAAAAGGCAGATGATGAATGCAAATGGCCTAATTAAGTGAATGCATAATTAATCTAATGAGATTAATCCAGTTTTATAATAAAAAGGAATTATTAAACATTAAATGTTAATCATTATTAGAAATTATGTATTATTCAAATGAAACTATTTTAAAAGAAGGTCTCAATGGTAATTAATAAAACAGAGTTAATTTGAACATTCTGTTGAGCTCTAGACTTCCCATTCCAATTAAGCCATTACAAATGTAAGGGAAGACAGATCTATGTGTATACATGTATCTTGAAACCTCACTCCTCCTGTCTCGCTCTCTTTTGTTTCCCAAACTTCATTTTCATTCTATTAGAGAGAGGACATTACATGTACTTTAAGAAGCATGGTAGCAAACCCAATTTTTAGCAACCAAGTAAAATTAAACCTGCTTGAGTTAGTGGTGTTTTTTTGGGTTTGCTTTTAAACTGAAAATAATAAAGGAACTAAGACAGTTTTGGAGGTGAAATGTTTGCACAACAAAGTCCACTGCAGATTTATGAGTTTTTTTCATTTGTTGCTTGTTTAGTTAATTAAAAGCTAGTACACAAAGCTTTCAACAACTTCAAACTCCTCAACTACAGTGCTTTCTATTAGCCATCTTAAAGAAAAGATACTGAAGAATTTGTTTTTGTTACTTTTCAAACAGACAAGCACTTAAGTATTTAAACCCCTAACTGTCCACTGACAAATTTTATACAGAATCTTTCTTCAATTAAATCTGATATAGCCTTAGTGAAGACGGAAATAGGAGATCTTTACTTCCTTTGTGGATATCCAAAACTAAATAAACTCTTTCAGCATAATGGCATCGGTCTCGCTTGGCTGAATGTGTGAATCTGCCAAACTAATGTTTGGCGTGTAAGTTAAAAAAAAATGACTTACTGACTGTTTAGATGCTACTATGTCCTTAAAATATTCTTCATATGAAAATTTTTTTGAACTTGATTCACACTCCTAGGCATCCCTCTGTGGTTTCTCATTTTGACAATTGGATTCATTCAACCTTACCATACACATTTAACAGAGGCAGATAGGTTACGAAGAGTCCCCTCTATGGTCAATGGAGGACATTTCAATTATCAATCTATTGATGACAGAAGCCACCAAAGTCCTGCAGATTCCAAAATAGCTTACTTAAGTCAAATCTTCAAAGTCAAGTGGTACACCTAAGAGTCAATGTCTTGAGTACATGTGGGTACAATATTTTGAGGAAATCTTTCCCAGAGAAAACAACAATGGAAATAACAAAAATAAGTAAGCATTTAAATTCAACTTGCTTTAGTCAAAGCTGTTCACTTTAGGTCTTTTAAAAGTATGTATTAAAAATATCCAATTAAAAGCCTCAAACTTTATAGTAGAATTCAAATCTAAAATAGTCTCTTCACAACTACTGTAGTTTAAAAACTTATAGGTTGAACCAAAATCAATATTTTCAATGCCAGAGTACAAAAAAATAATTAACAGTGTAGTAGTGCTTCTGTAATCTTCGACATTTTTAATTCTTCCCAATTAGTAGGCATTTTCTCTTTTCATCTGTTTCAAGTAGTGTAGCGTGCACCTGTGTAGCTTGTATCAGATCTCCTATCAACATTCATACATTTGTAAGACACTTTTGCACAAAGTTCAGATGTTCAGAGAGAACTGGCATGTGAGACAAGAAAGAAGAAAGAGAAAGGGGGCAAGAAGACAGAGGCAAGAAGATGAGGCATAAATGGATAGGTAAGAAGCTGCTTGCATTTCAGCCTGAGAAGAGATTGCTACCCTCGCTCTTCACTAGAGTTAAACCACATTCTATTGTATCAAACAAAGTGGCATCATGTCAGCAGTGTACAGGGATGTATATCTCTTCAGCTTTTCCACTAGTTGTCCATTTAGACATATCCAAACATAATAAATGAAACATTGTTTTAAACCTAAACACATTGAAATCCAAAGCCAGCAAATCACCTATACAAAAGTAATTGTAACATTAGCTTGAAATGTGGTGTTAATACCCAGGGAGCAACCATGAAACTTCACCTCTCCAAATTTTCAAGTGATCAAATAACCTGACTCCTACATAAAATCATATCTAAAAATTACTTTGGCTTAAGCCTTGAATTTAATCACATTATAATACAAATGTAAAGACAGAGTATATTGACAGTTTTTCCTGAGAGATAAAAAAAAAAAAGTGCAAAGATTAGAAGTCAAAAAGAACATCTGCACATCCTGAGACCACAAATTATAAGTGTATGCATCCATGTGCACTTGGAAGAAAATCTTCAGGCGATTTATTCCTGCTACTCCATCAACACATTGTTGCATCCCAACTGACCATGCATTTCATTTGGCTGTTTCATGAGGTATGTGTTTTTTAGGGCTGATGCCAAGTTATTTTATTCTCCGTTCCAACATCTTCATCCTGAGAAATAAGTAATCTCTAAGATATACATGCAAAATGTGGCTGTATTTCCCCATTGTTTAACTCTTCCCATATAGGGTGTACGCTGTACTTGTGACAGGTGCTAAAACAAATTAAATGAGATGGAGAGACAAAGTCAAAAGTGTTCACTAGGGATTCCTGTGTAATATTTGCAATGTTCTTGGTAACACACACTACAGAATCCCGATCAATACAAGAAATAAATGTAAGAGAAAAATGAAAAAGGGGAAAAAAAAGAAAAGGCAAGGAAGGAAAAGCAAGGATAATTTATTTCACATTTTAAAAAATCTTGTGCCTGAAACGACAAGCTTTTCAGATCATCTGTACTATGCACAGGCACATAAATCAGGCAGAAGTAAGCCATCTTTCTAATAGCTACTTTGATATAAACATGGAGCAACATCACTGAATTTTGTGAGATCATCAGAAGTTATACAGTCTACCTACATTCAGTAGAACTCTCTGTGCATACCCATGACAGAGACCTAGTGACCAGTGTAGAGAACGTTCTTGTATCTACACCCCGTCAGCTGACTACACTGTTAATTCCAAAGAGTGACAAAATGTCACCCACCACTGCTAATCTGCTGGTCAGAATCTCACTTACATCGCAATAATGGCCTCTGTACAAGGATATAGAAACCGCTTTTTGAACCAGTGACATTTTTAACTTTATATTAATAAACAGATTTTAATAACTTTCAGTTTATAGGGCATATGAAAATGATACAGAGGAAATACTGCAGGAAAAGACAGGCAATTTGAAGTAATGAGAGAAAAGAAAAAAAGTCTAGACCTGTAATAAAATATACTAAATCATAATCTCAACTACTGGGATGGATTGCTGAGACTTAATTTTGAATTTGTATGCAAATAGACTTCCCAGTAACTGAGGATAAATTTCTTAATAACAAAGTTTGGAAGGGTCTTGAGTAGGATTTTAAGAAACAATTTGCTGCAACTTTTCCTCATTATCTTGAGATACCAACTATACTTATATCCAATTGAGATAATGGAGCTTATGTGCACAAATACCTCTATCAGATATATCTGTACAGGCATAAATAGAACACATGGTCACTAACTGCAATGATCTGTAACGCAAAATACTGCAACACTGGGCTGCATCCACTTAAATATCATGATGTGCTAAGAAACAATGCATGCATCAGTTCTAGGAGTCCAAGATACAGAATTTTATGCCGCATAGGACCACAAAGAAATAAAACGTGAGCAATTCAAAGATATCACACAAAGTAAAAACACAGTTATTAGGTGAGATTAATTTACTCTTTTGGCCATTCATTTTTATTTATTTAATAAATCAGAAGAGAAAATATAGAATCAGAAGAGAAAATATACAATATACAAAGATAAATATGGTATGCTTGTGGTTTTCTACCTTCTTTCCTAAATAACTTCCTTGCTACTACTTATTTTCTAATAGGGACTATACAGTTAATATTTTTAGATTTGTCTATTATCAACTTTAAAATACAGTAATAATTAGTCTATGAAGTTAAATATTTTGTGTTCCTTGGAATTAAGCACATCTGGAAATA
This sequence comes from Urocolius indicus, assembly GCA_013401255.1. Lineage (NCBI taxonomy): Eukaryota > Metazoa > Chordata > Aves > Coliiformes > Coliidae > Urocolius > Urocolius indicus. The sequence goes on from WBNH01010131.1 coordinate 39,805, forward strand.
TTTTTTCACATCTAGCAAAACCAATCCAATGTTGTAAAGATATTTTCAAATTAACTGTGTGCTTTATGCACATGCATGGCTTAGTATGACAAAGACATAGCCAACTTGTCAAAACCTTTTGTAATACTTATCCATTTCAAGACATGAAAATGCTGGGAGGGAGGTAGATATAAGACACATAAGACTTCAGCAAAAAGCAGACACTTTAATATATAGAACTCATGCACACTGAAGTATCACTTCTATTTGCCCACCCAACAGCAGCCAGTAAAGTTAGGCCAAAACTGTTAATACTGTTCCAGGACATGAAACTTTGACATATGGCAACAGTCTTTTTTTTTTTTTTTTTTTTTCCTTTTTCCCAGAGAGGCAGCAATACTGAAATTCCTCTCACAGGGGGAAAGATACACAAAATATGAAAATATTCACCTCTCCCTCTGCAGTGATTAACAAATTGAAATGGAGATGAAGTTATACATGGTAGATTAGTTTCTTTCCCTTTAAAGAAGATATTTTGCCAGTAGCACTTTTCAAATCCTTAATCACTCGAAAAGATTAACAGCAAACCTGGAATATGTGTGGAAATTCTATCTTTCTGAAACGTACCATAATGCATGTAGCAGTTTCCTTTGGTAGGATCCAGCTGAATAGCCTTCACGAAGTACTTTTCTGCCTCACTCTTGCGTCCCTTAAAAAAAAGAGGAGGAGGAAGAAATCATTTTAACAGTGTGTTACCATGGAGTAATCATGTATAGTTACAATTTCCAAATTCCAGGCACTTGAGAAAAACAACTGCTATTATCACTAGACAACCTAGGTGAATATGAACGTTTACACATTACAGTGAGTTTTGTGGTCAGCTACTTTATGCTGCAGATCTCAAGACTGAGGAAGAAACATTGTCAATGTCCAAGAAGTAAGGAAGTGGTAGAAATTTATTGCAAAAAATATTGTAAGGGGCTTTGGGTGAAAATCAAGCACCACATTACTTTTCTGGAAAGGCATCAGGATGAGTATTACACAGACCTAAGCTAAAATCAGAAGGGAAGGTAGGAGAGAACATTAGTCATGCTATTTAAAAAGGAAAAAAAAAAAAAAAAAAAAGTGAGAGATGTAAAACAAGCTTTGGTTCTATGAAATCACAGAATCACAGAACATCTCAAATTGGACAGAACCTGTAAGTATCATTAAGTCCAACTCCCTACTCCTAAACTACATGAAACTATACCATATCACTAAGCATGTCATCCAGATACTCCTTGAACTGGAGTCCAACTGGAACTTGCCCTGGCACAGCTTCATTCCCTTTCCTTGTGTCCTAAATAACATGATCGACACAGCCAACAGTAAAGTCACTAAAAATGAAGGCATATAAATAGAAAATATATGAACGCTGAAAGTAAAAAATAAAAACAACCAACAGTATTTCTGATTTTAATATGGGAAGATTTCAAAAAAATCAATTATGTCAACCATAAAACAAAACCAAAATAAAGATAAAGATAACGGTCAATGGTGTGACAAAACAGTCTGGAAAAAAAACACATACAAACAACAGAAATGATGGTAAAAAGAGCAAACCTTCTAAACCATAGATTTTCTCATCATTGAAGTCACTAAGCCACTAAAGCTGCATTATGGTATCCAAGTGTCAGAGCGATCCATTAATAGCCATTCCTCTTTTCACGAAGAAAACTGTGATATTGGATTAGCCTAGTTTGATACTCTGACACAAATCACTATCATCTATTCAATAAGGCACCTGTGACCTGTTTACTCCTAAGATCATGAAATTAATTGTTGTGGTTCATGTTATAAAATAGTAGCCTTCCAGAATAAAAAACAGTTAAGCTTAACCTCTGTGGGATAAAGTCATTGTGGTCTGCACCTCTCAAGGTTGTCTTGAGTGTTATTTCACAGATACAAGCATATAGGCTTTCTCAAGTTTTGTGGTCTGGAAACAGATATTGCCTACATCCTGCACTATCCCACAGGTTAACTTAAGAAGAATAACAAGGTCTGTTCATGATTACAGCTGTTCTGGATTCCCAGCATTTCCCTCAAGGGACTTAGAGACAATAAAATAAAGAGAAACAAGAAGTTGTGCAGCACACTAAGAACTATATCAAGATCAGGTTCACCAGAACCAACAAAGGCCGTATTTCCAAGAGATCACTCTGGCAGAGATACAAGAAGGCTTATCATTGACAATATTCCAGTTTCACAAAATGAATGTTTGTTGGAGGCAAGAGTTCAGCCTGATTATTTAGAGAACTTTCTTTGGTAAACCCATATACCCTAAAACCATAGCCACAAGGTGCAAAGGTCCTGACAATCAAATGGTGCAACTACATGACAAACTACCTTATACTGCAGTGTCTCTCATCCCTGGTTGGTTTTGTTTTTTGGTTTTTTTTTTAAAGAAAAAGTAATTAAACAAACAAACAAAATAACCAAAAGGCATATGATTGCTTAAAAAGAACCATGGCTAGCAGGTTGCGGAAGGTGATTCTCACCCTGTACTCCACTCTTGTGAGATCCTACTTGCAATACTGTACAAGGACATGGACCTGTTGGAGTGGGTCTAGAGGAAGGCCACAAAGACTATCAGAGGGCTGGAGAACCTCTCCAATGAAGACAGGCTTAAAGAGTTAGGGCTGTTCAGCCTGAAGTAGGCTCTAAGGAGACATTTTAGAAGCCTTCCAGTACCTTAAGAGGCCTACAAGTAAGCTGGAGAGCGACTTTTTACAAGGACATGTATAGTTACATGACAGGGAGTATCTGGCTTGAAATTGAAAGAAAGGTAGACTTGTATTAGATATAAGGAAGAAGTTCTTCACTGTGAGGATGATGAGGCATTGGAATAAGTTGCCCAGAGAAGCTGTAGATATCCCATCCCTGGAAGTGTTCAAGGCCAGGCTGGATGGGGCTTTGAGCAACCTGGGCTGCAGGTTTGGAACAAGATGATCTATAAGGTCCCTTCCAACCCAAACGATTCTATGCTTCTATGTAGCCTGAACTACTAGTGCAATGAAGACACATCTATAGACTAAATGCCTTTATTTTTAAAATATCACAAAACCATACTTGACAACAAAAAGTGCAAAACAAATCTCTAATTAAAAACACAATGCAAATTATGTCAGTATAAAATAATTACTCCCGTTAAAATCATGGGGAGGAGGTGGAATGTGTGTGATAATTAAACAATGAATTTTGCATATTGCCATTCTTATTATGGCAAAAGTTGCCATGACATACGTAAGTTCAAGCTTGAGGGCTCAAGATGACAGGCACCAAACACGTATTACTAATATTGACAGAATTAACATCTATAGATTTTTGTATCATTGATTTTTTTTTACCAGACTAACATCATTTAGTTAGCTGGTTGCACTTTGTCCCTGTGTCTATTGCTAGAACGTAAAGGGACAGTTCATTGAATACAGCTACAAAATCTGTAGCTTCTGCCTACAGAACTATAAGGCCACTAACATGTCAAACGTGATTCATTTTCATTTTTCTGGGATCACAAAAAATAAATGAATGCTCATCACTTTCAAAACAGCTTACTACATTCAAGTTCAGCCCTGTCAGGAGATGTCGAGTACATAACGATGATAGGTGCCAGCACATACAGCATCAAAGCAATGACTGTGCAATTAACAGGCTCAAATACTTATTAATAGATAAAAAACAGGAAAATCTTAACACTGTGTCACCCAAGATAGGAAATTATCTGATTATAAAAGATGAGCACAGTTACATTTGTTTTATTGGCCATCATTTTCATCTACTTGCGTTTGTTTAAAAACTAATTATTTTTTTTTTTAAAAAACAGCATTTTCTTGCAGAAAGGCATTCTGAGGAACCTTGCACCATGCCATCTAAAATGTCCTCTTGGGTGCCATCTGTCTGCTGATAAAATGTCAATACCTCAACATCTTTTTTTAGTGTCAAATTGTATAAAATCCAATCACTTAACAGAATCAGGCTATTTCATAATTAAGATTTAACATTTATCAACTTGTTAAAACTATCTAATGTACACCTTAACTACCAAAATATAACATACTGTGTAGTTAGATTAAGATGGCAAGCCTTGTCATTATCCCTTACCACTGTGTTTTCAGTGTTAAACAAAACACATGGCAGAAGAAAAAAAATTCTCACTTTTAAAGAAAATCCAAGTGTAATTGTTTAAACAGCTGAAAAATACAAATTTGGGGCAGGAAGGCATTTTGTGTTACCAGTTACGTGTACTGATACAAACTCAAGCACTGAGAGCCTCTGGAAACCTCCTAATTTCTAGCAGCAGGGTGTTTTTTTGAATATGCACAATCATATGCTTTGGCAATTTTACAAAGCAAAGTACAGATTTACAATTGTATGATAGCAGGCTTATCTGAAGGATTAAAAAGTTATTAATAAAATTTTAATGGAAGGACTTGACAGGTCTAAGGATTAATAATCAGATACAAAATACCTTTCACCTGTTGGTCACAAGTTCACAAGTAGCCTAGGTCCGTAAGCTAACGAAAAGGTGCTATCTCACAGCTGCTGGCTTGCTCAAAAATGAGTGGGTGGTCCTAGCCTAAGCCTTAATTGAGATCCTCAGAACAGATGCACAGGCACATTTATGACTTTTTAGTGTGGGAACTACTGAGACAGAATCATAAAACGATGAATGGCAATCTCATTGCTGAGGAAAAAAAAAACAAGATAATGAAGACACTTTAATAATTGATTTGGAAGATGGTGCTTATATTTGCCTTACTGGATCTGAACCTTACTCTAAAGCCCATAAAGAAGGCAAACTTTCAGCAGTTTTCCATCAGTAAATAAAAACTATTTTTCCACCCTTTGCCTAAATAAGGATGACTTACCCATAAATATCATCTTCCAGCAACACTAGTGAATTTAAAAGGAAAAAAAGTGAAGGTAACTAAATCATGACTCTTATAACCTAGCATAGCGGTCATACTGGCTTTCAGAAATACCCCACTCTCCATAAATCATGCAGGCTTTAAATCAAAATGGCTGCTTGCTTGCAAACAGTTCTTTGTTTAAATACAAATTCAGGAGCTTGATTTATAACATCAGTTCTTTGTAGAAGTTATTTTGTTTGGTTATTTGCTTCTTCCCCAGAGACCAGAACAACGGATCCAACCCTGCTAATATGGTCACATATATTGCTTAACTGAGCTTTCTTACAGAAGACTCTTACAATCACCATGAAAAACAAAAGAGAGCTAGCTAAGGACAACCGATACATTAAAAGACTCTGTATTTTTCCTTAAAATATTTAAAAATTCAGGACAAAACTACTGTCTTTATATCCATCCCAATTTTTTTCCTCACTCTTACAGCAAACTGTGCCAAATTTATGTTGAGCCAGCTGTTGTACTTCAGGCTGCTGGAGGCCCAAGGACCCTGAGGTGCTAGTAAAACTGGAAAAGATTAGTACAGCTGAACAGCTCTGAATAACCCACTTGTGGAAACTATGATGACAGTGGCAACCAGTAAGGTGGTTCAACAAATTAGGTGGTCTCTGCAATTTAAGCCAACTTTATATTTTGTAAATATTCATCATTATTGAGAGCATGCAAGGGTTTAACCAATAAAACAGAGGCTTCATTCTTCAATATAGTTTTATCAGCTTTAAATGGTTATAATGTGATTGCATAAGGAACTCAATTTGTGTCAGTAATGCAGGTGACTGTCGTTCCCCACATCTGCTCAATTTCATTGGCAAACATTCACATTTTTAATAAAATGAATTATGAAAAGATTTCTTAATGGATTAAACTGCAGACACTGAATACAGAAGGAGAAAAAAGATTTCACAAATGTCCTTCCTCCTCTCTAGGACACCTTGAAGTCACAGATTAAGCAAGGATATTAAAAAAAGGTCTGAACTGAACCTATGACTTCATTTCACTTTTCTATAAGTTGTTGCAGACTTGTATATCTGTTTCATTTTGACTTACTAAAGTTGCAACAGGACAGGCAAAACACAATTTACTGTGTTACTGAGTAAATTAGTGATAAAGTCTTAAAAAAGGAAATAGGAACTAGAGTTGCATTTTACAATGAGGTCTCTGACACATGCAAGGTCCCCATCCCTCCTCTAAATACTAAAACTTAAGAAACAACTTTAATATCCAGTATTTAGCAGCTAGATGGATTCTTCTTTTCCCCTCATTTTGCTGTAATTTCTATAACTCTTCCTTCTTCACTCAGAATGACATTAATGTCTTGCACCATAATTTGTATGTGAAATATTATTCCCTCTGAAATGCAAAGGACTTGCATTATTGATATCAAAGGTCCAAAATTTATCTCAGTCTCTATACTTCCTGTGCAACAAAGAGATAAATCTTGCCATTTCATCTCATCTTTTTCATAATAAAGTAAAAACAACTGAATATGGCAGAGAAACAATGACTTCTAAAGGGTAACATTTAGATGAGAAAAACACACACACAGGGCAAGATCTGTAATGAGAATTCATTTGTAAGGCAAAGTGCTATATATTTAATTAGAAAAGTAGTAGTTGTGGGGGAACAGTTTACAGTAGTGCAAAGTCCTTTTTTGCCCAACTAATAGCAGTAGGCTTGTAAAAGATGCTATCTTTTTAAACAAAGTTTTCATATTTTACATTCTTAGATAATAACATTGAGAAACAATACTGTTGCTAATACTTATCCTCACAAATTTTGTCTCTCTAATAATTTCAAGATATTACTTCTTTCTGGTGTAATATGTTAATCTCAGTGTCTGGGAGCAACAATTGGATTACTCTGGAGGAAATTGCAGTGTAAATCTGTATCTAATACAGGATAATTCACTATATACTAATCTTTATCTTATAGCATATGTGAGGCCATTTTCTCATTATTGCCCAGTGTGACACATTCACATACATTTGGCCTTGCGTTCCTGACTGATGCTCTCCTTCCCAGTCATTTCACTGGACCAGGGTCCTCACATGCATCCTCACAAACTCTAAGCATACTGCTTTTGTAATGCAGTAAAATACATTTAGAAAAATGCCTTGGTAGGATAAATGAAATCCAACATCTTGTTTTAGTTTAATCCTCTATTTGCACCAGAAGTGGTTTGCTTCCATCTAAATATATCACGTTGGTCCTACTTCAGCCACATGTGGATTTTTGTTGACAAAAAAATCCACTAGTTTGACTGGGATTCTACTGAAATTGGTGCAATTCTTCTGTGAGCCAAGGTTATTGTAGACAGTAATCACATAAACTAGGTTCTTGAGTCTACATTTACAGGAATAATTAATGGCATGATAACCAAAGAACTGAGATTTAAGCACGGCCCGTTGACTTGGGGGTGAACCTACCAGAGCTTAAGCATTTTTGAATGTGGCACCACTGCTTGTACATAGATTCTGCAATTTAAAGCACTGCTAAACTTTACTGGCTTGAGGAATGATTCAGAGACTCTTATTGTGATATAGTCTCTAAGTACAGCAGTATGTATCTGATTAATCAATAACATATTAGAGCTATTTGACATCCACTTTATTGTTTTATGGGTCTCATGAAAAAAATCATCCTTGTTTTATTGAAGCATTCAAAACAATATATTCCAACCCCTACCATTCTATGATTCTGTGATATAGGAAAGAAACACAGGCATAAGATTTTTTTTTCTCAAAGTTTTTATTTGTTTGATTTTGTTTTGTTTATACTCTTTTATTTTGTCTTTTGGTGCAATTTCATGTCTAAATAGAATTTACCCTGTGTTACATGACTGTTTAACACCAAGAAAGACTGTATACAGTCTTAAGTAAACTTTTAAAGAAATATTTTGTGACACATCTTGATATTTATTTTCTAGATCCATATTGAAATGTTCAATTTGGTCATTAAGCTTTGGGACATTTAATAACAAGAACAAGTTATGAAATATTTAATAAATTTCCATGTTAGGCACTTTCTTTTCCTTTCAGTCTTAAGCCATATTTTTTATTTTGTGATAGTGTATTAATATCTACTCACATTTCACTAGTCGGTCAGCAGACCATAAATTTACTATCTCCACATACTTTTCCCACTGAGTCCTAAGAATGGCTTTTCAGCTAAATTTAGCATATTTCATGCATTTTTTTCTATGATTATCGATAAATTTTCTACAGCAGGGTAATTACAAGTGACTGGCAGCTATATTCAACCATGCATCAAAACAAAAAGATCTCTCTTTTATGAAAGCAGTGCATCCTGTGCCAGTGATATTTTCTATAGCAAGCTTTAAATTTATGTTGAGTCAAGTGAGAAGTGTAGGGCTTCCTTTTTCCTGTCTGCAGGAAGTCAGAAACAAGATACAGAAGATGAGATCCCTAAAGGAGGTTAGTGAGAGGTTACGCACCTAAATACCTGTTCCAGTATAATGTGCCAATTAGTTAGACAGATATATTATATTTAAATGAAAATACTCCATTTTACAATTAATTCTGTTATATTTGGCATGCAGCCAAACATATGTCCTAAGGGGACTGAAAAGTATATCTATGGATGCAAGACTTAAGGCACATGGCCAACCTCAGAAGAAATACAAGCTCAATAGATGTCAGCTATTGAGATTTCTGTAGTTCAGAAATCCTGACATTCAGCCTGGAGGTGTTAATACTCTAGATATACCAGATAATCAAACATTAAAAACATAGGGCTCATAGTTCTGAAGCCAACAAACGTGACCTTCCACACTGAAGAGGGAAGCATACCCCTCCCATTTCCTGTAAGTAAGCTTCTTGTAAACAAAAATGAAAACAACTTCTGACATTTTGCAAACTTCACAAGTAAATCCAAACTTTGTGCTTGATCAGTTTTAGCCCTACAGGGATTTCAAGTGGCAAGAAAAACTGTACCCTCTGTGTTAGACTCCAAAGACCAACTGAACACATAACAGAAAAATAGCAGTGGCTTAACTTGCTTTCTTCTGGAGTGTCTTCTCAAGGATTCAATGTCATCTTTTTATTGTTATGAGGGGAGTTTAACTGAAATATCCATTTTTTCATTAAAAAATTATGCCTAGAAGCAGTACTAACAGCCAAGGGATTTAGCCTCCTAAAATGAAATATCTAAAATGAAATATCTTTGCTGATTTAATTAAACTGGCTGATTTGGAAAATGTCTTTTCATAAATTAAAGATTTAAGAATGTTTAGGCATTTTCAGAAAATAAATATTTTTCATTGTTTAAGAGGAATTGATTTCCAAAAGAAAGGATAAAGTGTTCTAGAAAATCATATCTAAATTTACTGTATACCATTTCAATTGTTACACCTTAAGAACAGTCACGATTCTTTTAACATTAAGACTGTTCTAGCTCATTCCTGCCTTCTTCCAGTTTGCGTAAGTCTAGAAAGACAGAAAAAGGGTAGCAATCAATTATAAAAAACCAAAAAATTACTATATGACAGAGCTGTTCAACAGAAATGCAAATTTCCTTTCCCCACTGGAACATCAGCAGCAAGCAACTACAGAAACAGTAAATGTAAATTAATCTGTTTATTTTTGCACTATGTTTCCTTTTTTTCCCTATTATCTCTTTTTTTTCTGTTCTTCCTACCTTCATTTATTTCTATGTTGTCATTTTTTTAATATTAATTTTGAGATAGCTTTCAAGGACTATATCAGTTACTGAATATAGTGAGTTATTTCATAGTGGCATTCTGAGTAATTTCACAACTAACCAAAAATGGCAGGATACCTCTCTGGCCTTCTGTTTGTCAAGAACATAAGCAAAAAACAACTGCAGGCAAAAATACAGCCAGTCATCAAGAAGGGAGTATTTTGAAGCCTAAAATACACTTCAGTGTTGCTACTTGAATGTCACAATTCTGTTTCTTTTATTTTAGTCCAAAACACTGCCAGTCTCTATCATGTCTATGTCTGCTTTCTCCCAATCCTCTGTTGGATAAAACATTTTTAAATAAAATATTTTAGATTTTAGGGAATCTTCTAGGGTGATTATTACCGAATTTAATATGGTTTGGAGCTGTAAAACAAAAATTTTACAAGGCAAAGTAAATTTTTCTTACAGCACTTTGGGTGATTTTCCAAGCCAGTAAAAAACAGGAGATTAACAGCACTGTGTGGTGCCGTGTAAAATGCAAGAAAACACTGTGCAATTTTTTCCAAAGAAATATAGCAAAGACTGTAATTCCTAGATGCAACACTCTAAATGTTACAATATGCGGCTCTCCCTAAGTACTTTTGCAATTATAGGCATTACTGCAAGCTATGAGGGGTGGTTTGTGGGCTCAAGTTCACTCAAAACAGATAAAACAAAACTTCAAAACAGATTTAATTATAATTGAAATAAAGCTTCTCAGACTAACGTGTTGCTATAACAAGCATCCACTCTGATGGCAGAGGCGCCAGCAATTGTGTGTGTGGGGGGCGGGTGTCCTTGCTCTTTTTTGAAGAATAAAGTGAGAGAAGAAAAAAGAAATTCAGAGCACTACTTAAAACCAATTTTTTTAGCATGATAACCAACCCTTTTTCTTCTAGAAGGCCTGCTCATAACGTGGAAAATGAATTACAGGACATAGCTCAAGGCCTCACTACATACTGTAATTTTTGACAGACTAATTTTTATCTTAGAAGCTTATTTTTGTGATATAGAAATAAATTAACTAAGCGAAGGACAAGGCTGAGACGCTGTGGTACCAAACTTCTGTGCTACCAGGAGACTGGCTAGGTAAACTAATGTGTCACATTGACAAACAAACTTCTCAAGGAATTTATGTAACTTATGGTAAAGGTATAAAAAGCACATAATGCTAAAGCACCGCAGTCCTAAGCAACTATATGTTGTTTCTGAAAAGTAAATAATACAAGAAAGAAAAGCACAAACTTAAGCCCCAGACAAATAGCTATTTTCCAATTATTGTACCAGCTGAGCTACTAATCATGCTTTTCAACCACTAAATTATGCTGTTCTAATATATTTCCAGGAAAATTGCAGCTTAGTGAGCTGTAATTTTTAGAGATGAACATGTAACATTATCCAATATAGGGTTTATAAAATACTTGTGATTTCTGATTTTAGGTAAGAAGGCTGTAAATTCATTAGCTATTCCTTTGAGCTCTTAAGTTGGCCTGCAAGCACAAATAAAACTAAATTGTGTAGATTATTCTTTTGCTTACTATTATTCATTTCACCTCATAATATGCAAGCCTAAATTTAAATTGCCCTTTGGAAGAACATTAGCTAAGTGCAAAAGGGAAACAGATAAAAAAATCAATTTGAAATGATGACATGAATTAGTATCTGTCATTTATACCATGATTATAATAATTTAAAGTTTATTGCAATAGATGATTTATGATTTACCTTCATTACAGTTTCACATGTCACTCATGCCCATTCTGGCAGAAGCTAATCCTCCTCTAAAATCTCTTTTCAACAAGACAGGATAACAGGTGTTAGCATTAAATATACGTCTACATCTTTGATGCAAAACACTACATTTTAGTAAACTGGAACTAGCTGCTGCATGAAACTAAAGAAAAGCATACAGAATCATAGAGTGATTCATGTTTGAAGAAACCTAAAGATATCATCATGTCCAATCCCCTGCTCAAAGTAGAGTTAACATTTTATTTAGATCGGAGTGCTCATGCAGGTTATTGTTTTAAATTGGAAGTAAAAAAAACCCCTAATATAATTTTAATTGCTGAGCTAATAAACTCATCCAGTACAGGGTGCCTTTAAGTGTGATGTAGAGCTTAGTATTAACATGGAAGAGAAAAAAGACATGACAGACACAGGTAACTGTGAATTTAGAAAACATGTAGAGTTCCTAGTTAGTGAACCAAAGCTAGAAAACATGAACAAAATAAACAGTTTATACTCTAGAATGCTTATTTGCCTCTATATACCTGTTTATGAAACTCAGAAAAGCTTTTACTGAAAGTTGTGGAAGGATAGCCTGCTGTAATGATCAAGCAATTTTACAAATCTCTAATCTACACATTGGGCATAGGCTGCCCTCACTGTTCATTATGGGAAGGCAAAGAAAACAGAAGGTACAAGAAGGTGGTCCAGGTATCCAGATTGGCAGTAAGTGATTAAATTAATTATGTGATGAATGGAGTTGAATGGAATTAAATTCAGTTGGTAGCCAGTCATGAGTGGTGTTCCCCAGGGCTCAGTGTGGGGACCTGTTCTGTTTAATATCTTTAGCAGTGACCTGGACAAAGCAATTGAGTGCATCCTCAGTAAGTTTTCAGACAACACAAAGTTGAGTGGAAGGTTACTACCCTCTGGTTGAGGGTAGAAAGGCTCTACAGAGGGATCTGACAGGCTGGATGGATATGCCAAGGCTAACTGAATGTGGTTCAACAAGGCCAAGTGCCAGGTCCTGCGCTTGGGTCAGAAAAACTCCATGAAATGCCACATGTCTGGGAAGGAGTGGCTGGAAAGACGTCTGACAGAAAAGGTCTTGGGAGTGTTGGCCAACAGCTGCTTGAATATGAGCCAGGAGTGTGCCCAGATGGCCAAGAAGGCCAACATCATCTCGACTGGAATCAGAAACAGTATGGCCAGCAGCACCTGGGAAGTGATTGTCCCCCTGTACTCAGCACAAGTGAGGCTGCACCTTCAATACTGTGTCCAGTTCTGATCCCCCCACTAAAAGACAGACATTGAGGTGCTGAAAGTGGGTTAAGGGTCTAGAGCACAAGTCCTGTGTGGAGTGGCTGAGGGAACTGTGGTGGTTGAGCTTAGAGAAAAGAAGGCTCAGAGGAGACTGTAACATTCTCTACAGCTACTTGAAAGGAGGTTGTAAGTGAGATGGGTGTTGGTCTCTTTTTCCCAAGTAACAGCTGAAAGAACAAGAGGAAATAGCCTCAAGTTGCACCAGAGGAAATTAGAATTTGCTATTAGGGAAAGTTCTTCACTAAAATGGTTATCAAGCATTGGAACAGGCTGCCCAGGAAACTCGTGGAGTCACCATCCCTGAAGGTATTGTGTAGATGTGGCACTTAGGGTGGATTTGGCGGTGTTAGGTTTACAGTTGGACTCTATCTTAAAGGTCTTTTACAAGTTAAAAGATTCTATGATTCTATGTCATGCTGCTTTTAGTAAGCATTAATTTTGGCAATAGACTTAAGGAGGCAGAAAAACTGGGGTTAAAATGAAGCCACTTCACTGGAATTTAAGTCAGGAAGTAAAAACATCTGAATTTGTGAACTTTACAGGTTTGACTTCACTGCAAGGGGGTTTTATACTAGAATTGCCTTTGGCTGGAACTTAGGACTTATCTGAAACCTTTCTCTTTTCCTTCCTTACACTCTAATTTCACTGACAGAGAAAAATTTTCTGTCTATTTTAGCACCCACTTCCACCCTTCACTTCATTGACTAGCTCACATTTCTCTCCCAGAGAACAAAGAAGTGTTATCAATAGTTTTGTCTCAGCATTTACATCTAGAAACAGGATTTCAGAAAGCCTGAAGGTTTACTTCCAATAGATGAGGGGAAAGAAGCCTTTAAATTATCTCTCTTCTAACATCCAAAAACTGACCCAAGTCATCTTTTCTCTCCCCTAAATACACAGGCTGTGAAAAAAATTATCATGACTCTAGGTATCAAAGTTTACAGAGGAATAAATCACAGTGGTACCTCAGGTTAGGTATAAGCTGAAACAACGATGTCAAATGGAGCAGCTCTAATACTACTGAAACCCAAGGAAGCCTATACAGCCTATCAGGAAGCATGTCAGTTTCAGTAATCATGTATTTGAGACAGGTATTAATACTAGTACAGTTCAGTATAGCAGAAACTAGAAAAAAATCATTTAATGTGAATCACTGAACAGATGGCAGGCTGCAAAATTGATTAAGGGTAACTGACCAACATGGAAACAAAATTCATATTCTACTGCTAAATCTCTTGATCACCTATTTTCCTGTTAAAAGTCTCTTCAGACTTCATAGCTGAAAGAATTAAATAAGTTCCAAATTTCAGTAGATCAAAGATAAATTTATTTTTTATCTTACCACAAATGAAATAAGCATCTTAATTTTTTTTCTGCAATCTCTAATTACTTTGTCATTACCATGTTGTCTTATTATGTGTCTATGAAGTCTTACGTCACTATAAGTTAATAGGACATCAGTACCATGTTTTCAGCTTAAGCTGCTGTTAATAGAACAAAGCCTATCTGTTCTATATTGCCACGAATATGAGAAGATGCAACAGTAACTACGGAAAAGCATCAAAGAGATGATAACAAACAAACATGATGAGAACACAATTATGGGGCAAGTATAGGCAAGTGTGTGTTGAGAAAGGATTGGCAGAGTACTTTATTGTCTATCACAGTGCAGTATTCAGTGTTCAAAGCTGTATACTATTTGTGTCTTTTATGCTAATGAGAAACATTCCTCCACAAACACAGTTCAGATCCTCAATGTCCCACCTACTCCACATGTATCTTGCATTTATATCCCTGGAGAAAAGCAAGTGGTGCAATTCTACTGTAAAGATTCACTTACATTTTTCATGACCTCTCAAAGCTGAGGTATGCCACTAATGTTTAATCCTATACCTGAACTTTCATAATGAGGGGACATAACTAAAAATTTCTTTTTAGTGGCTCAGAGTGTTTGTACAGAGTTATGGGATTTGGAGATTTTGTTATTTTTAAGAAAACTATGAGGCCTTATTTCCCAGAATAACTGCAAGACTTTTCCCTAGCAGACTTCACATTTCATATACTCAGCACTTCAGAAAATGTACAAAATTAACCAGAAGAGTACTAGGATAGGGGTTTGTGTGTGTGGAATAGAAAAGAAGAAAAAAAGTAAAAGATTTTAATTGAGAAACTCTTTCTTTGCCCACATCAATTATGATAAATTAGAACTTTTCTGTCAAATATTTCATTATTTCTAACTTGTAGCAAAAAAAAGCCCTTCTAATTCATTCTTCTTTTCCAAATTCAGATACTTTTAGAAGGAACAGAGCTGCTGAAATTAATTATGAGCTAATTTTCTTTACCGGATCTCTACCCTGTGTCCAAGGACATTTTTTGCTTGAAGACTGGACAGGGGACAAGCAAAGTCAGAATAAAACCTTATAGTGAGGTGAAAAGTTGAAGAAGATATTGAGACTGAGGCAAAAGATTGAAGTGCCATACAAAGGCATATCAGTAGAGCATAGAAATGAAACTTCTGGGGTGAACAATGAAAGCAAACGTAGAAGAGATAAACAGGAAAGAGGATGTGGTCAGAATGACAAATAGAAAACAAGTGAGAGACAGTTTTAAAATTGAATTATTTCAGTGAATAAAACACAAATCTATTTTTATCTCAAAATGTATGAAAACCGAGAAGGGATTGGTGCTTTGCTATAATTATCATATGGGTCTAGTTTAGCTGGAGCTACGAGCTGATCTATACTCAAAAGGCAAAGTGAATTTCGAAGAAATGAAAAAGTTCAACTCTTCCAATTTTTTTTAGAACTAGCTCTTAGTAGTTGAATAGTTCTTTTCATAGGCTCAAAGACATACTCCTAAAGAAGTGTAAATTCAAAGCATAAGACGTAACTCACAAAGTATAGGTGAGTTACATCTAGCTTTGCCATAGGCTACTACAACCGTGGGTCAAACACTGAAGATCTTTATTAATATCATTACTTGTGATCTAAACACCTTATAAAATGCTTTTTCAACCAGAGAACTTCTTACTATCTATAAAGTTCCCATGCTATTATAACTGCTTTCTTCTGGTACAGGGGTGGCAACATTTCAGGAATGGATGCAATGTTTGACAAAAAAATAACACTGTCCAAATCCTTAATTAGAAAGCTTGACTGAAATAGCATGACAAACAGCAATTTTCAGGCCAAAATCTTCCTGTCCCTTACCTCACCTAACCAAAGGGCCTGGGACCAGCTCCCAGTAGCTGCTGGTTAACTCACCGTCACAGCCAGTAGTTTTCCATAGGTGAGATGGGCTGGGATGTGGTCGCTTTTGGATCGCAGTGATTCCACGTACCAGCGCTCTGCTTCTGGCAGCCGGCTCAGCCTCATATAGGCTTCTCCTACAGGGTGAAAAAATGCTAGTGAGAATGCCCCAGATTTCTCAAGGTATACAAAAATTAATATTTCATTTACAATTTGCTATGTATTAAATAGTCAAAGATCTTGGAAAAGGTGAAGTGCTCTGAACGCCTGCAATGACACATACACAAATTAGAAGCTTACAGACACTTGACTGAGGAGACTGAGTTATGGACTTATGGCTTTATCAGGGCTGAAAGAGCGTGGTTGAGATGAAAGTCTTGTTGGAACAGAAATGCAAGGGAGCTCCAGCTGCTAAGTTTCAGTCAAAAGTCTCAAAAATAACAGAAATTTTATCACTGTAGAAATTTTACTGTAGAAAAGTTACTATTTTTCCATCAGTCTACAATGTATGGCATGGAATGGTAAAGAGAATACAGGAAGTGTTTGCATTTAATCATAATACATCAATAATCTTGATTTCTTTCAAAAATAGAAAAGGTTAAAAGTCCTGAAACTAGAGGCGAGACATTAAAAAAATGAATCTCTGAATGTAGCTAAATTAGCTCATCTGCCACAGCTAGTTTAAATTAGAATATAGCACCTATAATTTTAAAATTGCTACATGTACAAAAGTCATGTACAAAATTACCAAAATTGGTACATATTACAGTGAGAGGCTGAGGCAGCCAATGTTGAAAAACAACAGATGAATGGGATGTCAGAAAGCCATACTGTGGTACAGATAATTGCAATCTTGAAGCTTCTCTGTATGTTAAAATTCCTTCTCAGAAAGGCAGGCTCTTTCTCCAAGAACCAAAAAGCAAATTTCTTAAACGTTGGAAATAAGTAATATCAAACAAGTATGTAATGACGGTGAACAGCAGCTTTCAGACAAATACCCTGCATTTACACAGCTCTCTCACAAGGGCTCTAGATTTGTGTGCCCTCACCCAACCCAATGACAGACTGAAAGTTCTTACAAGAGAGTCAGGATTTCAGCATACCACCAGCTGATTCATTAAAAATAAACCGCTAGTGCCACCACTAAAGGATCAAGAGAGGACTACAGCTGACCCTAGCAGAGGTCTCCTAAACCTGACCCCAGCTGAGTCACCACCACCAGCTCTGCATTGCACAGAAAATGATAGTTGTGAGGGCATCTAGGAGAGATGGCCTTTCTCCAAACTTGAAGCCAACTACCATATCCCTAAAACTCAGAGAAAAAGGTGCCACTCGTGCTCACAGAAGCAAAATAAAAGGAATTCTCACCACTCGAGCTACTTTATCTTGAGTGTTTACAGGGGCTAGGAGGATTTTCTTGATGAAAGAAAATGGACTGGGTCTCTTTTTTTTTTTTTTTTTTTTTTTTTTTTTTTCCCCCCTGTCTTTGTCACCAGAGTACAGGGAAGGCAGGCAAAACGTGGTATAAAAATTTCACCTTAAGGAGTTAGGATGCAGTGTATGCTAAATGACCAAACCACAGCCTGCAGATAAAATGAGTGTGATGTGGAGTCAGAAGTCACCCTGAGCCAAGGCTAAAGGAAGCCAGCATGATTTTTACGAGCAAATAGCTTTTCCAAAAAGAGGTGCAAGCCTGTAAATCTAGCAGACCAGGATTTCTAATTCAAGGATCTATATAGTATTCTATAATCATGCACTGGTCTTGAATATCTGATTACATACACAGAAGTAGCTTATATTTCAGTCCCAGAAGTATTCAAGTCATTCTATTGCTGGTTAAGGTCAAACTAAAAGAATGAAAATCTGAGGCCAATAAAAAAAATACGAACATCCAAACAAGAAAGAAACCCCAAAAGAACATGAACACCCCCTAAAACCCACGATCAAATTCAGGTATATCAGCATTACATGCATTTTTTTCACCCTCAGACACTCACAAATAAGTGACAAAACATTATACCTTGTTATGCACAACACAAAGTCATGTTGTCAAGTGCTGAAAGGATGGAATAAGTCAGAAATCAAGCTTCGTGCTCCCCTCGACTCCTCTCCCTAGTTGTACGCTTTATAGCAAAAAGTTTAATTATTTGATTGCATAGTAGTTTTCCCACAGGCCCTTGCTTCATTTAGCATACAGGAAATGAGGAATCCATATTGGTCTTTCTTTAAGTGGAAAATTTCAGCACAACCTGCTACAGCTTGGCAAAGAATCAAGCAATTAACAATAAGATCCTTTAAAAAGTACTGCAAGCATCCCTACGAGATAGAGTTATTATCTGCTGGTAGTATATGCCGAATGCACTGCCAAATTTCAGAAAGATCCAAGATTCTCATCTGTTTTCTATGATCGATTCTGATATAAGAAGACATTAACATCTTTGGAGTATTGGCAAATTCAATTTTTAATAGGTTTTAAGAGCTCAACTACTTTATAAGGTAACTGCTTAAAACTCAGGGCATCTATGAGTGCTGCGCCTACAAAGCTACATTGTCAATCTAAATGTCAAACTGGAGAGAAATTAATTTTATTTTCATGAAAACTTCACATGCAACTCTTTATTGCTACACTTCCTGTTTTCTTTTTGTAAGCCCCATATGGTCAAGAATCACTATATTATAAGCATTTAGAACAGGTTGTTACTAAAGAAGGAAGTACTGTTAGGGGATCTGTTATTAATCTTATAAATGATTTACAATGGCACTGCTATCTAAAAAGAAATCAAAGTAAGTTGACAAAAGCTCTGCCACTTCCATACTCACAAGACTGGAATAAAATCAAGCATCTATTAATTGGAGTGCTAATTCAGTTAAAGATTTTGTTTGTTAAACTGATCTGATTTTAATAAAAGCTATTCTACCTTAAGATAAGTTTTCCAACAAAATGACAGTGAAAAACATGTATGACTGTCTCCCATGGGGAGGGACCTCACACTGTAGCTGTGGGAAGTGTGAGGAGGCCTCTCCCTGAGGAGAAGCAGAGGCAAAGTCCATCTGTAATAAACTGACTGTAACCCCCATCCCCTGCGCTGCTGCAGGGGAAGGAAGGAGAGTCCAGGGAAGAGGGAGGGGTGAGGGGAGGTGTTTTAAGATTCAGTTTTATTTCTCTTCTCCCTGCTCTTATTGTCCCTTTAATAAATCAAATCTTTTTCTCCCAAAGTTGAAAAGCTATTTTACTGTAAGGGTGACAGAGCACTGGAACAGGCTGCCCAGGGGAGTAGTGGAGTCTCCTTCCTTGGAGATCTTCAAGTTCCTGTGCAACCTGATCTAGATGAACCTGCTTCTTATCTCCATTCACAAACCATTAGTTATATTTCTATCTCTCTCTTGTCCAGTTTAGGAGGAGGAGTGATATTATGAGTTGGTGGACACCTGGTTAACCCACCACAATATGTTGACTATGTGCCACTCAAATTGCTGGATGGTAAAAATGCAACAAAGAAAATACACAATTTGGCATCAACAAGAGCAGAAGTCAAAACAGAAAGGAAGATGGAGATGTACTTTGAATAGGAAAAAAATCTCTAATATACACATTCAGTCAGGATTTAAATTTCATTTTTCCAACATTTCTTTGAATTGGATACATAAACAGGATGCCTTAGAAAATGATGGAGAGGTCTTCATCCCTGTGCATTGTAACTCCACAGGGGGTTTGTCATTCATAATACAACCATATAGTCTCCTTGTGCAAATCAAAGCTGCATGCAGATGCACTTAACATAAACGCAGCTCCCTAGGTATATATCTTACTTCTTTCTTTCCTTAGGTATCATACCTTAGGTGCATACAATAACATAATATAATTCATGTTAATTAATTAATAATGTTAAGATTAATCAAATGTTGAAATGTAACATATATTGCAAAAGATTAACAGTATTAGTGATGAATATGCAGTTCATGCACATCTTCTCTGAAACAGCTAAAGCATGTGAACTTAATGAGCATCAAGTTCTGCACAGACTAAGCACATTCTGTTTGGCTTTTTCCTTTTACAGAACAATCTCCTTGAAGAATTCATGGAATGTATTGTCTTTTAAGAAGGCTTTTGATGGATGGGAGTCAATCCACATTTATTTCAGTTGAGTAGATTTTTTTAGGCCTCAATTAGCCAAAGCAAAGCCTTTAGTCTGATTTAACTAGATCACTAAGATACTTTTGAAGGAAAATACCTAAGCAGCATGGAACAGCATAGACTTTGCACAACTCTTTGCTCTTGTACAAAGACTTCCAGTGACAGAAGTACACTGACATAAAGAGAAGCACTGAGCACACAGGATAATTTTGTTTTCCAATACATGCGCAACTAACAGTAACCATAAGGGTGCAAGCCAAGAATTCATAACCAAACAAGTGATAGCAGTGTTTTGTTAACTTTATTTACATACATTATGCCTATATAGGTTTATCTAAAACACTCTTAATAGAAGCACTTCGTACTAGAATCATACTTATCTGGGACACTTGTTGTCCAATTTCAGTATTGGAACATAATTTTGGTTTACAGATGTTATGATTATATTTATTCTCATGCAAACCCCTATATGTTTAAAATACAAATGCATTCAGGCTTAGACTCTTAGCTTTTTCAGAATATTGCCTAGGAAAACTCAAGCATTTCACATGAAATTATGGAGCAATAGTCCAAAGAGATAAAATTTTTAAAACCTGAGAATCTGGAAAAATAGCCCTGTTCTCAAACACTGTGTCCACTACTCCCTCAGCAATTCCCTTCTGTAACTTTCATAACCAGCTTGAGTCCCTCAAACAAAACAAAGTGCAAAAACAGGAAACATTGTAATCTGTCCAGAGATTTAAACTCAACTTTGGATGGCTGACATAAACTACCACAAAAGTCTCAGAGGGGGAGGAGTTAAAAGAAGCAGGATGGAAGCAGGAAGGGGGAGGGAAGAAAACAGTTTTTTACTCTTATCACTACCAAAGGTGAACTCCATTCTTACTTCTCTAGAATAAAATATACATATGAAATTTTAACAAATTCTTTTTATTTCAACCAACCTAGATTTAAAAGAAATAAAGTTTGTAATGTATATTTAGCAAGAAATTACCAGTAAAGGTTCACGAAGCATAGGAAACACACCAATAACTGAAGCTCAGACAAGTGCAGGTACCATGCTCTGCATAAGTTATGATGTGGGATATGTATTTCACAGCTTAATCATCTTTGGCTCTTAAAAAGTAAGTCTTGCACAGCATGAACTGTAAAACTATACCAGTAAAAGTGTTTCTTGGAGTTCTAAACAATTTTTAAAGGTAATTCAATAAAAAAAGCATTTAATGGAAGCAAGGGGTAAATGGGATAGGAGCCTTAACAATATTAACAGGTTCGTACAAACAGCCACATCCACCCAAAAGCATAATCAAATAAAGCAATAGTTATGTTATAATCATCAACACAGAAAGTCTCTCTGCATGCTAAGCCTTTTGTATTAATGATGCAAACCTCTGAACCAGATGTAAAATCTGGCTCCCCTTTCCAGTCCAGTACCTGGCTGTCACTTGCATATGATTTGTTTTCTGTCCATGTGCAATGTAGCAGATTAGCAAGGAGAAATCTAAACTCTAATCTGTGCATTGTTAACTGTATTCACTCCTGAACCATTACTTTCTTTTATAACTTGCATTTCTCATTAAAAATGTTTGTAAGGCTTTGCATTAAATGCATTTGGAAAACAGACATTCAGATATTAGTTGGCAAGGTAAGATGGAGTGTAAATAAGACATTTGTCTTTATGATAGTATCTTGCCAATCTAAACCTCAACAATGCCACCCCAACATCTTTCTTGTTATTGTTCAGTACTAAAATAGAGTCTCCATGGTCCACCTCACACCACTTAACTGGCAGGAATATGAATTAATGTAGCAGGTGGGCCAGTGTGGTTTTAAAAGCAATGTAATACAATCAACTGTACAATATCAGATTTCAAGGAATGTAAAAGACATCTAGAGGAGAGACCGATCCTTGAGCAAGCCTAATATTGGCATTAAAGTGTTCAAAACCCCACAGGGATCATTTTATCTTTTGACTCTACATTTTAATTGAAACTTTAAACAAAATATGTTACCTATTTAATGCAGCTGAGATGGACTGTGGCCTTTGTAGTGCATGTTGCCACGCCAAGCAAATTAATCTGTGTAACCTTAGCATGTACTATTTAATTTACATCAAAGAAGTATGACAGAGAAAATAAATATCAAGCCAACTTTATGCAGCTTGTTCAATAGTTATTTTGATTCTACCTTTAGAGTTTTAATTTTTAGCTGGTTTAGGTTCATTAAAATTAAAAATAAAAAAAAAAAAAAAAAGAAAAGAAAAGATTTTACTTCTTGGTACAAAGCCAGATAAACATATGGTTTCCTTAGCTGAGTTGTTGCACACCTGGCAAAATAAATCACAGAAACAAGAGACCAAAATCTACCCTGCAACTTTTCATATGCACAAACAGAACATCTGATGTTGGTCTTCTGACCCTGCCTTTTGTACCACGGATAAAATGCAAAATCAAATGAGTGGCTTGCTTCTTGAGGCCACATACTACTTCTTCCTTTAAGAGGTAAGTTAAGAATTTACAAGGATGAGTGTCACACGGGCAGACTGGCACACCTGCGGAATGAGTCACTCAGCCTGTCAGAGGGACAGGCCAATAGAAGTAAGCACAGGAAAAGAAGACTAACACAGAGAAAGCAGGTGGTATAAAGGCTTGACACTGCTGGAGTGTTAATGATACTGCTCTTGGAGTGCTGGAGTTCAAACCCTAATTCAGTTTAAACAGTTTGTCTCCCGTTTATGCTCTTTCGAGTGCGTCACATACACCATACTGGGAAAAATTACTCCAGAAAATCTACCATGACATGACTGAATATTTACTAAAAATTACAGGAAGTACTGTTTTCTTACATCACATGCCAATGTGTGTCAATATGTGTGCCACCGAACCAAGAAAAGCAATTGCTAGAGACTCAGAATACATTAATCTCAATAACAACTGCAGCAGGTAATCCTCAAACTGTAACTATTTTTGGATTTCATGATAAACCTTGAAGAGTTTTTACACATTTAGAAAGACAAGGGAGGACCCTTCCTTCCCAAGCAGATGGGGAAAGCACCCTCCTAGTTTCTCCCCTTTCATCCCCAGCAAACAGCACAAGGTGAGTGGGCACAGCTCAGAGTCGGGTTCATGTAGTTCCAAGTCAGGACTGGCCTATTTTAGCTCCTCCAGTCTCCCTTTTAAAGGCAAGAAGCAGGCAGACAAGTTTATGTGATGCTATTTATCAAAGAAAGTGTTAAAGTGAACATGTTTATAATTTTTTCTTGAACATCGAAATAGAAATAAACAATCCAGTCAGCTTTCTGATGCACAATGATGCAGTTGTGAGCTGCAGCGCAGATGTTCTCCTGCCACACCCAATGCAAACAGATAACTGAATAGATATTTAGGATTTATCTCATCCAACTTGGGCTAGCAAGTCTAAACTAGTCATCTCATCTCCTTTTACAGGAGAAGTATGCCCGCAGGGGATTATTTGTATAATCTACAATAGACTTCTAAATCTGATAGGCTGAATTACTACTCCCTAGAGTCATCTTTTTCTCTCCACACCATAAACTAAGCATAGTTACCTCTCTCTACCTTGTTACCTAACCTTTACATGATTACAAACAGGAGAGACTATCCTAACTGCAGTCATGTACACTCACATAGATGCATACAGCAGAGCTTTAAACAAATCAACCTGAGTCCTGCTGTTAATATAGCTGCACTGAAGTCGCTATCCAACTATGTAGCCTTTTGGATTGCCTTTTCATCATAGCCAACAAGCCACATCTCAGCAACTAGTATGAATAAAGTTCTGGTTTCTCTGCAACAGCTGCCATTACAACAGCAACTAAAAAATTATTATATGCTATGTTAATGGTAAGTTGTCCATTAGCCTGTTGCTCTTTGTAACAGGCTGAAAGGGCTAAAGCAAGCTTCGCTGACCCTAACTTGTTATGCTTCTAGGAGATGCCAGTGGCTGCCTAAAGGAAACAGAAGCCACAGTATGGGCTAAGCAGTGGAGGGAGGATGTGTAGCTGCAGCCAAGCTTAGGCAAAGGACTGAAGTGGCCTTTGTGTTCAATTAGTGCTTTGTGAGATAATAAATGCAAATCCCAAGTACAGAGTGAACTTGGACATTATGGACTGTGCTTATAAACAAAGCTCAGAAAGCTTTCCTGAACCTAAAAAATTAACTAATGGGCAAAAAGTAGAAAACTAAATATGATGGTGGTGCTAAAGGAAGCTTCTATTCACAGGAAAAGAAAAAGAATGGCACAGGTCTGCTTTGTGATGGAACAGCCATCATGCTAGAAACATCATTGTTTTGCTTTTTCCAATTTCTGTAATTCTGAGGAGCACATTTATCAGAATTATGAAATACATCTACATTAAAGAAGGCAGGAAACTTTGGAGGCTTTGCTGGATCACTGCAGTACTTGATAGTACAATGACATTAGGACACCAATACTAAAAAGAGGTTTAATTCATAGAGTGGTAACTGTTGATAACCTCATCAAATTTATCAGCAGATGCTGATAAATAAAATAACAATAGTTCAACTAAGATACTCTATGAACAAAATTACATGCAACAGTCAACTCTTTCTTTTTAGAGATTTTAGCCATTGGCATGAATCTGATAAACATCAGCTCTCAGGGAGAAGTAATTCTCCATTGAACTGTTAAGGAAGTGTTTAAACTAACACTGACATTAGATATTTTGTCACTGTGATAGAAGTACTCAATTTAGCGTTTACAGAGGTTTGCAAACACAAAGCAGCAGTTACAACTAAAATTTTAGAAAATATTTTTTCCTTTGTCGAAGTACGTGTAAGAAGCTACTGAAAGATGTTTTTCCTAAATAAGTAGAGATGAGTAGTGACTTCTTTCAACAACTGTGTCAAATGAACTGGTATCAACTGGTTCATTCCCCTGTATTTTAAGTATTCAGAGGGGTGAAAAAAAACACAAATCCCCACAGACTTCTTTTTTATCATAATTGTTTTATGTTATGCTTTGTTGCTCTACATCAAAATACTTGAAAGGCATCTTACGTCCTGTTCTGTCCCAGATAGGAGCTCAGAATATACTGAGCCAGACACTGAGACTGCTTAGCAGAAACACGTGCCCTTTCAGAGAAAATTCCACTTAAAAGCCTCTCTGGATCAATGAAGAACTTGCCCTCTTGTTTAGAGATCTTAATACTAGAAGTAATAATTCACCTTATCTTCTTACTTGTATCTGTTTAATGTATCCTGTATAAAGGTGTGATGAAGAACTTGATGAGCCAAAGTTAATGTTTAAAAACAACCAAAAAAAACCACTTCAGCTAAATTAATGTTTCTTGCAATATTCAAGGAACTCTGCTAAAATTCTGGAGTAAAAATACAGCATATGGGAAATAATTTTTTAGCACAACCTGCAAAAAAGAAAAAATCCAACTATCTCTGTGGGCCTGTTTGAATGTCTTGATGGTTTACAAAACAAAAAATTAATATCCAATATTCACTATATTTTATGTTACAATCAATCAATCTCATTCCATTTTCTGTTTAGCAAATACAATTTTTTCTTAGTTTTAAAGATTACTACACGGCAGATGAAAAAAACCCCACCTGTATGAATTGCACATGATATCTCAGAAACAGTGGATAAGAGATTCTGGAGGCAAAAAACCCACCAGCAATCTAAATGCAGAAGTGCTGCATGGACAGTCTTAAAAGATATCCAGTATCTAACAGTCCCATCACCTACTGTGCCTTATCCAATGTCACAGTTGCTGACGTTTTTGCTTGTTTGGCTCATATCTACTGAAGGCAATTGTTTGTGTTTTTTTAACTAATTCATTTGAGCACCAATTGCTTGGCCAAGTTTCTTGTGTTTCCCCTTGCCTGACTCCTCAAGTATCTTTCTGAGGCACCAACAATGCACTTACTTACCCATCATGTTGTATAAGCTCTGTGGTGCAAACTGCCTTGGCATTTTCTGTATTGCTTCTTTGTAAACCGTTAGGGCATCCTGAAAAGAAACAGACAAGTGGGACCAATCATCAGCAAAGCACCAATTTCAAAAACAGTCTTTCACATATGAAGTAAACTAAAATTATCTTCCCTTCCCAAAAGAAAGAAGCAGAAAGAAAACACACCACTGTCATAAATATCACAGAAAGTTCACATTTCTCATTTAGACAAGTTTTAACCAAATTCGGTAAAGCTTACTGACAAGAGATCAAATTAGTTCCAATATTGCAACTACTTTTCCAGGTAGAAATAAAAGGAACATTATTTTTAAACCCTTCAATGACTCACAAGTTTATAAACATGTATGAAATTCTATAGGTTGTCAGAGAATACAGACTAATATCTAACTGCAGACAAAAGACTTTCGGATGACTAAGCTACAGTAAGTGACCTAAAAATAAAGAGATCATTGTCTACTGCCAAGTAATAACAAAACCTAATCCTCACAACTGAACTGTGCTCCACAGAAAGAACAAAATGGACTATAGCATCAAGAATGCCAAAAATTGGTTTCTCGTCACAATTGTGCTGTGCCTTGAATTACTTGATCACACATTTCTGATTCATTCAGCACTTAGAATGCGTAGTGTTTGTCAATCTGATTTAGGTCTGCATCATTTTCTACATCATCCACCAAATAGTTGTAGCTTGTGAAGGCTGAAATATGCTTGAAAAAAATATAAGTGTGTGAGTGAATGAAGGCTGGTTCAGACTGCAAAGACCAGACAGAAATCTGACAGTTTGTATTCTTAAAATCCCTTCCACCTTCCAGGCAACGCACTCCAGCTCTACACTTTTCAGCCATACAGACAACATGCTGCTGTTATCTTTATGGATGTCTTGGCTGTCTGTGTCTGTTTTAATCAATTAGTAACTGTCATCTGACAGAGCTGCATTCATGAGACGGATGACAGGAATGCACAGAGCTTGAGCATACCTAATCTTAAACAGCTGAGGTAACTGTCAGGTCAGGAAGAGTTATATGGATCAAAACCATGTGTAACTGTTCTGAAGTATACCTGGCAATGCAAAGAATTACTTTTCTTTCAAATACTGCTAAAGGTCAAAACTCATACAAATATCCAGTTTTAGTAACTTCATCAGGGAGAATGGAGAGGAATCCCAACAATCACATTTGCATACGTAAGATGGGAGAGGTTGGGCTCAGCATACGGTTACATATATAAAAATACCCAACCTACTTTAGCACTTCAGACAAGTTGTCTGAAAATAGCACACAGTGGGATGTTTTTAATCACTAGATCTTATTTTGGAGACTCAAATGAAAAAAAAACTGCATTGTTTTCACAGCTAAAAATGGGCTTACACTATCATGAATTTAAAAGTTAGTATACTTGAGGTTGGCTGTCTGTAATATCCTTTGCCTATGAGCCAGGAAGGCAAAGCCAAAAAGAATATCAGATGTGACAATTGTTCATGTTGATTCTGACACCAGAACATCACACTGCTAATTAACAGTATCACACTTGTAGGAGTAGTGAATAAATATTCTCTGTGGAAAAGGCAAATCTTGATTTGGTGAAATTCAGTCAAATGTGCCTGTCATGTATTACGTAAGTCTGGATGGAAGCAACAGGTATTATTTATGTATGAAGATTTTATTATGATATTGTAGACAAATCTGGAGCTTTACCTCATAGTGTCCTTGTTCATGAAAAAGTTTTCCTAGGTTATAAAGACAGCTAGTAACCGAGCTTTTATGAGCATGAGGATCTTTCAAATTTTCATCAGGGATCTCTGAACACTTCAGAAAAGTCCTCCTGGCTTCCTCTATCTTCCCTTGGTTCATCAGGATAATACCAGTATTTAAATAAGCAGCTGTAAAGAGGGAAAAAGCATTATGTTTTAATGGGCTCCCATTATGTTGTATCTAATCTTAGTTTTACTTGGAATTAATATCTGAAAGAGATCCCATGGTTATCTAATTTGCTGTTTGTATAATATTGATTACTGTTCTAAAGAGGAACATATAAGCAGTAAAAGTTGAGACAGAATGAAAGAAGTGGATATAAAGATTGAGGAAGAACAGGGAAGAGAATGCTGCTCAGATAGGGATTGTATCAAGTATATAGCATCATTTTTCAAAACTTTAGAAAAACATATACATATATTTATACATATAGACATATATGTTCACATATACATATATAGAAGATTAATACTGAAAAAGTCATCAATCTTAAAAAGAACTCAAATTTTCAACCAATCACTGGCAACTTCATACAGATTATTTCCCATTTCTCCCAGGCAAGAAAGGAAAAATGAAAGGAGTTAAAAATATTTGTATTATTCACACACACTACATACCATAAAAATCAGGGACTGGCTGTAAGAAACAGAAAACAGGAGCCTGAAAATTTGGGCAGGAGCATCTATGGCTCACCACACCAGATCATAAACATTTTAGCTTCTAGCAGTGCTGCCTGGTGTTTCATTATCTGCTTTTTCCCTGTACCACATTAAACATAGTTGTTTACTAATAAGCACTTGCTTTCAGCTGAAAAGTGCACAACGTCACCTTTTACTTTCCAAATGAAAAACTTCAATAAAGTGTTGTTAAAAAGCAGGGAGATTTTTCTAAAAACCTATGGTCAATATAATGCAAGCTTCTACAATGGAAATACTTACAAGCTAGTGTGGGTCTGCTACCAATCGCCAGTTTATAGTAATGCAACGCCTCCGAAAACCTGCTGTTCTCCTGAAGTAGTAATCCTCTGCATAAGCACAAAAAAAAGGGGAAAAAAAAAGAGAGGGAAGTTTACTGCCAAGAGTAACTTAAAAATAAATCTTGAAAACAAAACAGAGGTAACAGGAAAATATGTTGACTGACATTTCAGAGTGTATAGTTTTTAGTTGGAACAGTTATTTTTCTTCAAAGTAGCTAGTATGTGGCTATGTTTTGGACTTGTTCTGGAAACAGTGTTGATAACAGATGTTTTAGTTACTGCTGACCAGTGCTTACAAAGAGTCAAGACCTTTTCTGCTCCTTACCCCATCCCACCAGTGAGTAGACTGGGGGTGTACAAGAAGTTGAGTGGGGACACAGCCAGGACAGCTGATCCCAGCTGACCAAAGGGATTTCCCAGACCATGTGGAGTCATATGCAGCAGTAAAAGCCAGGGAAAGAAGGAAGAAAGGGAGGCATTTGGAGTGATGGCATTTGTCTTATCAAGTAACTGTTAGGTGTGACAGAGCCCTGCCTTCCTGGAGACAGCTAAACACGCTGTTCTGCTTTGCTTATGTGTACGTCTTTTGCTTTACCTATTAAACTGTCTTTGTGTCAACTCACAAGTTACTACCTTTACCTTCCAACTCTCCCCCGCCATCTCATGGGATGGAATCAGCAAGCAGCTGTTTGGTGCTTAGTTGTTAGCTGGGGTTAAACCATGACATAGAGATATAACAACTCTGCTTGTTGATAACAATTCAATGGGAAAATTACTTTCTTTGAAAAAAATATTAATTCATAGATATCAGCTGTATCCATATGGCTTTAACAAAGCAGATGTTAAATGTAACATTTTTTGCTTTCTTGGAAACCAGGAAATTCATTTACTCAATTGAGATAATGGAAGACTGTGAGACTTTTTAAAGTGGATGGAGTATGGGGGAGGTATTTGTAGTGTTGTCGTTCATGTTTAGCCTGTCATCTTTTCTTGGCTTGAAATAAGCAGATCTTTTTCAAATGCACAATAAAGTTCACCACCTAACACTTCACATACATTATCTTAACCAGTCCCCTTGTCGAGCAGTTCTGCTAGGCTATTCACTGCACGGCTAAGAACCTATATCTGCTCAATTTTTTGCTGTCTTATTTCTGTTCTGAACAAGTTTAATAACTGAAGAAGTATCACAAATAATATCAAATACTTCCAGTTTCATAATCCATGGGCTTTAATTAAAGTTTTTAAGACAATCATCCTTGTGAATTATGATTTGCATCAGCCATCCACAAATTTCTGAGAAATAAGTGGTCTGGCTATCACTGATATGAATATACAATTGTATGCTTAAATGAAGGTTCAAAGCATTCCAGTGTTCCCAAAGTTTTAGAAGACTGACAAAAGTATATGCAAAACTATTAAAATCATGAGGTTTTAAAAATTGTTTAAAAAACAGTAATTTCAGAGTAGAGTCTTTACTATCCAGAGGCAGATGTCTCTATTCACATCTCAACATATTCAGGAAAAAAATAAATGTAGCTATTTCTTTTCGGTGGGAGTGTGATCATATGTATATGTAGCTTTCCTAACCTACAGAAATTTCCTCTCCTTCCTCTGTTTTTTATCTGCTGATAGTTTTTTGAATTTCAAAGACCTTGGACTTTTTCCATCTCCAGTCTCTAATCACAGATTTATTTTTTTTTTTCCTCCAAAATCTCAGGAGAACTTTTTACTTAATCCAGTAGGCTGCAGAGGAAGAAAAGAGTAAAATGGCTAGCTAAAGAAATTACCATAATCTGTGTCGTTTGTTTCAAATCATTGGATTAGGATTTAACAGAATGGAGCAATATACCTCCTTTCTTTCTATACCATCTATCAGCAACACCTCATGGCCTCGTTTTGGAAACTGTCTGTCAAGTAACTTCGGATTAGGTAGTAAATAGTTTTTAATATTAACAGAACTTATATTCAACTGCTATTTGCAGTAACGTGAGCAATGAGGAAATAACACTCAAGATATTTTTTGGCATAGCACCAACTGTCAAGTGTCTTGCAGGTGGCAAGAGGTATGATCATCCAAAGAGTAATTATATTTTCTAAAATCTAAATTTTATTTACTCTAAAAAATTTTATTGACTGTAATTTCTCCAAGGCAAATAATTACTGTTATTATTATGGTATTTTGATCTAGCTTTCTAGTCATAACAGTAGAATGAATAAAAATTAATGAGTGGCATGGTCTGACATTCAAGCTGCTTATTACTTTTCAAATAAACAGAAACATTCTTACACACAATTTTGAGACATTTATCAAATAAATTCCATTCCTATTTTACATCTGGCATAAGTAATTTCACATATTAAAAGAAGTAATACAGTAATTAGTCAACTTGAACAATATAAATCACTTTGTGAAGTGTATGGCATTTGTGCTTTTTGCTTTAAAATAACTTTTATTGGTAATTATTACCAAATTAATCTTCTGTGTTCACTACATGCTCTGGTACTGGCACACTTGATTAATTACTTTTTTTCTACTCCTCTTCCAGAACTTTTTTTTTTCAAGCTGTTCCATTAATAGATATTCTCTATTTCAAACTTTTTTAATTATATGTATATACAGCCAGATATATATAGACACCATGCCCTCAAGATGCTCAGATGCAAGATTGTGTGCTGAATTCCAACAAATAATTAGTGGTTTATTTGTATTTGTTATTAGGTTTGGTAGAAAAAAAAAAAAGAAGAAGAAAAAGAATGTAATATAAAAAACCTTGAGAAGGTATGAAAGTGTCTCTCCCTGTGAAACTGGTACTATTAGATCCCTGTTTTTCCTGTAGCTTCTGACAGTACAGAAACTACTAGATTTATGAGTCTCTAGTTCTATTTTCAGATTAAACAAAGTCAGGAAAAGGAAGGAAAATTTAAAAATACTTTTAGCTGAATAAAATTAACACTTAGGAGAGACTGTTTCAGAGACATAACTGCCTTGGATGTTCACCTGTAAAGAGATAAATAGACTCAGAGGGGATCTCATTAGTATTCATAAGCATATAAATGGTGGATGTCAAGAGGTTGGGGCACCTCTTTTTTTCTATTGTACCTAGTGATAATAAGGGGTAACGGGATGAAGCTGGTACACAAAAAGTTCCATTTAAACATAAGAAAAAACTATTTCACTGTGAGGGTGATGGAGCACTGGCACAGGCTGCCCATGGAGGTTGTGGAGTCTCCTTCCTTGGAGGTCTTCAAGACCTGCCTGGACATGCTATACAATCTGATCTAGGTTGACTTACTTCTGTAGAGGGGTTGGACTAGATGATCTCTAGAGGTCCCTTCCAACCCTATCATTTTATGATTCTATGATTCCATGTCACTGTAAGAGTGACAGAGCCCTGGTACAGGCTGCCCAGGGAGAGTGTGGAGCCTCCTTCTCGGGAGATTTTCAAAACCCTCTTGGACGTGTTCCTGTGTGATCTAAGTGGACCTGCTTCTGCAGGGAATTTGGACTAGATGATCTCTACAGGTCCCTTCCAACCCCCACCATTCTGTGGTTCTGTGAAAGGACAAACTACTATTTATTCGAACATTGAGATTTTTCTAATTTTAGTCTTCAGATCCTACATTCTTCTTTTCATTGCTTCTTTCCAAGACAAAAATTATGCTGATTTTCAGCTAGGCATCATATCTGAGAGGCTGACTCAAGGTTCTGAAGAACAGTGCACTTTGGCCTTGATACCAACTTGATAAATGAGTGGACATGATCAGCAGAGGCAGCAAAGCTGGATAAAGAACAACAACACAAGAAAGAGCCCTGGCAGTGGAGCAGGGATCTCATTGTCACAGCACTCTGACAGTTGCTACAACAGTGCTTATTTCAGGCAGCAAGTCTCAGGGTTGCCTCTGAAAGTAGCTGGACATCAAAATAATTTACAATTCTTAAGACAAATATGATGCAAAGAGATAGGCTCAGGTGAGGAATATCTTAAGGAAGCAATCTTACATAACTGCAAAGAGGTCATTTACAGCGAATACTACCAAAAGGGTCTGGTCAGCACTTGGAGCTCTTTTCAAACAAGCTGAGGTTGAACACAATTACCTTTGCAGTCTGTTAAGTTACGTTAACAACTCTTCAACAAGCTTCAGCTGGAAGTTTGATGATAAATTATTTCCTTCTCCTTCAGAAAGCAATGAAGTATAGGTTATTTTGCCA
Source organism: Urocolius indicus (assembly GCA_013401255.1). Taxonomy (NCBI): domain Eukaryota; kingdom Metazoa; phylum Chordata; class Aves; order Coliiformes; family Coliidae; genus Urocolius; species Urocolius indicus. The sequence continues at coordinate 72,785 of WBNH01010131.1, forward strand.
CAGAAACGTTTCCTGTTTCAGTGTTGACTTCAGACCGAGCAAAGTTTGACATGCCTTCTATGTCTTACTTAACATGCTTTAGCATTTACTATTTTCTGACTAGAGAATTTTCATCAGATACTAAAAATTACTTTAAAATCTGTCTCATTACAGAATAGAGGAGCATTGATAGAGGCAGATGAAGTAGGATCTATAGGCTCTAACGATGAAAGACTGTGAAATTGCTCTTGAAATTCTTAGCATCTGTTTGTTCAGCACCACTTTGATAATCCCAATTCCCTCCCTTCCTTCCTCAGACAACCCATTATCCTCCAGCTGACTGCTAGGGTTGAAGTCAGAAACCAATTATGGCAGATAATGCCTGTATTTCCTTGTTTACCGGCTCTCAAAACTTTTAGACAAAAACTAGTTCCTTTCCATTCACCTGTAAAAGACCAATAACGGAAAAAAAATGGCAAATTCTTTCTAAAAAAAAGTTTGGTGCACATGTGTTTCTGCCTTTTATGTTGGGTAAAAAAAAAGTATTAAATATTTAGCCAGAACTTCCCACTTTGGCTAGAAAATGTATCTAATTGCACAATCAAACAATGTAGAGTTTGTTTGTCATGGTAATTACTATGCTTTATTACAATGAAGACACCTTTAAAAAGTTCAAAGTCCATCCGTAAAGCTCAAACACATAGTTCTTCTCTATTTCCTTTTAGAAGACATAGCTGATTTTCGTCTCACATTACCACTTCTTTTGTCTATGGTAAATACAGAGAAAAAGTTTGCTTTGAATGACCAGTTCCTAGATGCAGAGAAAAAACATCCCTCAGGTGGAGTTCACATCTTGTGAGCACCGACAAGTCTCCAGTAGCTCACCCCTGAGTGGATCTGGGGCAGATGCCTGCATAAGGAAGTTCTTCTTATCCCCAGGAGTGGATCTGTTATTGATATGCCTTCTGTCTTCTTTATTTACACTTCAAAATGTTAACTGTTCTTTAGTGATTGCAGGCAGAGGGCAGAAGCAGGCAGAATAACACAAAAGCAGCAATACAGTGCAAAGCATTGAATGTAAGCCAATGGTGGAGCAGAGCAACTGGCACACCTTGACTATGTATTTATCTTTTGGACTTAGAGAGACAAAGTCTTCCTTCTTCCTTATGCAAGAATGAACAAAGGAAAGCACATCCTTGAAATAAGGATGCTTGATACAGAAGAGTAAGCTCAAGTGATAAACTTGAATTAAGAGCTCAAAACCTTCTGGTACATTTTAACAGACTTTCAACGACTGCTAAGAATACTAAGCTAAATAAATAAAAAGGTATAACACCAATGTGCCCCAAAAAAACTCAAACACAGGAGCAGTTGGTTCAACTTTGCATTTCCAAAAACTTCTTTTTCTCTCCAGTTCACCTCCCAGTGGTATGGCAGATAAAATTAAAATGTTAATAGAAGCATGTAACTTCTGTTCAAAGAAACTTTTCTGATATAATGGGGAAAATGTGAAGTCTATCAGATGGAGAGAGGGTAGGGAGGAAGTCCAAAGGTCCCTTTAGCCTAGTAAAACAAGTACTGTGGAAGTATAAAGTTTCTCTCTAGGAATATACGAGGACGAAGCACAAATACAGGCTGGGCAATGAGTGGATTCAAAGTACCTCCATGGAAGAGGACTTGGGGGTGTTGATGGATGAAAAACTGAGTATGAACCAGCAAAGTGCGCTTGCAGCCCAAAAGGTCAACCATATCCTTGGCTACCTCAAAAGAACCATGACCTGCAGGTCAAGGGAAGTGATTCTCACCCTCCACTCTCATGACACTCCAACTGGAGCATTACATCCAGCTCTAGGGTCCCCAACATAAGAAGCACATGGAGCTGTTGTAGGGAGTACAGAGGAGGGCCACAAAGATGATCAGAGGGCTGGAGTATCTCTGTCATGAAGACAGACTGAGGGAGTTGAGGTTGTGCAGCCTGGAGGAGAGAAGGCTCAGGGCAGACATCAGAGCTTCAGTACCTAAAGATGCCTACAAGAAAGCTGGAGAGGGAGTTTTTACAATGGTATGTAGTGACAAGACAAGGTGAGATGGCTTTAAACTAAATTAGGTTAAATTTAGATTAGATATAAGGAAGAAGTTGTTCATTGTGAGTGTGGTGAGACACCAGAAGAGGTTGTCCAAAGGGGCTGTGGCCGCCCCATCCAACACCCAGGTTGGATGGGACTTTGAACAATCTGGTCTGGTGGAAGATATCTCTGACACGACAGGAAAGGTGTAACTACATGTTCTTTAAGGTCCCTTCCAATCCATTCTACAAAATTACTTGGAAAAGAAAAAGCTACTTAAACCATGAGACACAAAGTAAATAGTTCTAAATTGTCTGTGAATTAATGTAAGATAAATTAGGAGACAAGTTCTATCAGATTGGCAAAAATATGGAACAACTTTAAACAGGATTTTTTTTTCCTCCATTGCTTTTAGCTAATCTTACAGCACAGTATGAATCATTTTTTAAATGAAAGATATGTGCTGACTGCTTGCAAGACAAGTAGACTTCACCTTGTGACTTAGCAAGTGTCTCAGAAGAAATATAAAATATAAAAATATGTAAATAAAATATTAAAAATATAAAAAGAAGAAAAAAGTGAGAAATTCTGGCAACCTAGAAATCATGCATATGACTTCTATAGATAGAATTGCTCATCTAAATACATGATGAAAATCATTTTCCCCAAATGAGTTCTTTGCAACCATCCTGAGTTCTTTAATCTGCCAAATTTTACTTATCTTGCTTGACCAACAAATTGAAAAATTTTTCATTCTTCTTTCTCTGCCTTGGTTTTGATCTGAAGTCATAGAATACTAACAGCACAAAACTTTTCAAGGATTGAAAAGCAGTCACAAAACATCATCAGGCAGCAGAGAGATTACCTTTTTTCTCAAATTACATATTAATTTGTTCCTGGTGTAGTCCTATCCAAGCCAATTGGTCTGTTTACAAAGCGAACTCTTCAGTGACTAAAGCTGGCATAAATTGACTGAATACATGACACAGGAACCGTAACGGTCATCAAGGTAAACGTGTGTTAGTGAAATACTTATAAATTTTGCAGGCCAGGTGCAATATTGAAATAGTTTAATTTTGTTTACTGGTTGATAAGAGCTAATACAGAGCCTGTTAGCTGTTATTTTACCATGACTGCAGTTTATCTGTGCCTCATGCTACATTCATCCCATTGATTTCAAGTGAGCCTGTCTACAAATAACTATATTTACTTAGATGGTAACAAAGAAAAAAAGAAATGGAAGAAAGCCTCTTTTATTCCCCACATAGATGTGTTTCCAGTAGCAATAGAGGATGTGGGCTGCCTAATGCAAATCTTTCATTGTCATTTGCAACACTAGTAGGTACAAAGGCAGGTATGGACTCCACATCAACCCAGTACATGAATTCTGGTCTTTGAAGCTTTTTTTTTTTTCTTCCCTCCCCAGTTTGGTTTCGTTGGTTTGTTTGTATTTTAAATAATGAAGGCATTTAACTACACAACCACGTGTGTGTTAACCTTTTGTAACAGTGTACAACTAGGTTACATTAACAAGAAAGCTGATCATTAAGGAACAGTACAAACAAGGGTGTTTTCCAATAACATCCTGTTAGCAAATATGTAAATGGAACATAAATCCTCCTTGTTTAATCAATAAGAATCTGCACATACTCAGTAGGCATTAAGACAGAATGCCCATTGCCTTTGCAGACCTCACTAAGCACAGGCATCCATAACCCAATTAGGAAAAAAGATTAAAACAACACAAACACCTGCAAAACAACCTCTAGTCTTTCAGATAGCACAGCCAAAGTTCTGTCATGCTCTCTATTCTATGGAAAATCTTCCCAAATGTGAGCACGTTGGTCAGCAAATATAGTCCTGTTCTCTTCTCTGTTACTGGGGCAATTTGGTTGGGATTACTACCATTTCAGCACTGTATTAACTCTCACAAGCAGTTTCCTAGAAAAAGGGAAGGCTGCCATAGGGATTTGACTTAGCATTGCTCCTGTCTTTCTCCCTCCTTAAGACACCTCCTTAAGGGCGGCGGTGTTCCATGCCAGCAGTCCTCACACAAGGTGTCTGCTCCTCCTCATGTGCCTCAACTGGATGGAATCTTTTACAAGAGTGGCCTTTTATGACACTGAATGGCAGTTTCCCAGAGTGAACAATTATTTTCCTAATTTTATCAAATGGCCAAAGTTTATGTAATGACTCTGAAGCACCACAATTTCAAATACTGAGGCATGTATTTGAATAGCTAGATCACTCAATGTGCTTTAGCTCCAATATTACTAATAAAAATATTTATGTTAAACAGGCCCAATGAAGGGACTTTGAGCAGAATTCTGCCATCAATGATTACCAAAGTGAACTTTGGGTACTACCACAAGAGCATATAGCAAAATTTTATCAAGACAACTTTGATTAAAGGAAGACACAAATTACAGCTGCTGCTTTTCACAAAGGAAGAGCTAGCTGGTAAAGCAGTGATTTAATGTTAAATAGGTCTGCAAGAAGTTTGCACTCAAAGCTGAGAAAAAAAAAAATCAAGTGAAAAAAAAAAATCAAGTAGTCAGCCGACAATACATCCTCTTTGTTTTTTTAACTTAACATCCTGCATGATTAAAACTTGTGGGCTATCAAGGAAGAGGAATCATAACCTTGACTTTGTTTTCTGTTAGGTGATGTGGTGCAACAACTTTGTCAGGGGCAGGTTCAAATACATTTCAATGTGGGTTAGAAGGTTAGACTGCTTTTAGTGCTTTTGTCTCTGATAGCTCAGCAAAGGAGATTTTTATGCCAGCATCCTTAAAAAGCAGAAGCAGAGGGAACACCATTTCACATGCTATATAGGCTAACAACAACAGACAAGGAAGAACTTTGCTCATATCGATTTTTACCCAAGGATGCAGAGGTAAACCTTGCATATAAAACACTTCTGCAATCCCAGACATTACAGAATTAAAATTTAAGCTACTATTGAAGATTTGACCTAACAGAAATCTAACAAAATTGACATTTATTGACATAACAACCTAAAAGCTTGCCAAATTAAAGTTTATGAAAATTCATACTTTGAAATTATATTATTTGAATAACAAACTTGTACACATAGTGCTATATTACTACAAGTCAAATAAGATATTTGGGGAAAGATGCAAGGGAATGGCTGTTTGGCAGAAATTCATCTTTTATAGACCATTGAATAATCCTCAAATACAACATTTAAAGGAATTAGTATAATTTAAAAATGGTTAGTATAATTTTAAAGGAACATTCAATATTTACATGTGATTGTGAACAACCTTAAGATCACCTGAGAAACTCAAGGTAAGGTAAATTACTAATATGGATACAAAAGAACACTCTAAATACAGTCAGGCTTAAATACAAGTGAAATAATGTATGCAAAACTATCTTTTGACTGATAAGCTATTTTATTTTAGGCATTAATTAGAAGCAATTAGAAACAATACAAAAAACTCATGAGCTTTAGGTAATAGTCATAAAGCAATAACGACTGAAAAGCCAAACAAACTAAAAATAGATTGTTTAAATCTATCAAACATTGCTTGGAATATTTTTCTACAGCTCTGTCCTTGGTACCTCACAGTATTAAAATACATGGATTTCTCAGTTAAAAAAAAGAAAAAAGGATAGAAAGAAATCTCAGTTTATGTTGATTTACTACTCCACAAAACCTAGCTGAAATCAATAATCCTACACAGCTTTGAGACTTGTAAAAAGTATCTACAGTGCAGTCTCAAGATATCAGAGACATTATTTACAGGAAGCCATTTCATATCTATAACAAGGCAGACTGTACCTCAAAAAAAGTCATATTGTAATACAGTCTCCACTTGTGGTACAAAGCAACAACTGAAATCTTTTCTGCACTGAAATTGCTATGACAATCTCAAATGCTTTCAGAGTTAGCAGAAATTTACCCTCTGACTTTTCATGAGAGTCTCAGAAAACAAGCTTTCAAGTAATAATTTAAGTCCTTAGCCTAATCTCAGGTTTTGTAAATTCGAGGATACAGAACCTATCGTCAAGACTGACTGGGTCACAAGCTATTCTGACTATAAGGTATGAATAAGTTTCACTTACATGCATTTGGACCTGAGGAAAAAGCAAAACAACAAACACCTTTTGAACAAATATCTCTAGTGATGAACTACCAACCTAATATTAATGTTAGCAAGAGTTTTGAGGCTTTTTTCCTCTTCTTTGTTTTTTTTTTTTAATAAATAAAAATAATAAGAAAATATTTTCTTCTAGTCTCTTAAAGTTTAGGACTTCACTTAAGGTTACCTAATATTTAAACACTATGAGAAATGACAGGTTCAGAACCAGACAAACCTCGAAATTGAGATTATGTAATTATGCAATCTAAATTAATGCACTTTAAATTTTCCTAAATGACAAAAGAAGCTGAAACTCCAAGTCATCATTTGTAACAGACAGAAAATAGAAATACACCACTGAAATTAGCCATTTATCTAATCTGTTAAATTCTCTAGCGCTTTGATTTGTTATTGCTGTGTGTGAACTCTGGGCTGCATGTGCCAATTAATTTGTTATCAAATTCTGAGGTGAAGTGCTAAGAAACAATAAAGACCATGTAAGACTACAAAATATTTAGGCTATATTATGGCCAAATATATTATTAAGAAAAGACTGAAGTTGTGAAGCTTTAGGGAAAAAAAAAAGGAAAAAAGTATTCTAGTGCATTCAAGAGAGCAGAAGAAAGGTTAAGAATTAGAAATCCTTTTTTGCATATGCATATATATATACTATATAGGAAATACTTCCCTCTGAATATACTTCCTTTACTTTCACAGGAACGTGCAAGGTAATTTCATGTCCTATGTATTCCAATCAGAATTTCAATTAAATTCCTTTTACACAAATTCAGGTTTGTAGGCACATATTCTGTATATCAATGGAAAGCTGGAAGATTATCAGCTTGTTCTCAGAACACCAACACTACTGAAATTTGATTTTATATCCCCGTCCCAATCTTCTTTCTTTTCTCACGCTGGTATTAACTTCAGTTTGCCTCTCTGACACAGCAAGAGACAAAAGTACTATATAGGCATATAAAAAAATGATACTTTATAATTTTCATACCCCAAATTAATGGCACATGAGAAATTTACAAATATCAACCTTGTCATTTTGAGTTTCCAGTATTTTTCACTCTAAGGTAAATTAATGAACAACTTATTCTTTGCTAAACAACAAAAAAGGAAGAAAAAGTCTATTATGGTAAGCTTCATTTTCAAATACTATAAATGACCATTCTGAACTGGACTTACAGGCAGGATACTATTTATTTATTTTTAAAGCCTCACTGTTTGCATTTATTTTTTATACACATTGTCTCTCACACATACAAACTTTTCTACAGCACACAGGACACTATTTTCATACTACTACCTAGTGAACAGCAGTCACCTAGATTCTCCTCTCCACATACATCATGAAACAAAAGCTCTTGAAGGTGAGAAGCCTGTTTTGCAGCCTCCTCCCTGAGCAGGGGAGACACCCAGCCATGAAACCCAGAAAATCAGCCCCTTCCCTGCTGGTGTTTGATCACACTGAAGTGAGAAGTTAGCCCAACACTAGCTTCCGTATTCTTGATTTAACATGTTAATGAGCTGAAAAATCTTTTTCCCTGATGTGTAATTATTTTGATGCTCATGGTATTTATTCTTTTACCCAACTAAAACAGTAGTGATTAAAAATTTCTTGAACCTGCACTGCTCTGGAGATAGTCACAAGAGAAAAGTAATCTGCTATTTTAACATTTCAGATCTCTGGATTTAACTGATTGTTGGCTTATACTAGAAAGTGCTTACACCCGCTCCCCACACAGAATGTTTTTCAGACTTAAAAAAGAAGTTTAAATAACATCTCTATATTTTTAGCTGAGTCAGGAACAGATGGACTGCTACTGTTGCCAGCTCATCTATCTGTACTTTGTTCAGTGTGTGGTTTTTCTTCTTTTAAAGCAAACAGATTTGTAAGTTTACATTCTCCATACCCAATACATGAATATACAATAACATTGACCAAGAAAAGGTCCTGTCTACACCATAGTTTAAGCAGCACTATTAATGAAACAACTATTAAAAAGCAACAGCTAACATCATCTCCATTTCCAGCAAGTAAATCAATAGGTCCATTCACAACAGGTTTCACAGACAATCCAACCCCAGGAAAGCCACGCATACTTACAAATTATAAAGCATATCGGCCATGTTGCTGCGGTAGTACAAGGCATTTCTATAGGCGCTTTCAGCTTCAGAAATCTTGCTCTGGCTCTTGAGAACATTTCCAAGGTTACCCCATGCTGTCAAGAGGAGAAAACAGTATTCAGAAAGAGCTACAATCCAATTACACATGACAGAGTATCCAAGTATCAGGACGTTCCTCAGGGAGACAAACCTTACAAAGAAACTATTTTTATGGAAGAGAAGGGGAGGTTGGTTGCTTCCCCCCCCACCCCACCCCAGTTCTCTGAATCTCTACATCTTACACTGTGAGACTCACATTTCATAGCTGTGATTTGCATACATACTGCATATATACAGCTTTTGGGTGAGGAAAGGAACTTTAAGAACACAAAAGTATCATAGCAAAGGGAAAGGACGATTTCATTTTACATCATCTCTAAACAAAACTCATCAATGACATGTGGAACTCAGGCATCTTCAGAGTTTTAGCTATTTTTAAAAACTTATCTACTCTAAACAGCAAGAATTTTTCCAAGAGTAGATATAGCTCTCACTGAAGTAAGAAAACTGACAAATTTCACAGGAATTGAAAGAATGATTAGGTAAGCAACCAGGAATAAAAGCATGCCATATGGATATAAACATACTACACAGATCATCAAAATGCATTTTTTATACTTGGAAAACATGTGGTTCCTTTCCATACAATTTATTATGTTCTACAATGTGCTTTTATATCCCATCTATAAAAGACTTGAGGTAAAAAAATATTTAAGGCTCCACATGTGTTCCCTTTGCAATTTTGTTGAGTGGCACAAAAACTGTACTTACAAAAGAAATTGTAACTGATGTTTTATAGAAAACACAGCCCATGTTATTCACACAATTTAAGAAGCTAATTTAACTGGCATTGTAATTATAGTCTATGTGTATACATGAAAAAAAACACATTAGGCTTATAAATACATCAAAGTTGTTTTATAAAACAGCTCTATTCTCACAACTATTTTTCATGAGAAAGAATAATGGAAAAATGATGCACATCCCTTCCACCAAACACACAATATATGGCAAATTATTCTTTCCTCCAGATGCACTAACCATAAACATTAGCTCAAGTAGCATTTAAAGTCTACTTCTCCAGTTACCCAAGCCCCATTTTTTGTAGCAGGAATTTTTATAAATCCCGAGTAATGCAAACTTTCAATATAGTTTTGATATAACACTGCTAAATAGGTTGATAAATATTTCAGATATGTGGGGTTTTTTCCCTTAGAGAGTGCATTGCTTTTAAGGTGTTGTGGTTTGCTGCAGAAGCCTCCTCTCAGGGATGGAAATAGGAGCAAGCACTGCATTTTCCCCCACGCAGAATAAACTAATGATTGCTGAAAAAAAAAAGAATCTGATGGAATCCTTTTAGTACTCACAAAAACAATGTCATCCAACTCTGCATAACATTTTGCAAAGAGAAAGAAAAAAACCCAATATTTCCATGAGAAAAGAGTTATCACTTCTGTGGGTCACTTCATTTTAGCTTAGTATTTCATAAGATGAGAAATAATTCAGAAGTTATTTATCATTACATTAACAAAAGTCACAAAAAATGTTCTATTATGCTCCAATTTTTACACTCTTTTCTAGCATATATGCAGAATTTTGAATTTCCAGCATTACTGCTACCATTCTTCTCTACACAAAAGATTTTGGAAGCCACAATTAAGGTGACTTGTATGGATTAAAACTTGTAAGAAAAGCACTTTTTTTTAAAAATTCCTTTGTGAAAATACACTCTGATGCTGCTCCTGCAGTACATGACCATATATGTTCCATATAATCTGTAGCTACTTTTGTTTTCACTCTAATCTCCCATAATAGAGCAATACATAAAATGACCATTTGGACTATTGGCAACAATTTCCTGCTATATAGTTACTTGCTTCCAACCACTTTGAAGCTCAGTAAATATAAGGGTCTATAGGAAAATGATTCAGTTCATCTTTTCATCTGTTAGACTGGAAAAAAACTATTAACAATTAAATTTAATAGTTTCTCCTCTACATTTCATGCTCTACGCTGTATTATTTGTCTGAATGAATAAAATTTTAAGACAGTACTTTATTATACATTCTGCAAAATAATCTGTATCAAATTTTTAGTATCAACCAATATTTTATGTGCATTATTTTATTTCAAATGTATTCCATTTAGACTTTTGTCTAAACTTGTAAAATTTCAAGTCATTAATTTATCTTAANATAAATAAAATTTTAAGACAGTACTTTATTATACATTCTGCAAAATAATCTGTATCAAATTTTTAGTATCAACCAATATTTTATGTGCATTATTTTATTTCAAATGTATTCCATTTAGACTTTTGTCTAAACTTGTAAAATTTCAAGTCATTAATTTATCTTAATGGAATATACTAGAAGAGGTGAAAGCAGCAGAAAATAGCAAACATAAAACATGCAAATTTCACAATCAATCATTAAAAGAAACATGAAAATAGAGGTCTTTTTACTTCCCAAACTATAAAACCTTGGTAAAGCTTCACATCTATTTAAATACAGAATTAGTTAGATGAATGACTGAATGACCCAGTTTTTTTCTGGAGATGAAGCTACCTGGAACATTTTGTAAAATAAATGCTTATTGGTTGAGATCATACTCATAGCCCTAGAAGTTATGAATAGCTATTATCTACAGCAACCACATCCTCTTGGTTGTTGGTATATGAGGGAGAGAAAAAGAGGCTAGTCTATATGGAAAAAAGGTTGTATCAGCTACTCAAAACACTTCACTCCTTTTTTGTCTAAAGCAGAGCAATCATGACAAGCAAAAAAATTTCAATTACTAACTACATCTCTGACATCCAATTTCTCTATCAGTCTCAAGAAAAATTTGTTCTGCAAATGTGTAATAACATTTCTTCAAGTAAGAGAAATCTAAATAGAAATAGAAAGAGAATATTTCTCAAGAAAGAAAAATAGAAAATGTATTCAGAAATAGAACCACAACTGTCCCTGAATGAAGCTACATCCCTATTAAAAACATACGCTGTGACTTTGACTAAACTTCAGCACTCAATTTCTATTTGTACATGTTGAAAAATTAAAAATTTATATTCTCAAAAAGAAAAGAAACTAGGTCAGTAATTCTGGAATTTAAAATGGATTTTTATTTCACTTATAATTTTCACATAAAATCTGTAATACCTGAAATTGCAAAGGGAAACATTTACAATTCAGAAGATGCTAAAGTATGTATCTATATGCACAATTTAGTTACAAATTCCTTTTTTTCCCTCTTGGAGAGGGAAATCTAGCACAAGAGGAAAAGCAACTTGTGAGTGAAACAGCTTTAAAATATTTACATATTGCTTGCTGCCTAATTCCCTGTGCACCAACGGCAAGACCAAAAGACTTGGTCTCTTACAAACAATACTCCATCATAGCATGGAAAAAAAAGATAATATTCACCTATTTGACCTACCTACAAAACAGTCCATCCATGCAAAATTAAATCTATTTCATCATCTTGTATCCTAAGCCAACCATAAACTGAAGATTTACCTAATGCTTGAGGATTTCTATGCTAGTTACATTTCTTTGTAGGAAAATGGAAGATTTTAAAGGGGATATGTTGCTTTTGTTGTTTTGAAATAAATAGCAGGAAAAATTATGTAGGACTAAGTAGAAAAATAAACTATAGTTTAAATGTTATCATTTTGGCCACATAAAACTAGATTTCTATTAAACTTCAAAGATGAAATTTATGTCACCTTACACAGAACAGATCAAGTTCTCAAGCATTTGCTTTCAAAATGAAGATGAATATGACAAATTTCAGCTTTAAATTTAACATTATTAATTTCTCAACTATCTCTTTGAAAGTGTAGACAAATTTTTAACAAGTCTGAAAAATACTACATTACCATATTAAACCTTCTCTAAACACCTTCATTCTGAAAGAGAGCAAGAGAAACAATACTGAAGCAAGAAATATGATTGTCCAAGCTAATCTGCCTAGATTTAAGAACCACATTGTACAGTCAAACTTTCAGCTTGCAATGGAACTATGAAAACAAAGATGATGATGTGCAAATATCCTAATTTAAATAAACATTATGCTATTCACTGTTATGGAACTAGCAAAGCAACAAAGTAAAGTTTCAGAGTGTGGTGGTTTAGCCTGATG
>WBNH01010132.1:0-50842 GCA_013401255.1 Urocolius indicus
GGCATACTGAGATGCATCAAGAAAAGTATGGGCAGCAAGTCGAGAGAGGTTCTGCTCTTCCTCTCCTCTGAGTACTGTGTCCATTTCTGGGCTCCTCAGCTCAAGAGGGAAAGAGAACTTCTGGAGAGAGCCCAGTGCAGGGCCACGNGGTGAGGGAGGCCTGGCACAGGCTGCCCAGGAAAGGGGTGGAGTCTCCTTCTCTGGAGGTTTTCAAGACCCAACTGGACACATTCCTGTGTGATCTGATCTAGGTGGACCTGCTTTAGCAGTGGGATTGGACTGGATGATCTTTAGAGGTCCCTTCTAACCCCTACTGTTCTATGATTCTATGATATAATCCTTGCTTGAGTGTAGCCTTCCCTAATTTCCACTGTGAAGGTAAAATATCTTAACCTAAAAAATAAACTGTTAGTGTCCTAAAAACTCTGATAGTAGGAGGACTATAAAGATCAGCTGCATTAACCAAATATTTGTCAATAAAAGTAGTTATTTTTAACATTCAAATGGCAGTTCCTAGCCTGTCATTCCATGTCAGGCCTGTTTTATATGCCCTGTGAACTGAAAAGGGACATGCATCTGTGAAATTACCTAATTCCTCTTCCAATGCATATCCCAAGGCTGTGCTGAACATGTAGGAAAAAAATCACAAAAACAACTCCTGAGATTAGTGTAATGTCATTGGGAAAGCTCAAGAAACTGTGATTTGATCTTTCTTCTTGTAGGGGTCTGTAGGATGTTTTTCTGTATGCTTAGCCTGTGGACAAGAGAAGTAGTGCCACTGAAGTTAGTGGGAACTGCAGACACTCAACACCTCTGACAACTAGGCCACATGCTTATGTGAGACCTTGTTATTATACAAAAAGGCTCTTATTTCTACTCTTGTTTGTTTGTTTGTTTTTTTCTGACACATAAGCTGACCTAGTTTAAGATCTGCTTCTGTACAAATATGTCCTGTTTCGTGGGCAGAAAGAGGACAGAGCCATTGCCAACAAAGAGTGCTTGGAGTTAGGAAGGAGAAAAGACACGGGGCAGCTCAGGATGGGGAGATAAAGGAAGGAAATGAAAGATAAAGATGTTTGGAAGAGATGAGAGAGAAACAGGGAGTGAAGCAAGTGCAGCCATATCTATATCTACTACTACTTTATCCAGATGACAGAGGAGTTACTCAGAGTCTTTGATTTGGGACTTTGTCAGTATATTGGAGCCTAGTTTCAGTGGGCAAATTTTTTTGTTGTTATGCAGCCAGCGTTCAAATGGAGAATAATTCAAAGAGGATATCTCCTTCCTATTAGGAAGAAATTTTTTCAGGCTGCTGTTTTACAGTCCAGCACACTGTTCTTGTTCTCTATGAACACCCAAAGATGCTGAGAGCAGTGCAAAACAAAGAAAGGAAGGAAAATGCTGTGATGATGATGCTGGATATGCCAGGCACTTTTATGACATCTATAAAATGAAATGCAATCCTGAAAGGTAGTACCTGATCAGGTTGCCTCCACACTGAATTTCAGTGAGTATGAAAAAATAGTTTTGCTGGTGATGCAGATTTTTAAGTCGCTTAGATTGACTGTCAGAAATTTTGTGATTAGATTCATTTTCCTTTCCTTGTGCTTCTGGTTATTTCTCTGACTGCAGAATAGCATGCAGATGAGCTGGATGAAGGAATGCACTGGCCTGCAGGAGTGCATGTAAGATGAAAATGATACTTCTGTGTATTCTCTGTGCATTTGTAAAACGAATGAATGCAGAGATCTATCAGTCAGCAGAAGAGCTGTGGGAAGTTTGGAGGTCACATTTATAAGTGCTTAATTTTTAGTACAGGGATGAAATGTTGAGTATTACAGAGGAAGAGGGCTATCAGTATGGAACTGACTGGAGATGTGTGATTTATTCCTGGTGTTGCTGACGACCTGTGATGTGACCCAAGGCAAGCCACTTTCTCTTGTTTGTCTACATGAGTTGGTGAATTTTAGAACAGGGACTGCCAGTTAGTGGATGTTTGCAGGACAAAATGAGACCCCAGCTGTTCTTAGGGAGTTCAAATACTACTGTAGTATGAACTTAAAAATTATTTTCTAAAATTATTCAGCTGACTAACAGGCTCATTTACACACATCTATTATCTAGCAGAATAGCTTGGCAAGATCTCTATCAGCAACTAGATACACGAGTAATCTCATTGACTTAAATGTGACTCCTTGAGTGAGTAATGTTTTAGTACAGGCTCTGTAAACTGTTTTAGTCATCATCAGCTTACAAACTACATTTGTAGCTCTGCCAGCACTTACCACACAGTGTAGTGTATTTTACTGCAAGCAATTCTGTCACAGGAGTAATACCCAGTAGTAACTACGCCCACATGAAGAAGTTACTCTGTTCTGCAGTTGCAAAAGCAGCCAAGTTTCACTGGCGTCATGTTCACTTTGATTCACGCGAACCGTTAGTTCCCCTTTGTAAGAAACCCAAAGAAGTATTTAGTACCTGTGATGTTGTAAGGAATAAAGAATTTTTTTTTAATTGCAGCTTCTGAGGATACTGCTGCATGACTGAATCATCGCTCTCTCTCCTTCTTCATTGCAAATCTGGAGCTGTAAGGTTTCACGTAAAGCTCTTTAAAGCTCATGTTTCTGCTTTGATTACTTCTGCTGTATCTAAGTCTCTTTGTACCCTGTTCCACAATAGCCCCTGTTTCTTTCACCTGCTGGGGGCTTTGTGTCTCCTTTCAATCTTTCCTTTTCCGAAGCATAGGAAAAAATCCCATTCAGTAGTATCCCTCTTTTATTCTACAAATCCCTCTTTCAAGTCTGCTTCATCAATAAAATCAACACAAGGCAGCCCTGAAAGATAGTTTGGCTGTGTCCAGCTTGCCTGATTGAGCCTGAACATCCTCAAGGGCAGGAAGCATCTCTCCATAAATTTCTGAATTACTACATGTATAGAGAGAACTATATAAATATAATACTACTTGTTGCCACAGTGTTACATATTTAACATTTATATCAACTACTGGGGCAAGATAATCAGACTACAGCACTTCAACCACTACATATGGTTGCATATTTTTCCTCCAACTAAACAGACGTAACAAAAAAGATTTAAAGAGCAACAATTATTTTAGAAATAGGGAACCTCTGTAACTCTTCTGTACAATACTTGAATAGCATATTCTCACAAAGAAGATTTGTTTGTGAACTAAAGAGCTTGTGATCCAAAGCCCAGTGGAGGCTCTTCCAATGAGTTCAATGAACTTTAGATTAAGTCCTTCCTGAGGAACAGATGCAGGGTTTTGTTAACTACTAGTAGAACAATAAAAAATGACAAGACAAAGAATAGTTTTCTACTGAAAACAAAGCAGTGTTGCCATGCATCAGCTTAAATACATTAGGCTTTATAGTTAAAGTCCCCTAGAGTTAGTAAAATTGTTTGTGTAGCTCATTCACAAATATATACTGTGCAGAAAAGTTTAAATATCTGTACATAAATGCCCAAAGTGTATTTCACTGAGTATTGAACTTCTCAGTATTTGTTGAGAACTGAGTTAGAAATGTAGCTACAAATTCCAGTTGTGGAAACAAAGATAACACAGAAATAGTTTGTTGCCTTTAATCATCAAAACTGCAATGGAAGTGAGAGCTAGAAATTTTTTTATGCTGTGGCTCTTAGACGGATCCAAAGTGTTTGCTGAGACCTCTACTAGAGACAGGCTTTCCTTTAGTTAAGTTTATCTCATTTAACACAATGATTTCTAATCTGGCCTGTAGATATTATCAAGATGTAAACAATAATGACTGTGGAGGTGCAGAGAAATGTGATCCTGCAAGAAAAACTCAGGCCAGAGTCACCTCAGGAAAAAGAATCAGACAAAGGAGATAAGCAACAGTGGGAGACACAAGAGACTTGGCTGAAGTAAAAGTGGCAGCAAATGAGAAGAACAATTAGCAGAAACAAAACTGGATGGGAACCCTGGACTTGCACCAGAGACAAAATATGAAGGGAAGCTGATCAGAAGCTTACAAAAGATATGCATAGATCTTGTAAAGAGATCCAGTGAAAGCAGCAAGCAAAATAGGCTGTTTTTTTAAACACCTGCATGGATTTTGTAGAAAGTAGGAACTGGGAAAGGAGCCTGGATTGGAAGAGATTGCTGTCACAGCAAAAAAGATCCTTGTGATGAATATGTCAAGAGACAGGTGGAATTTAAAGAGCTAAGGAACTCACAGAGTCTGGTGCAATAAAGTGTGATGGCAGAAAAGGATGTTACACAAAACTTTTTATACCAGGAAAGAAAGAACAAAATCAAAAGCTGACAAATAATATTGCACAAAACTGTAAAAAAAAAAAAAAATTACCTGTCTGTATTTAAAGGTTTCTAACTTTTCCAGCTAACAAATAAGAGCCTCAGAAATTAGTCAGTATTCTTAAATCCTCTACATTTAAAAACCAACACAATGCTTACTCCAGTTGCAAGCATAACCTAAATGCAGAAAGGCACATTTTGTCATGCTGTGTTTTCCTGGAGAGTTCCAACAATTATGGAGAAGATAAATCTTTCTGTCATTCCTTTTATTCCTACATGGGGAGTGCTATAAGCCTTCAGGGACTGAATTCCCCACTACATAAAAGAACAGTAAGACCCTCTTGCCATGCTGCTAACATTTCAATCTTTATGTTGATACAGCCTTAACGAACAGTCCTGCAAATTGCTGATACCTTTTATCTGAGTTTTGCTCACTGAAGTACAAACCTTCAGTAGTTAAGCTGCCTTCTCCACAAATTTTACTAAGCCTTCCCTATGCTCAAGGCTGGATGCGTGTCCCTTCCACTGCAATTGCAATGATGTTAAATATCTCCAACTTGGAAGTGTTATTTGCTGTAAGATGGGTGGCAATACTAGAAAGGATTGAATGAGGAAACAAAGCCTACCTGATAGTCATCAGAAAGTCAGAGAATGGTGGACAATATTCAAAGAAGAAATTAATTATCTCAGGACAAAGAACATTGATGTTCTTTTTCCTTCAAACAACAATATCACAATTTCCTTAAGACATATCACTTTCTTGAATTAGTCACAGGACCAATCACTAAACCTGTGGCTAGCCTGAAGGACTGTCTGTCCCTGCAATAAGCTGAGGTCTTTGCTTGACTTCATTTTTTGTTCATCAGAAGTGAAATCAGGCAAAATGAAACTGATTATAGGTCTGCTAATTAAAAGTACTCTCTATTCTGTATGGAGATCCAGCTCTGCACTATGATATTGCTGTGTATTTTAATGCCTAACACACATACTGTTGGAGTAGGCAATCTTGTTTGGATATGAAGTTAGGTGGTGATATTTTACACAGGCACCATAGCTTGACAGTCTTGTTACTCTGCTTTGGCAGTTTCCACGCAGAGTCACAGAAATAAAATTACAATGCCAGAGGTCAAATATAAAGTCTTTGATTGATTTGAGTGACTGATGATCCTCTGGCTTTCCTGACTATTATGAAGACACACTTGAGCACAATTAGTGGAGACCGTAATTGGAAAAGAACTCTTAGCTGTGTGCTGTGATATACAGTTCAGTAATCAAGATAAATCCCTCCCTCTGTTCCCCAGACCAGCTCTGCTGACTTCAGCACAGAGTGGGCTGTGGCCAGGGCCAGGGATGGAGTGTGTGACCTGGGAAACCAGTGAGGAGAGCTGGCAGGAACAAACCAGGGAAAGTGTCAGTGGCAGAAAATAAACTATTTTGCTCTTTGAAGCTGGCTTGTACCTTGCCTTGATTTTGTACTACATAATGAATTTCAGGAGCACTCCTTGCTGGTGTAGCAGCAAGATACATCCTAAACTGCCTGAAGAGTCAGAGAGGATGGGCTGTAAGCCCACAGAGGCTTTGAAAAGTGACCATGGATTTTTGCTGTGTAGCCTCACAAAATTCAGATACATGTACTATGCAGAAAGAGCATCTCCCTTTTGAACTACTCCAGAGTGATGAAAATATCAAAGCCTTTGTCATTTTCAGTTATCAGTAAATTTTTCAGCCACAGTGCATGTATGTCAGCATGGCAAGGGGGAGGATGAGAGGAAGGGGTTGTATCTTGGATCTGTTTGGATATCTTTTGTTGTTTTTTTTTTTTTTTTTTCTTAAAGCAGCTGCCCAGTGGAAGTAATAGATTTTTCCAGAGATTCATGGACTCATTTGGTTTCTTTGATGATACAATCTTTGACAAAACCAATGAAAGAACAAATTGAAATTCTGTATCTCTGATTAAATATTCCATCAAAATAGCACCATCCTTTTCAGAGCAAGACAAATTCTTTCAGCCTACTGCTGATCCTTTTATGTTCATAAAAGTTTTGTTGACATTAGGAGCTGTTCACCAAGATAATCTTCCAACCTCATGTACAGCAGAGCTGCAGAGAAGCTAAATGGTGTGTATGTACATCTTCTTCCTTGTTACCAGTCAGCAGAAATGATGGCGGGAAAATAAAGAAAAACAGCTGCAGTTTATGTAACTCCCACACACGTACACATTCTTCTTTATGAGCAAAAGATGCAAGAAAAGGCTCAGTGAAAGAGTACATGGTATTCTGAACCTACACTCCAAAAAGAGCTGCAGGCATAACAGGATGTGTTTTAAACACAACAATGAAGATGCAGCAGTTTGCATTTTAGAAAAGACTGAAGAAACATTAAAAAATCCAAGACCATTCTTAAGCTTTGCCTTGTTCAGCAATAGGTCCAGCTTGACTAGTTCTGAGCACATTCCACGGACTGGTTCTTTGGCAGGGCCATATTTTTCCTTTCTTGTAAGGGACAGTATTACTTTGCTTCACAACTACAATCGAGTGTGACATTTGTTTACTGATCCATATCCTGTCTTCACTGGTTGTGAATGTCATAAGTTATTAGACATAATAGTTTTCTATGCTTTATTGAAACCTATGCAAGTACCATTGATGAGTCAGGAGCACAGTCTGGACTTCGGGTTATCTTGTTGGTTCTTGTTAATAGTTTGCTAAAGTTTGTTAATAGTTTGTTAAAGGGAACTTTATGATGGTCCAGGTATCCACTTGAAGAAAGTAGGGTATTGGAAGTAACACAGATATGCAAATTTCTGTTTCCTAATTTCTGTTAATTGAGAATCTACTTTCTCTTGGTATCATAAAAAATACTGCAACTAGGTTTGCATAGATTCTTTTCAGAGTTGATCTAAAATTGCTGGGTTTCTTATCTGAAAATAACTTTGCCCACTCAACTTTTTAGTGATAGAAAGGACAATTGGTTTGAGTTTGTCTCTCTCAGCAAAGGCAAGCTAGGAAGAGTTTATATACATCTACTCCATATATTCACTAGGCTTCTCCCTTCCACAATTTCTTAGTAAATTGTTAAAGAAAATTTCAGTGCTTCATTTGCTATGACTAAATTAGTTTTCTTCCATGCTGATAGGGATACTCTCATGGACTTTGTTTTCCTGTGCTAGCATTTTGCTGATTCTGCGCATGCTGCGTCTGTGGCAGCACTGAGTCAGCCTCCCTCTCACCAAGTTCTTCCATTAAGCCTCCTTCTTCAGCAGGGGGTTGTTATTAAAAAAAAAAAAAAAAAAAAGACTTCTTTTTTCAAAACTAAGGAGAAAACAATGCTAAGACAGATTTTGTTCTGCATAGTGTTCCACTCCCAAGCATTGGAAGTACTGTGTTATTAAAACAAATTGCATTCCACAATTGTTGAACCCTTTTCCCCCTGTTCCCTTAATTATGACCTTAAGTTAAGCCAGAGAAAGTTAGGGACTGATTAGCTCACAGGTTTCTCAGCAGTCCTACAGGTCTTGCTTCCGACACATGAGCTGCCACAAAGCAATACTACACTGAGCAGAGCACTGATAGCAACCAGTACAATATGACTGGGAATGCCTGCACAAGTCCATATTCTAGCTGTAGTCAAAATGATTTAAATATCTGATTTAACCATATCATAAAAGTTTCATTTTGACAGCTTTGCACTATCAATGTGAACATTACTTTTATTTTTTGCATTGTAAATTATTTGCCTAGAGATAGGTGGATTCTCACTGACTGATAGCCCTGAGGACATGTCGATTCATTGCTTTATATAGTTTTAACCCTAAATTTGGCTGTTGTATTTGATAGTTAAAAGTATGAATTTCTGTGCTAATTTGTCCATTCTAAGTAGCTAACTTCATTTATTCAGAGTCATATTTGTTATTTATTTGCACATCTGTTCTGTTTTGTGATTTTCTAAACATAAAATTTGTCCAGCTCCTTTTGTCATTCTATTAGCACTTACATAAAAATTGTGAATTTACAGGGTAAATTAAACTAATAAATATTATAAGAAAAATCTACGAAAAGATTTTCAAAACATGTTTTGCATTTATATTTTCCTCATAGAAAAAAAAAAAAAAAAGGTTTTGCGTGTGCTGACTTAGATGATTATTCACCATGGCATTTGAGATCTTAAAGCTATCTGATCTGAGCTGCTCACACCAGTTTTAATTCATAGACCAGAAGAAGATATGAACTTGCTGCATTTTTTATCTTTAAATGCTTGTCTAAAGGAAAGAGCTATTGATCTAAATTTAACTAACTGTAATTTAATAAAAAAATCCTCTGCTTTTATAGCAGAAATCATCAATTTCATCTCAACCAGTTTAACAGCCTTGGTTACTATTTTCACTTAAAGAAAGGTAAAAGATAAAGCAAATTTAGGCATTATTATGGGCTGTATATACTCAAGTTTACATCTTTATGTAAAATTCAAATTTATATTTGAAAAGTTGTTGGTTAGGCCTTTCATTTCTAATGTGGATGTTTGTTTCTCTAGATGTATGTGCTTCATGCTCAGAAGTATCAGCATCCCTGAAGAATAATGTCTTGGCCCTGCACAAATTCATTTGTCTGTTGGCTCCCTTTCCACTCCCAGCATCATACTGACAAATTTGTTGGCTACTGTTAAGCATATGTAGCTGCACTCAATCACACCAACAACAAAGAAAAAGGAATATCCCCATCACACCTTTTCCAGTAAAACAGCATGTTTACGTATGCCACTCAAGTGCATCAGGCTACTAGGTGAGGCCAACACTTCTTGGACACTTGCCCTCCTCATGCTGAGAGTTGTTTGCGTACAGGTTTCCAGCAGATGAGAAGAGGTGGAGTAGCAGTAACCACAGAGGGGCCTGAGTAGAATAGAAGGTGTAAGTGAAGAGATGAGGGGGATTGACTGATAGTGAGAAAGAACTGAGCATTGTTTTGACACCATCTTGCAGTGAGCTGCCAGGATTATTTAATGAGACCTTGCAAGAGATGCACTTTTATTGAAGGTCTTCCTAATACCAACTGTTACATGGGACTTTCAGGTATCTAGGAGACCCTGCAGTAGTGAAGCAAATCAGTTAACACCAACAATGTCAGCTGTGCAAAATACTTCCACCGTGACAACCTCCTTGCAGCTGAAGGTGTGGCCCATCCCACCAAGCATGGGGTGCCATCGAGCTTTACATCTGAGCAGAGTGTGAATCCCTGTGCTTCCCGCAGGGACGCAGTGGGAGGAGACTTACCCCTGAACCCTCTTTGGCTTTGAGACTCTCACAGGAGCATGATTCCAGCAGGTCCCTCGACACCATATCCGATCCTCCTGCGCCTACAAAACCAAAGACATTTCATTGCCCATGGGAAAATATGGATGGCTGAGAGGTTGTTTTGCTTTGCTTAGATCCTTTTCTACCAGCTATGCGCCGTCACCAGCTTTGTATCTCATCAGGGTTGTTAAAGAAAGCAGAAAGGGAGCAAAAACAATGACTGGAAAATATCTTTGCCATCTGGAGACAGCTCTGCATACTGCGGAGAGACAGCCACCTCTGGGAGAAAACACAGTGGGTACTCAGCAGGTTGACATGGCAAACCATGGCTCATTCAACTGTAACCTCCATGGCAGCTATCCCTGTCCCTAGGATGGTGCCCAGTTACAGGACCACAGCTGCTTTGGTCCCTGATGGGGCAGTGGGATAGCCCTGGCTGCCAGGTCCAGCCTTACCACTCCCAAGCAACTCCCCAGACACTGGTTGCTCTGTGCTTGCCTGTGTTGCTGAGCTCACATCATCCCTCAGATGAGCTTGTACCATCTTGAGGAGAAGCCAGAGGACTTTTCAGCACTTCTATAGATCCCAATTGAAGGTTACCTAAGAGCATCTAAGGCCCTAAGATTGTCTCATTAGTGCACAGTTTGTCAGCCAGGCAGTAGGCACCACTGCTTATTGGGTGAGGTCAGAGCATGGTGTGACCAGCCTGTCAGTCCTGTCTGGAAGAAGAACCTCTGCACTTTTATTTCTCCAGCAAGGTTAAACTTTGAAGAAGGTATGAATATATCCTCTGATCTTTCCTCTGGGGACAATCTTGCTTAAGCACAGCTAGCTGTAGGCAGCTGCTCAATTGCTTTTGGAATTTCCAAAGCAGTGGCAATAATTACAATATATAATGTTGGATTAGAGTCAGATTAAAGTGGTGCATATCTTCTAAACTGCCAAATTAAATTATAAGGGTTACACACTCCCCTCCATGGAGGATAAGTCTGTATAAGAATTTTAGACAATCTCCAGTAGTACTGTTGAATGTACACATTCACGCTGAAAATATATTGAATGATGTTCTTGTGCTACCACAGTGCTGGATGCACCTACTATATTTAAATTCGGCTCATGTAATAATAAAGCTTGAAGTGGCTCTGAAGCCCTTGGTCAATACAAAGACTGTTATTCATGCCCTCCCTTCTGCTGCTTTCCTCTATAATCATGCTTGTGTCTCTTCAAGCCACTACTGGTTGTGTATCCACAGCTGTGTTATGACTACTTATGCAAAAGGTTCTGTGCATCAGAGATGCCCTCTGCTTATTTGTTGCTCCAGTGGACAGTCACACATGCTAGCAGTGCTAGTTGAGTTGTAGTCTGCCTATGGATACAAGGAGGGACTGACTACACCTTTATATCTTTCTTCCTAGCGATACTGACTGGTGGGTTTTCATGCTTTTTGCAGCCTTCGATAGACATGCTTTGCACTGGGGGAAGAAAGTGAAAAAATGTCAGTGCAACTTATGTACCAAAATCATACAGGTGCTTTAAACTTTATCCAGCACAAGTTCTCTGGAGCTGACCCCTGCTTTTCCTGCTTGCTGAGCTACAGTATCCATGTAGTCCACAGAGCCAATAGGTAGCCCCCAGCAAGGTTTAAAGACTGCATTAAAACCAATAAAAGTGAGTAGTAACAAATTTGGAGCTTTTTCTCTTTTTCTGTCAGCAATCTGGAGAAGTGCACAAAGCTAAAAGTCTAATTCTGAGTTTACCCACCAAGAAAGGGCAGTCTCATGACTAGGATGTCAAATGGAAATGTGGTTTGCCTTATTTCACAACTGTGACACAACTAGCATTCTGCATAGGCCTTGGTAGGCACTGATATTGACTGAAGTTGTTCACCTATAAGTGATATTCCTCATTGATCTGGCAAAATACGAAAATGAAGAAGTGGGCATTACAGTAGTAATATGTTTACTTCACAGGAAAAAAAAGTCTTGAAAGTTTTGAAATTAACACATAAAGAAAAGGATAGATTTCCCCCAAGTCCCACAAACTTATAAATACTATAAGCCTCAGCAGACTTAATTCCCACACTCTGTATTTGGTGACAGGCCATATCTGCCACAACATGGACTTCTGACTTGATCTGTGTGAAGGACATGGTGACTTCATAATCACCCTTGGATTAAAAAAACTCAAATCCAAGCATCTTCACATCCATGGACATGCTGCAAAGGCTGCACAGTACCAGTTCATGCTGCCATTAGCACAGCTAAAGCTTTACATCCATCATTGTCTGTGCAGCAGCGATGGAGTAACTCAACCAGAACAGCTGCAGGGCAGTTCATCAGCACTATTAGGGCTCAGTGGCTTTTCATCCATCTCTGCACATGCTAGCTCCACTTCTGTTATAGCGCTGTGCTGACTTATTTGTTTCCTTTTATTTGCTGTTGATTTCAATGTTGAATAGGGTTTGATGGATGATGGGAGTTGAACAATAAAGAGGACTGGACAATACAACAGTAATGAAGCTGAGCTAACTGTCTCCTTCCTTAAGAGACATATCTATGCAGACTTGGGAGAGAAATCAAGATGCAGATAGTAAGAAGGAATTTGGGCTCTCAGCTCACCAGAATCAGACAGGAGAGAAAGGAACATATGTTGACAAGACAGAAAGGATGCAATTTAAGTGTAAGAGGCAGATGGGCAGTTCCTGGTGGTGTAGTTCGCAATGAAAGTGCAGAATATTAATGAAAAATAGAGGTACTCATGAGGGATCTGGAAAACTGCTGTGCACACCCACTCATTGCTCCTAACAAACAAGGGGAGACTTTAGCATTTTGTGATCAGCACTGTGACCATGGGGGAAGCGTCTCTGCATTGGTTAGGAGTGACGTAGGCAGTCACTCAAGGGTTCTTGCTCCATCCATCTCAGTCTGTCAAGCCCTTTGGGTTTCTGCTCTACTTATATAGGATCTGGACAAAGAAAGGAAACTCCTAAGGAGCAATTCAGCTACTGAAGTATGTGAACTTTCTACAAGGGCCCACAACTCTCTTAGAAAATCCTTCACAAGTGCAAAAATCAAGTGGAAATCACAGACCTAGGGTCTTAATTTTGTTATTTGTTTTAGCAAGAGAGTGTTCTGTGTTTTCAGCATATAGACTCCATTCGTGTGTTGTTAAGCTGTTGGAAAACAACTCTGAGCCCTGTACCATACAGCTGCTTACACAGGGGTAGGCTGTATCCATCTGAAGCTTGGCAGCCTAAATCCTCTTGCAAAAGGAACTTGTGTATTAAGAAGGAAGGTTGCAGCAAAAGAGCTGAATCAGAGAACACCTTTAGAGCAAAGATTTTTCTCCTCAGAGCAAATGCTAGATAAAGCACTTATGGGTATTCCCTAGAAAAACTCTTGCAGCGATCGAATCACAGTAAATCAAGCCTTCTTCACTTCTCACGCTATAGTCAGTTACACCTGCCGTGAAAGGTTAGGGCATAGTGAAATGATTGCTTGCATGGCAGCTGGAGCAGTTTAAGATTTATTATCCTCTTCCACTGAGACAGGTTATTTGTGGGAGGGCTTTTAGTCCCTTTTAGAGACAAGGCAGGTTGCACATGTGTGCCAGAAGGACATGTTACTGCTCCCAGCTTGACCCTCTCTGCCTGCTGGAAGGTGCTACCCTCTCAGAGATCTACCAGACGGTCTGTCGTTCACCAAAGTGTGTCCTGCCCTGTTCAGATTGGGAGGAAATGGGCTGGCTCCAACTACATAAATCCTGGATCATCACTGCACTAGCCTATGTTGTCTTGAAAAAGTAGACAATTTATTAGAGCAACTGTTTTCACTTGACTTGAGCCACAGGGACACTGGCAGTTTCTCAGTCTGCCTTCTTTCAGCTACATATAACTTGACCTTTATTTGTTTTAATGTTTGATCTACCAACATATTTTCTAGTGGCCAGCAGTGATGAACTAATGTTAGTTCAGATTGTGCATGCATTTTCTTGCAGATTTAAGACTGGGCAAAACTCTTTCAATAGTTAGTTCTGGTAGCACAAAATATAGCTGTCGTGTACTATGGATATCACCATTTCTGCTATGAAGCAAGCCAAAAGCCCTCAGAACCACAATTTACATACATTTTGCAATGAAACCTTAAGTATAGACCAGCCCTAAGGTTAAAGTTATTATAAGGGAATAAGATTGCAATGTTGCTTAGAAAATTGCTCCCAGTCTCAGCAACCTTGTTCACAGTGAACAGCTTATGATGAAACTGAGAGAGAAATACTGAAGTTTTTGGAGGAAAAAAATGTCTGCATGAAATAAAATAGAACTCTGACATGAATTGGGAGGCATGGGGAAGGGAATACTGTGAATTTTGTTTCTCTTGTAATAATTTGTCTTAGAGTACATTCTCATATTTGGAAATACCACGTAAGAAGTGCAATGTTCTATCATTAAAAGAGTAGATAGCCTCTGAGCTTTGCCTAGAGTTAGTTACTTCATGTAGCAGCATTGCGCCCAAACAACAAACTCATTGCCTTGCACAACAGTTCAAAAATAGCAGAGAATTCCTTGAATAATATAAAGAAAGGAACCAAACACAAATGACTCATGCAACTTCTTTTTAATCATGACATCTTAAGCTAGAATGAAAGCAGAAGGGAGAACAAAGATTGTCTACTAGCAATAACCATTCTCTACTAGGAGAAAGAAAAGCTGTCAGTTACACAACAGTTCTGAAAGCATGTCTATAATGCAGTGAGGGAGACAAATCACACTGCATCTCACTTAGGGCTTTTTGCCCCAAGAGAAGCATTCATGTAAATACCATGAAGATGAGCTTCTAACCTTCCTTTCCTAGCCAACAGTGAGGACTGCAAGAGCTATGTTCAATGTTCTTAACTGCAAAGTGGGACAGTTTATGTCCTCTGTTCATCATACGAATCTTGCCCATGCTGAGGCAGGTGAGGCATATTTTTATGACACCTTCTGTTATCTGGAGTTAAACCTGCAGCTGCATCAACCAATGGTTGGGAATATCATGTGCATATGCAGAAGATGCCATGGATGCATCGCCAACAGTCAGAAGTGGTACATAGCTACTTAAACCTAATTCTCTCTTAGGTGAGTTTTATCGGCAGGAAGGACATTCCCCGTAGTAGATACTGCTGCTGAAGTAAATGACCATTCTTTTTCAGTGTACCTGGTGGCGATGGGAAGAAAGCAATCTCATTTTTTTTCAGCAAATTGTGTCTTTAGATGACCCTTCCAATTATGCTTTTCTACTCTTTCCTGTGGTGAATCTGGCTCAACAGGATAAATCCTTGTATGTGTCAGATTGCATTACTGCAGAGGAGGGGGGACAATCAGCTGCAGGTAATAGAGTGCAGCTGAACAGAGTCCAATAAGAGGACTTATCACTGTCAATTTTTCCTCTCACAGATGTCATGGTCTCCTTCAGAGGTGACATTTTGGATCTACTGTACATTTGGGGATCTGACAAAAATGGCAGGCTCACTGAAGAATTGTAGAAACTATTGAATCACTCATATCTCACCTGTCTGGTGGATTTTGGAATAATTAAGTATGGTTAGTTCTGAGAAGCCCATTCCATGTTGCTAAAAAAGACATATTGCAAGATTTTCATGGCTAACCAGGAGTTGAACAAATAAAACAAAAGAGTTTTACACCATAAGTCCCTGAAGAAGTGTTTCAGGCAACAGCAAGATTCCTGTGTAGTTTAATCTAGTGGGCTCATCTGCCTGATTAGATAGCAGTTATTAAGGCCCAAACTACAATGAAGCAGGCCTAATCCAAACTGTCTGGAGTGTCCTGATGTTTGACTCACCGTTTTGCATACTTGTAGATTGTATTGTCAGTTTTCTTGAGATAATGTCCAATTTTTCTATCAGACAAGTTTGTATGAACGCTTTATTGCAAAGCTAAAAACTCCAGTTTCGCTTGATAGAAGATGTTATTAATTAATGCCTTACTACTAACTTCTGTTGCGGTCAAGAGTAATATGCCAGACCTGAAAGAACTCACTTCAACCCTGCATTTGTATTAGACAGACATGTTAGTGCAAAGCCTTTAAATTCCTGTAAATATTGCTCTTCCCTAGACAGGTGCATGAGAGTTGAAAGGTGCAGGTGAACTGGTGTTAAAAGGTGCAGGTTGACTGGTGTTAAGGTGGCGTTCACCATGATACTGCTGGAAAGCCATGCAATCCAGTAAGGAAATCCCTTTCAGATCACATACTTGGTTCACCTGAGGTTGAGAGTAGATCTATTATCTGCAAGAAGAGATCCAGAGCACTTAACAGGGTTAAGAAATTGTACAGTCAAATTAAAATTACTGCTTTATTGTGACTTAGCAAAAGGACATCAGAGAGATCTGTTCAGCTTATCTAAAGGGCAGGTGTCAAGAGGATGGGCCTAGTCTTTCTTCAATAGCACTCAGTGACAGGACAAAGGGTAAAGAGCACAAGCTGGAATACTGGAAGTTACACTTCATTGACGAAGTATTTCTTTCCTGTGAGGGTGAGGGAGCCCTGGCACAGGCTGCCCAGGGAGACTATGGAGCCTCCTTTTTTGGAGGTAGACAAACCTATCTGGATGCATTCCTGTGTGACCTGATCTAGGTGAGCCTGCTTTAGCAGGAGGTTGGACTGGATGATGTCTAGAAGTCCCTTTCAACCTCAACCATTCTATGATTTGGTGATCTAGATGTTTAAGGATGAAAGCACCTGTCTTCACCTAAACTTAGCTGTGCTGCATGGTAATAAGTTTCAGTCATTTCAGAGGGAGTACTTATAGAGTAAGTTAGTGTTAAATTAGAGAAGATGCATAAGCCCCTGGCCTCTGTAGATAAAGTTGGCAGTCTTAGAAAATGACATATAATTAAGGGAAAATGACAGTGTTTGCTTGCAAAGTACTGTTTGTTTTCCCAAAAAAGCAAACTGACAGGCAAACATAATATCCAGATATGGTATATCCTCCTCAGTTATTCACATATCACCTCCCCAGAATTAAAATAAGTAGTGAAATGTTTCATTTCCTAGCCACAACATTCAAAAGAGGCATGACTTGCCAATGAGGTTTCTTATCCAAGCTATATGCTTTGGAGTGTTCAATAAAGGATTGCTTGGGTCTCTAATACAGGAAAAGATCCAGTGCTTTGAGAGCAAATGCGAAACTAAAAAGAAAAAAAAAGAAAGAAGACTTTGGAGTCATGATATCAGGCTGTATTTTGCACCTAAAAGGTTTAATATTTAAGGGAAGATCACAAATTGATGTACCATGCCAAATAATGCCACATCTGTCACTTTCCAGGCAATACTTATGGTATTAAGAGAAGTATGACAAGGTACATCGCATGAGTACTTTTTTGAGTCCTGCTGCATGAATGGACTAACTGGATATAACTTTCCAGTCTGTCCCACACTTTGAAGACTCATATAAAGATGGCATTCTGAAGCATAAAACCCAAATGTTGCCTGGGAACCCCGCCAAATTTCCATGTTAATAAACATGATGAGACATTAAAGACACGCTTGCTTTCTGCACTTCCTAGGTTAACACAGGCTAGCCATGTGTCCCCAAGGGGACAGGATCCTGGCTTTGTCCTCTCTCAGTTCTTCACAGTCAAAACAGATGCTCCTTAAGGCATGCCCTGCTGATGCAATGCAAAAACTCTAGATGTTGTGTCTGTGGTATGCTTCTTGTGGCTTTTCAAGAGTTGAACAAACAGCTACAGCATGATCCAAAGTCAGTAAGAAAATGCTAGCTGACTATAGATTTCTGGAAATTATCTACTTTCTCTCTCTCAGAGGTTTAGGTGTCCTGTGATGTGCATTGTCTGAATTTGAAATTAACAACATTCCTGAGGCAATTAATGACTTTAAGCACTTTAATTCCACAGTGTATCAAAGAACAGCAAAGGCTGACTCTTTTGTTGTGGTGGCTATACTTGCATTCAAGTTTTTGGAGCCTCATGATTTGGTAGTGTAGGTGCATCTTCCTTTGTCTTTCCCATATCTTCGGTTCCCTCCACTCCTTAGCATGAACTGTGAGGAGTGTTTATTCAATGAAGTGCCCTCTCAAGAGAATTAGTTACCCCGTTGAGAAAGAGCAAAATAGGGCCTGTACCAGGATACCAATGAATGTTTTTCATAGCTCTCATCTTGACAATAAGCCCATAACACCAGTGGAATAGAGCATGAAACAAGCATAAAATTGTATCAGGGCTTCAATTAACTTTTATACTATCTATAACTCAAATACTTACTGCTTCTGTGCTAGAGTTATGGCTTACTTTTATAAGATTTAAAACTGTAACATTTTAAACAGACAGCCTGCCCTGTAGAGATATTCCAGCCCTGAAAACAAGCAAAGATCAGGAAATTTCAAAAGGTTTAAAAGTAAGTCCCCAAATGTCAGACTGCATTTTCAAACCTTTCCTGATGAAAACTAGCAAGCTACATTTCTTGTGAAATTTCTGTAACTTAGAAATGTGTTAGAAAGCCTATTTTTGAAAGAATCACTGTGCTTTCATTTTAAGTGTTCCTGGAACATGAAATTGTGGAGACTTAATGAATAGACGTGAGGTGTTTTTTAGTGCTTTTGTGTTTTTTTTTTCTTTTTCTTTAAATGTCAATCAAATGACTTGATCCCCAGCAGCTCTCAGTTTGTGAATACTTCATCCTGAGTTTAAATGAAGTTCTATGCTCAATTTATTTTGACTGTGTATGTAGGTTGGTTGAATTTTCCACATTTTGTTTCTGAGAGAAGCAGCGTCTCTTATCCCAGCTTAGTAAAATATAGTTTTTAAAAACACAAGAAATGCCCCACTGGCCCAGAGCCAATGTTCTTTGACAGCAGCAGTAACAGACTTCATATACTGAGAAGGCCTGCACTCTGCCTGGATCTCCTGATCTTTCTCAGTACTTCCTGAATCTCCTGATCTTCCCCTGTACATTAGATTAAGGATGTCATCAAACACATCTCTGCCTTCTCACTTTAATACAATTTCTGGATCGATTGTCCACTGGTTTGTTAAAATCTGTCTGTTTATGGTCTAGTTTGTTTTTGGGTTTCTTTTTCTTTTTTTTTCCCCTGTGTAATATCATTGTCATCTACACTGTGTGTCAAGTACCATGTTTATCACTACCAGTTCAGAAACTTCTGAGGAGGGTGGACAATGAATCTTTGTACTGTTACAAGTTATCATTTGCTTTGTAATTTTGAATGTCTAACATATGTCTGCAAGGGGATTGAATGCTCAGGAATTTAAACATTCACAGTCTTGAGTTCAGGCCACCTTAAAAGAACCTCACATAATATCCAGAAGCAGAGTCAGTCAAAGTAGTGGTAACTTTCAGGAATTTTAGCCTCTAGCAATGTTTGTTGCAGAGAAAAGATCATCTGAATAGATTCACATTCACTGTGGACACTCCATTTAATAAGGAGTTAGGTTAACAAAGAAAGACAGATGGCAGGAACAGACAAGACAGTTTGAGACCCAAGGCCTAATTCAGCTTTGATTTAGTTAAACAGAATGGCCATTGAAGTCAATATTTGTACCATGAAGTTCACATGTTTGTAACAGGGCTGAATTTCCTTTCCTGTGTTTAGCAGAAAGAGGTGAATAGTTGAATTCAGATAGATTTTTTTTTTAAACAGGAATGTTCATATGAAATTTTCAGTGCTACCCTAAAGCCTGCATTTTAAAAACTAACAGGCTTTATGAGCAGAGATATTTCCTGCATAATGCAAATACATTTGAGAGACAGTGCCTGGCCTAAGGCTTTGTGTATACATAATGGAAATAAACAGATGGAGACACAAGAAGAGGCATGTTCAGTGCAACCTAAGTGGAATGGAACTATGAATTCTTGTTCCCTGAATCTGTGCTAGATCTCTGATTTTTGTGTTTCTACAAGAACTGTTACTGGGTACCCAATTCTGCTTAGAATTACAGAGGGAAGTATGCTCATTGTGTAAAACATTTGGAGAATGAGCACTGTAAATTAGCATTTCACCATTCCTGCATTTCCCTCTGTTGTGGAATCTTCATCTATGGAGGATCTGAAAAACAGTGCAAGGATGTACCAAAGGGGTACCAAATAGCCTTCCTTTGTTTTTCTTTGAGGACCTGCTCACCTTTTTATTTTCAATGGATCAGTGTTTGTCAAACGGCTCCTGGTTTGTAATTTGCAATTTATTTTACTTTGGCTATAAAATGAAAAGGTAGACCATATCCTGGTAAAATGGGATATTACTATACATTTGCTGTCATGTAGTGGCATGTCTGGCTACTGTGGTTTGTGTCTTATTGGTTGCCCTGCTTGCCTCTGTTAGGGTGCTCCTGCTCAAAATTAGTCTCAACTAATCCTCAATGAAAAACTGTGCATTAGTTGAGACTGAGTTACCAGAATGTTTTTAAAAAACTGAAAAAGAAATGAAAAAGAGAAAGGAAGACATAGTATTTATGTTCTTGTGCTTTTTCTTCTGCCCTCAAAAAATACTGTCAGAGTGCTACTTGTACAAGGAAGTAGGAAAAGATACTGCTCTGGTGGGAACAGTCATGTTTGTAGTGTGTAATGCCACGACATTTCCCTCCCACCCTGTATCAGTGCAACAGCACAGACAGCCATCAAGATAATATTCCTTTGGCTCTATGTAAGCACACATAGCAAAACAGCTTGCTCTATAAAATAGAAGAAAAAGCACTTGCCACCATACCTAACAGCTCCCTATATCAATGATGCACACTTATGGGGCATCAGATGCTTTCCTCGTGATGGTTGCTAGGTCATTGGTCTGCTAGGTAGAACAATGGGCCACAGTTAGCTGATGGGATATAACTGTACATATTGGAGGTTTTGGGTCTATAATTGTCCCCACCCTGGGTGGAGAAATACCCTATGTGTGTACAGGTTTTTAATTATATTCTCTGCAGCTGAGAAGCAGAGTTACCTCTGAAATTTGCATATGTGATCACAGAATCACAGAATGTTAGGGACTGGAAGGGACCTCTAGAGATCATCTAGTCCAGCTCTCCTGCTAAAGCAAGTCTGCCTAGATTGATAACTGTGAAGAGTCCAATCTGCATCAGAAAGTGATTGTTAGTGAGTAACTGGCTGGACTGCCACATCATAGACAGTCTCTTCATTTCCATTTGCCTCAGTTCCTCATAAAAATGATAGTACTTCTCTACCTTGACAAGATGCTATGAAATTTCACTACATGGAAGAATGTGAAGTGCTCAGGTATGTCAATGTCTGGGAATAAGTGAAAATGTTATTAACCATGCTATGGACATGTACCAGGTCAAGAAACTTAAAACTGCGCAAGAGTGGTTTAGGGAACCTTAAAAATCACAAAGGTGGCTTTTATGTGGTGTAGCTGCATAGAATCATAGAATGGCAGGGGTTGGAAGGGACCTTTAGAGATCCAATCCTTCTGCAGAAGCAGGTCCACCTAGATAATATGTTTGTTTTCATCAGAAATACACCAAAACCAGCCTCAGTCAGAGACAGCAGAATTTCAAGTGCTAATCCCACTGGGACTCAGGCAAGGTGCCCTAGTGTGCCTGGCTATGGAGACGAGTATCTGCTACCATTATATTCTGTGCCACCATTCCTTAGGTCTTTCAGGGAGGAGAAAAGGAATGATTTCATTGCTTTCTTAGGAGCTTTTTACCAGCAAACTATATTTTAGCAATTGAATCCACTTCATCTTCTTCTGATCTGAAGAAAAACCTTAGAACATGTATTATTTTAGTGCAAATATTCAGGGATGACTTGGAGTGTATTTTGAAGTACCCTGGCTCCTATTCCACAGAACTGTCACAAGATATTAACTCTTACTTTGCAGCCCAGAATATGCTGACCTCTATCCTACTAATACATTTATTCACAGCATTTTACAAATGACAGTTTTGATTCAAATACAAATTAAAAAAGAGGAATCCTAAAAGAAGAACAACTAAACCACACAGCTTTGCTAGTAAAAAGAACTAATCAAAATGTCATCCTAACTTCTGTTTGGACAAATTGTATTTTCAGAAACTTTGACATTTGAGTCTGCTCATCTCAAAGCTGAGCATGCATAGACACCACTTCAAAATCTTCAAGGTGGGTCAATGAATCTTTCAGGCTAAAGTCTGTATAGAATGAGTTTTAATAATTAAACAAATACCAAGTACAGTTTTTTGCATACTTTCAGTAGGCTGTCCCTCATGACTGTGCTGGAAAATCTCTTTTTAACATACTTTTCATAAAAATTCAATGTCCAGACTGAACTCTCATATCCCTTTACTAGGGGAAGGGATACACTACACTGACTGTATTCATAGAATTATAAATGCTTTTTACATTGGGAAGCTTTACAGACTATTCTGGAATTTGTGGCAGCAGAATAGACTTTTCTTTAAATTTAACTTCCCTTCATAGAAAACAGGCATTTGTAACACTAGTAAATTGACTTAAATTTATGGTTTATGTAAAGTAGTACATCCTTCCATGCAATTTTTTTTTAGCATCCAGGCCTGCAAAGATTTACACATACAGATTGCCTGTATATCCTGGTCCCACAAAATCAGAAACAAGAGTCCCATTGATTGCAGTGGAGCCAGGACTCTGGCTGCTGCTTCCAGAGAGGGTAGTAATACACAGCAGAAAGTGTACTTGACGTTGTAAGATGTAGGGACTGAGGCCAGCTTTTTGACATGAGATGTCAGAACTTTTCCACCTTTGCCCTATACTTGCCACATTCTACAATAGTTGTGATATATTGACAACAACAAAAAAATGACACCTGTCTCAGTGAGCTTGAGATTCAATAAATTTTAAAAACCCAAAGGCAAATACTGAGACAGGGATACACTGTTTAGAATTAATACAAAACATCTTTTTTCATAAACTCAAGCCTGTATTTGTTTGTGTCAGGACAGGAGGAAGTTGTATGCACATATGTGAACACACATACACTTATACACAAGTCAGAACTTCTGCTAGCATAAAACTGACTATGAGGTCTGTGGTCAAGCTCAGCCCATTTTTGTGTCCAGCATAAAGCCAGTGCAATCTCTGAGATTAATTGAAGCCTTCAACACAAGATTGACAAGGATTGATCCTTGCATAGTAATGATTTTCCACAGAGAGTTTATTTTTAAACCTAAACAGCAAATGGGAGGGTAGTTCACATCTGACCTGAAAGCTGTCATCTTTTTTTCTGTCTGAAGCCAACCTTTTATCATTTTAGGGCTGAGATTTGTCTAGACCGGGTTTGGATGTTCTGTGTTTTAACTTAATGTTGGGGAGGCATTTAATCTTTGTCTACAGGTCTGGTTTATCGTGGGTATGATGTGGACATATTGCTCGGTACAGCTCAGCCCTGCACAAACAACACTGATGGATGCAAATGAAACCACAGGTGTTGGCTCACCCATTTTCTGGGGAAGCCTGGACTTACTTCCAGCTCTAAATCATACAGCTGTCTCTCACCCTCGTGCAAAACCTGTGCTTTGCTTAGCCCTAAAGTTTGGGGTTGGCTTGACTCCTGATCTTTGTGGCCTATGTTTGTCTCTGGCTTGAAATTACAGGAAAAACAGACTTGTTTTTGAGCTGTGGTTATTCTGTCCTAAGGAAGGCTTGCAATAGGCTGTGGTACAAAACACTAAATCATCAGAAGTGAGATTTCCATGTGTTTCCCAAATTCACTTTTGCCTGTTGAGTTTTTGTTTATTGCAGGCTAGATGATGTGTTGCTCTCAGAAAAGAAAGACACTGATTTGTAAAGGGCACAAGGTCTCCCTGATGGACTTGCCAAGCCAAATGGAGCCCAGACCCTGTGTTCAGCATTATTGCTGTGAAGAATTGGCTTTTTGTCCATCTTCAATTTATTGTACTGCTTGATGCTTCCCTGACCCCTCAGACTAGAGAAAAGCTGCAAATGTTGCCCCTTTTCTCCTTTCACAGGTTTCTCTTCCACTAGGTCAGTTTTCTCCTTGACTGACTTGTCTTCAACTCAGATAAGGTGGGAGGATGTCTGCCACGCCTTGCCCAGCTAGGTACTTGTCTGTCTTTGCTGACCTGCACTGCAAGGGCCAGAGTGAGCATCTATCTGTGTGAACTACAAAAAAACCACCTATCTTACAGCCTGCTGAGGAGTACTAATACCACTTCAGTAGAGCCAAACCAAACAGATTTTATTCAAGACAGAGTGTCCCCTTAATGACAAAATTAATTGAACAAGGCTAGTAACTCTGTCTTGGTAACTCTGTTATATTCAATGTTAATTATTCCTATTGAAATAGGCAGAAGCCACCAGAACTGCTTTGTAACCTACTGGAGATAGTCCTTATAAATACTAACGTTCACATTGCAGTCATGAGATGAACAGATGCAATAAGATGAAAAAATATACAGCAGCTATGTTAAGGGAGAGAGCTCAGCTGAGCAAGGGATGCAAAGACCACTGCCTTTGAGTGGTGACTAGATTTGAATAGTTTTGTGCTTTAAGTCTGTGTTCTTTCTGGAGAACATCTGATTTTGAGGCTTCTCTGAAGGGCTAGGGGATTTGCAAGATGGCTTTTCACTAAGATCAATTTAACACAAGCATATTCCTGCCTCAACCTCTACTATCTGATTGTGTTTTCCTTACTTTATGCAGTGGAAATGATAAAGATTTGTTTTAGGATCGGATATTACATCTGGCTTGAAGTCTTTTTTCTTACAGATGTCAATAGCGCCTAGGTTTTTCACACAGCAAACATGGCCATGGGAGAATGTAATTTGTGTCCAGAGGTGAACAAGTCCAGTAATAACGATCACTAAGCCTCAACTGTTTTCTCTTGAAGAGCTTTAGCACCTATTAAAGAGTGCTAGTCTTCATATACATGGCAATGGATGTTAGACCGGTCTTCCTTTCTGGTAGTAGCATCAAGCTGGATCAGAGTGCTCTCTACTTCGGAGACACCCATGCAGTGCAGAGGTGCACAAAGGAGTGCTGTGCAAATATGAATATGGCTAAAGGAAAAGAGGTAGCAGACAAAAAGGGAAGAGAAAATTGGAAAGCTGGCCATGGCCAGCAGAGAAAGAAGCATCATTCAGTACTGACAGCTTACAGCTGTGGGTCTGTTGCCCATGGCTAGCTCCTCATTATCCCACATACTTGACTTGAAATCACAGTGTCAGCCCTCCAGGCTTCAGCTAGGAGTGCTGAGCTGGCTGGGGTCACGTGAATTTTCCCCTTGAATCTGATCAGCAAAGGTTCTGGAAAAAAATAAACTCTGAAAGAATGAAATCACATCAAATTCCTGCAATGATAATTACAGGACAAAACGTTGAAGGGAATGTTCTGGGAATGTTCTAATAATATCAAAGCCAAGTTTTTAACATATTGCAAATGAAATAATAGGTTGGTTTTTAACTTGCTTTTTTTTTGTTTGTTTGTTTGTTTTTCTTTTTGAACGCCTCAGCTGGCTTTGGAACTTCTGATTTTGAAAGAAATGGGCTTGTTTTTAGACAACTGGTCTGAAATTCAGAAAGTTTCAGTTTGTATTCAGCATGGCAGAATCCATACTCTGCTCTGGATTGTTTGTTTTCACTAGTGAATCAAAACATTATTTACTCTAATGTTGACAGTGTTATCACCCTCTTTCAGATGAAAGAGCATGCAGCAATAATTTCTGCCTCCTTCCCTCTTCTGCCCAGCATCATGCTGTCTGCCCATGCTCTGCACAGACTATATATGGCTGGCTTCCAAGCTCACTGGCAGTGAAGGGCCAAGGAAGTTACTTCTGCAAAATAGAGGTATTGGAGGGAAAGCTGTTAGTTACACAGAAAACCAGACCTCCTGCACTGCAGGTCAAGAAGGATCAGTTCAAGTGAAGCACTTAACTGCATTTCATAATTACCTGCCTGCCTGATACTATTTAACAATCCTGTTCTCTAGAAATGCTGTTTGCTTTATAGGATGACTCTTCTGCTGTTCCCAGTTACTAGGACTTTGCGAGGAAGCGTTTAATAAAATGGAATGATATAACCAGGTCCAGGGAAGAAAATTTGTCTGCCCATGTTATTAAATTCAAGCATATGATTGTTTCTTCTCTACTAAGGCAGATGCTTTCCCTGGAGATTCAAAGACAACTAGAAAGGCTACGTTTTTTTCCCAAATTATCTTTTATGGATTATCTGTTCTCTGGAATGATCCTTTGTTTTTCACTGGAGGTTTTTTTTGTTATCTGGTTGAACAATCTTGACTTTCAGCAACCTGTATCACCACAATCTGTTAACCTGACTGCTTATTATTGGGAAAAAAAAAAAAAAAGGGACTTTTCTAGAAACACTCTTGGCCAAAGTTTTCTTAACATAACGTTACATAGTTGAAAAAGACTGAACAGATAAGAGGAAAATTAAGATTGGAACTTTTTGGGGAGTGATGTGCTTTTATTGTGTGCAACATTGGTACATGCCAGATACTCCAGGCAGTGTAATTAGAGGCCTGACCCCAGTTAGGCTTTTGCAACTGTAAGCAGATTTGCTATTTGAAGTTCTGCCCACAGTAGTGCCCTTCCTGAAGAGAAGATGTTGCTTTTGTGCCACTTAGTTTCCTTATAAAAGACAAAAGAACTGATGCTCCAGTACTAATGGTGATGGGTAGTGCATTTCTTCAAAGCTAGGCTTACTTTCTTTGCTATCTGCATCACAGTCGGTGCTCCCTTCCCTCATTTTCTGGGACAGGTTATTTATGGCTTGCAATCTCTCTGTGACTCAGGAACTTACCTTTAAAAATATGATTGCATCAGGGTGTGTTTTTCAAACTAATTTAAATACTTTATTTCTAGTGCTTAGTGGTAAACGTCTACCTTGACTGACTTTCGACACAGACATTATGATCACTCGGCTGGCTTGGAGAGTAAGGCCTTGGTTCTGAAAACACATGTGTATTTTTCCCTAAGGGGCTTGGTGGCTCTGTTTGCCCTATTTGCAGCTATTAAGCTGTGAAAGTTGTCCTTAGAATCGTTTCATCTGGAAATGACCTTTAAGACCTTTAAGACCTTTGGCCTTTGTCCCAGCCCTATCAACTACTGGACCATTTCCCTAAGTATAACATCCACCCATCTCTTAGATACTTCCAGGATCAGTTACTGTAACACCTCCCTTTGCAGCCTGTTTCAATGCCTGACAACCATTTCAGGATTTAATCCTTTTTAGTTTATGTATTAGAGGAGCACCCTTCCTGATGCTGGATGATTGAAAAAAAGTTATTTTCCTTTTATTATTTCCACTTCAGTTACAGCTTTTAACTAGAAATTTCAGCCCTGAGATTTCCTCTGAAAGAGTTATAATGAGTAGAGAAAATGGAGACAAGCAAGCTGCAGCCTCTGTGGCAGGTCCTAGATTTATTTATATCTGGCAAATATTTGTTACATTGTGAAAATAAATCAGTGAAATAATCACAGTATTTACGTCTCTGTGAATTTTAAATCCTGACATATAAAATAAGTTAAGAAAATAAACAATATATTATCTTTCAGTAGCTTCTATGTGTGTGTTATTATAATTTCCTCATTGTATTCAACAATGCTTAAGAATAGTGTCTATAGTGTCTTAAATAACACAGAAAAGGAGGCCTAGAGTATAATATCTCTGCAGGGCTTGGCAATGCAGATAGAGCAAGTATTTTCTGTAGTTCATCCTCAGCCAGGAAGCCTAGAAACTACTTTTCTTGTTTCTTTTAAATAGTAGCAAAGACTCTCCCAAATTCTTTGACTTCATGAGCTGGAGATTCAGAAGACTTCATACAGTACTATTTGCACAAACTGTAGAAGCAAAACCAGGAATGATTTCTCTTAGTTAAGAGCTGTATCCTTTCCAGGCTGGTGTAAGTGGAAACTATCTATTTGAGTTAACTCTCCCAATATACCAACCCCCTAATGACCTCCAGCTTCTGCAACAAAAAGTCCAGACTGAAATTGCAACAGTGGAGAGTTTCCAGTCTTGTTTTCAGTGTGTAACTGCATGTGGTTTTTAACAGCTTCATCACTTTACTCCATCTCCCTGGCAACTTAATGATATAAAATAGCCTAAGTTGGTCAGCAGAAGGAAGTTTTTATCCTGTCTCCTGACCAGTTTGCTTATGAGCCCCTACTTCTCCAGCAATAAAGACACTTCTGCAAAGAAACCTCTTACCATGTAACAAAAACTGAGCAGCACAACAATCTATTTAAAAAATTGTCAGGATTAAATAATCTCAATTGCTTTAAATGAAATAATATCTGTACTGCACTGTAGTAAAATGTAATGATCAAGACCGTCTGCTGGTACCAAACATCATCCTTTCTTTTAAGCTTACAAACTACAATGCAATGCTATCTAGAGGTAACCACAACAGCTAAAGAGCAGTACAGTCATTTTAGCATGGGCTTATGCTCAAGTGAATAAGTAATCTCTTTCTCAGCAGGGCTAATTAGCTTAACATACTACTCCCAGGCCCTAAAACTACCATATTGCTGCCAGTGTTGCGACAGACTCATCTATAGCTGGAGTGTGCAGTGATGCATGACATACTATGGAAATACTCAGAAAGGAAGCGGAACTGATTTGTAATGTCTGACAAAATGACCTATTTTGTTCATTTGTCTACTTTTTTTGTCCTCCACCTGTTCTTCCTTCTTTTTTTGTCCACCAACAAGTGACCAAATGGGCTACTGCTACATCCTTTTTTTATCTAAATCATGCAAACCTATCATTTCCTGTGAAATCTTTACTGCTGTGAATGGCCAGTTTTGGTTGCAATATATCCTTTGGGTTTGTTTGTTTGTTTGTTTGTTTGGGTTTTTTTGTGGTTTGGTAGTGTGCCATTACAAGC
This sequence comes from Urocolius indicus, assembly GCA_013401255.1. Lineage (NCBI taxonomy): Eukaryota > Metazoa > Chordata > Aves > Coliiformes > Coliidae > Urocolius > Urocolius indicus. The sequence continues at coordinate 28,448 of WBNH01010132.1, forward strand.
ACAACTCCTCCAAAAACTGCAATGGTGAGAAGACATATTGTGATGCTCGGTGCTCAGAGCATGCCTCATCCCATCAGACATGTCTTGCAGTCTTGTGACAGACACATCATCACAGCCCCACAAGGCAGGGTAATTCTAATTAGCCTAAATTACAGATGTAAAACATGAAAGAACTTAGAGCCACAGAGGTAGATACCTATACTTCCCACCTAAATCAAGGAGATTGTCTCTACATACCTTTGTAGATCTGGAGATGAGGGACTTTTTGTGATGTCATGCTAAACTGCACAGAGCAGCAATTGGAATGATGTTTCCTAGGACCTGGACAAGTACCTTTATTAGTGCTCAGTTTGTTCTGAGAGCTTACCTGCTTACAATGGGAGGAACTGGTGTGTATAAAAGAAAGCAGCCAATTGCCTTTCCGAGGCAACTGAGTCGGTAGATTAGCAGGCCAGTGCCTGTACAGTAACAGTTCTTCACTACCCCTGATTTGGAGTGGCCCAGTCTCTCTCTGACAGCTGATTATTCTCTCTGTTATTTTTTTGATTATAGATTGCAAAGCTCCCACCTCCAATTCTGTCACACAAACTCTACTTCTATGTATGTATCCGTGTCTTATCTAAAACAGTGGTTGCTGTCAACTAGAGACCTGTGACAGTAACACAGGTAGTTCTTCTGTCATGGGTAAATGTGGATGACATTTTGCTCAGCTGTGCCATATACTGTGGTTTTACAAACTCTTTTAGGGACCAACCTGTGTTTTCCCTAAGACCAGTCACAGAAGATTCATATGTGATTGTGCACAGTGCAATGGACACCTGAGCAGACCTTTGCAGCAGATGGAGATTGCAAATGGAAGTCCTGGGACAGCAAAAATAGTTATTCATTTTTTGTCTGTTTTTTATTATTAATCCCTACAGTTACTAGCCTAAGAGGGATCAAGGACAAGTTGTGAGGGCCCTGTCGGCAAGTGAGGGGCTGAATGAAAACAGCATTCTACTTCTACTCCCTGACAAACCACTGAAACGCTCTTGAGTGTTGAACTTTCAGAGCAGTGTCCATCTTCCTTCTGTTACCAGAAGATTACAGAACAATAAATAATAAATAATAATAAAGGAAACAGACCGAAAACTTGAGAGGGTGCTGAATGCACTCTTACTCTGTTAAATCATTGACCTCCAGGAAAACACTCCAGAATTGCAGTGCCACACTACCTCACCAGCTGCTAAGCACTTTCTTTCCTCCTACATGCTATGAGTTTGGAAAAAAATAAAAAGGGAAAATGCATGGAAACATTTATCTTTCTGGAACTGTAGTAACAACAGCAACATCAAAATTGTCCAGTCTGGTTTTGGTGTTTTTTTGGATGACTCTGTTTTGTGCATTTTGTTTTGTTTTGTTTTTTCAGATGAAAATGTTCTTGTGGCTATACTATTAAATGAGGTCTTGGTATGCATCATCAAACGAAACATGTACCTGACATGTCCAAGTGTCTGCACACTAAATACTTGCCCATGATAATGCCCTTGTCATTTCATGGTGTTCACACAGACATTTCTACTAATTCAGGTTCATGATCCCTCCTTTTGCCATGTTAAGAAACCTTCTGAATTAGAAAGGTCTTTGCAACACCAAAGAAATTGAGTCACTTCCCTCAGCTGAATTAATTATAGTCTCTCAGTGACTATAATTAATAACTATAATTAATAAGGCCAGTTCTCTAGCCATTCATAGAGTCTTCTAGGGCAGCCAAAACTGACTTTCTGTCACTCAAACACAAGCAGGAAAAAAACCCCAACATCTCAAAGACTCATTTGAAGCAATAATTTCAAGACTTAAATTATAAAGCAGCGCACATGGCCTTTTCCCCATCAGTGGCACTAGAAAGTACCTTATTGCAAAGGCTCGGATATGTATGTGTATATCTATATACATTTATCTGTATGGCTATTGGGTGAAATGAGCAGAGGGAGAGTACTTCTGTAGCAATAGCCAGTCTGTGGTGAGCTTCGTAAATAGCTATGTTATCCATCCTATCACAGATCTAAGCTCAGGTAAATATTATATATTGGGAAAAAAATGATAAGAGTGGTTTGTTTGTTTTTTTTCCCCTCCTCTTTTTTTTCCTAGAAGTCAGACCACAGCAAGCTTCTTCCAATCCTGAAACAGAGGACACTCTCTGTGGTAAACCCTGGAAAAAAACCTGCACACTACTTATTTTGTCAGTCCTTAAATCATTTAGTGATTATTTCTGGGGAATTATATATGCCATATGGAATACTTTCCTCAGTTAGGAAATAGGCTGACTTGGGACATACTGCCTTCCTCGCTGACCAAAGCAGCTCCTTTGTCTTCTGCAAATATGTAAAGATGACATGTGATCCTAGCACAAGAGTCTGTAATATGCTTGGCAAAATATCACATGAGAAAGAAAGAGAAAAGAGAAATGAGCAGAAACAGGTACAATGAGTTAATATGTGTTGAAGCATCTAATAAAAATAATGGTCAGAGCGTGAGGACACAGTAGTGGAGGAAAGTAAAAAAAAAAAAACAACCACTCAATGGTGCAATTAGTGCTTTAATCCTTTTAGTGAAAGGTAGCTCCAGTGTGGTATGTCCTTGAGATCACAGAGCATCTTGAGCAGTGCTAGTTAGAGAGAAACACAGTAAAAAGACACAGAAGTAGGCGCAGTGAAAAGGCAGATTTATTTACTAGTAATACTGTACAGAGGAAAAAAAAAAAAAGAGAGAAGCCACAGTTACAGCATGGCTGTTGCTGGCAGTGTTCTTGGTTTTTTATTTTTGTGGTTTTTTTGTACTCATTTTTTTTATCTGGAGAAAAAAACATAACAGTCAAAAAAGTACACTTCAGGTTACAAAGTACAGCAGCTATCCCCAGCAATTCTAATCCAGTGTCAGCACAGCAGTTTTTCCCCAACAAAATGGGATTTTATTTACATCAGCTCACAAAGAAAGTGGGAGACTAACGTTTAAAAAAAAATCTCAACCACAACCTACATTCACCATAAAAGCTGCATTTTACACAACATTTTCTTGAACCCCTATAAAGAGTCGGTCTAAGGAGTGAACATAGTCGAGTGGGGCAGGAATCCTTGAGAAATGTATTCTTTGCCTTTGTCCCGACTTGCTCTCTGCTACCTCTGCTGCATTCAGATTGAGTGGTAGCTGGAAAACCAAAAGAACTTCAAATGTATTTCTCTCCTGTATCTGCCTGTAAGCAGCACCTACATCCATACTTGCAAAATAACTGGCACAAAATTTGAGCCCATCACCAGTAAAGCACCTTAATCATAGATACAGGCTGACTAACCTAAAGGCTATCCCTGACCAGCACAGTGCTTAAGTGTGTGCAACACTTCAAGCAAGTGCTTAAGAACAGTGGAGCTTAAGCTCTGTGTTCAAATGGGACTTTATATAGTTGCACAAAACCCTCTTTATTCTTGAATTTGCCTCTCTCTGACTGGCACGTTATCCTGGAGGGATACCAGTAGATTCTTGGCAGCCAGTTTTACTGAGAATGCCTTTGCATGCTGGATCAGTCTGTGGGGAAGTTCACATTTGCTCCTGTCTCCTTTACCCTGCCAATAGAAACCTGACAATTAGCTTGTCTTCTGCTCCTGAATGTGGCTTCTGGATGCTTATATTTTATGTACTTGGACATATTTACCTCATATGGGCTTGTGGGACTTAGTGTAGTCCCACAGGAATGGACAGAGAGACAGAAGATTTACCTGAACAGTAAGATTTTAGTGTAACTCACTGTTTGGGCAACTGATGGGATGCTACATGAATAGATAAGGAGTGCCTCCCTAAAATCAAATCTGCCCTAGGAATCTAGGAAAATGCAGGAAGGTGTGCAAATGCTGAAGAAAGGATATTATCATTTATTTTTCTTGGAAATCATGCCAATAGACCTGTGGTGAGGTTTTTAACTCCAGTCTCTCTTTTCTTCCCTCCATCTTTGCTCATAGGAGACCACAAAAAGGAAAGCAGAGAGAGGAGGGAAAAGGATGTAGCTGAGGAATTGTGTCCAGAATGAGACTAAGTACAGAGACAAGGGACAGGCAGAATCTGAAGCAGAGGTACGCAGAGGGAAAAATCTGAAAGAAAAAATTATACTTCCTATTTTATGTTGTGTTTGTGTGCAGGTATGAAATTCACCTCTACCTTCTTCGGGCATTGGGGATTTTTAGTTCTCAGAAGTGTCTATCTGCTTTCAAACATAGTCAGCAAGGAGACCATGCTCTAAGCCCTTTTCTGCGGAAAAGTACATCACTTTCACAACACCATTTGAAAAATCTATCTAATTAAAAGAATGAGAAGACACAGTTAGAGCAGCATAAGTAATGCTCGTAGCATATTGTTTAAAGACCAGACCTTATAAGCGTTTGTACATGTGCTTAAATTTCATTTTTCTGGATCATCCCATTAAACTAAAAAGGGCTGCTTGGCTGCTTAATTTTATGCTCCTGGGTAAGTCTTTCGGTCTTGTAGACCTACTGAAGAGATATGCAAGGTCTTTACTCAGGTATGAAGCACTAAGATAGCAATGCAAGTTAAAAATGTATAAATACTCCCAAACTGGTAGAATTTAGTTACTTAGTTAATAATAAAAATAATAACAATAAATCAGGTTTGGTTTTTTTTCCCCCAAATTTCAAGGTATATTGGTTCTTAAATTCCTAAGTCTTCCTTTGAGAAGAATTTTGGAAACAATTACAGGAAAGTTTTGCAATACAATAACCGCAAAAACCCTCAAAAGCAAGAGCAACTTTTGCAAAGTGGAGGAAGGAGCTCAGAATTTTTCACAAGTTTGCCTTGAAGCGGCCTATTCTTAATCTGCTGGACAGCCTAAGTAGAGCCACCACATGAAAAAGGCTATAGATTTTGCAAGACTCTCTGAAACCATGAGGAAAAAGTTTTATAATGCTTTTAATTTAAATACAAGTGGGACACTTTTTAAGAACTTCATGCACCCTTGTCACTATTTACAAGCTAAGTTATTAATATAAGTTTATATTACAAGTCAGATTTATATTCTCTTTGGACAAGTTGACAATCCATTTATATTCTAAAGTTAATAAATTCAGCCATTTTATACAACTTACTCTTTTACATACAAAAATTACAGTCCACATTTTTGTTGGATATTGTCATAGACTGTGACCTCTGATTAAGCTCAGAACTAAAGTTCACTCTTGCTGCCCAGAAGGCTCATGAAACGTGCAAATCCTAAACTTTCTAATAGACAAAGGGAATTGGTTGAAACTGAGTGACTTCAGAAAAAATAAAGACGCCACTTATCAACCTGTAGGAAAATCCTCTACTTTGTCTTAATGATTTTGTTTTACTCTTTCCAGTGGCACCACCACTTGCACTTTGAAATCTGACATTGGATAGGGTATGATAAAGTGGAAAAACATACAGTTCTCTTATGTAGCCGTACTTTTATACTGAAAGCAGGTAGATATTGCTTATCACGTCGATTTTCTAGATAAAGAAACTTGTGTAGTTATAGAAATTTACTTATTTGTGAAATAAATTTACTTATTTAGCTGTGTTCATAGCAGGTATATTGGATTATACTCTTCAAACTTTATAAAGTATTGTGATCTTGATTCCTGGAGAAAACTGTGGTTAGTTCTACAAAATACCCCAAGAAGTTGTGTATTGTCATAAACATATGAAACAGTTCAAAAGCTCAATGTCATGGGAAGGATGATATTCAGAAACTCAACCCCCATTTAGGGTTTGTGTCTTATTACAAAAATATTTTTTTCTTAAAAAAATACACAAATGTAAAATACTACATTTTCTATTATATCCCCTCTTACTTTCCAAGTATGCCATTTGGATGTTGGACTAATTCAAAAGTCAGAACACTTTTTATTTCTCTAGCCGTTCTGTATGACGTCTTTCTGCTCTGTCTAATTGGTTGTACCTCTGTAATTTTAAGCATGAATAATCAGTAGTGAACTTAGATACAATGGTAAGGGATTAAGCTATTAGCTGTCAGAGAAGTCCGATTTAATATTTGATCATGAATTCCACTGCCATGGTGGCAATGCTGACTTGGGACCTGATCCTACTGGATGCTAAGCATTGTTTGGTTTTGGCGCTTTTCTCATCAGAAGCAGCAAATCTCAGAATTAGCTCCTAGGATTACACCACCTTGAGCAGACTCAGCAGTGCATGAAGTTGGTACAGGAATGAAAATAACACCCAAAGTACACCTTTAATTCATACCTTGATCTTGTGGACACCTACACCTACATCTTGTGAACACCTACACCTACATTCCTCCTGTAAGCAGTCCTGTTGGCTGAAATAGGTATACACACAAGAGAATTAGGCTTATGAGCTTTTGTTTTCAAGGTTGAGAACATCTATTGCATTGGTAGAGGTACACTTCATGGAGAAGGGCTTGTGCACACTTCTGCTGGGGATTGAAAGATAATGTTGTGTTTATACAGCTTTGGAATACAGCCTGCACTTTTTAGAAAAAAATAAGGAAAAGAAAGATACAAAAAGAAGAAGGAAACCCAAGAATGCTAAGGCAAACTGTCAAATGGCACATAATACCTACTTTGCCATTCATTTAGATAACATCACAAAGGCAGACCAGAGGAGTTCTGTAAACATATACCATACAGTACATCAGCCACAGGAAATTAAAAAAAGAAAACAACCCTGTAATTCTTTTCTTTCTGTATTGATATTCTTGTAATTGAAAGAGATTGCCTAGCCACTAATCATAATGCTGTGGTTTTTGATTTGTATTTTTTTTTTGTTAAAAAAAAAGAGAAAGAATGGAAGTAAAATGCAGTGGTTGGTTTGCGAAAGAAACAGTCCCTGAATGTAAATGTGAGATGACATGGAAAGTGGGTTTATAGAAACTTAGAAAATACAAAATATAAAAAAGTTTCATAGGTTACTTTTTCCCAGTCTAGGAAAAGATGCACTGAAAAGAGGTTTGTTGTTTGTCTTTTTTTTTTTCTTACAAAAGTTAAGGCGAGTAGTTTATTGTGGCAAAATGCTATCACTGAATTGGTTTCTGACCCTTCTTTTTTGTATCCCCTCATGCTGAAATTGAAAATGTACATGTGATGGCATAAATTAAACAGACAGGGAAATTGCTTAAAACAATAAAAAAACCTCCCTCCATTATGATCCTTACAGAAACCTCGCTTGACCGTAGAGTGGACCTCTCCCTTCATGCCTGATTGTGCATATATTTCCACAGGCAGATACCTATCTGAGGGCAAGGGGAAAGCCAATCCCATCAAAGCCCAAAGCAGCCCTGGTAAACTGGTTTACATTCATCAGCCTAGGCTAACACATCTGAATTCCCCTGTAACTTGACTGTAGGCTAATGGCCAGAATGGACAAGCTGATGTCTGGGTGTGGCTGCTTGTGGAGGATGATGACTGGAGCAAGCATGTTTCAGCCAACATAGCTAAAGCCTTCTGAGTTCAGACCAGTTTGCTTCTGTGTTTTTCCTCACCTCAGACACAGAACTGTCTTTGGCTTGAAAAGACAAACTCCATGCAGACAAACCTTTAACTTTTCTCGATCTATCGGGAGCCCTTAACCATGGAGTTCCTATGAACACTTGAAAAACACTGACCTTCCTAGGCACTCAATGTAAGCTGCAAGTACTGAGCAGTAGGTATTTGGCAGGTTTAAGGTTTAAGGCTTGTGCTCTACTTCTAACCACTAAAGGGCCACTTCTGGACTCTTGCATTCCACCATCTCCCTGCCACGTTATGCCTTAGGTGGTGCAGATACATCTCAGATATATTCTGGCCCTAGCCTCAGCAAGCTTCTCCCAAAGCTGACCGCTCAGGGAGTCATCCCCAAAATGCTGAGTCTGTGCTGAACCAGAAGGTCATCTGACAGGGGTGTATGTGTCTGAAGTGATGCATGGATAGAGTGGGTTAGGGTAAAGATGACACCTCAAATTTCCGGAGCCAAAGGCTTTGGAAGAATTGTCAATAGGAGAGAGAAACGCCAGGGGGAAAAAATTGGGCTATGAAGACATAAGGAGGCCAAGGTGGCCATGAAGGTGGCATCACACCTGGAGAGCAAAGGATGGTGAGCAATGAGATGACTGGTCAGACTGGAAGGAGATGGCTGGAACATGTGTTTTCAAGCGCAACTGGTGAGGTGAACAGGCCCCAGAGTGAGGGAATTACTACAAAGTGCACCCAGCTTTCACGGTGCTCATGGGGTAGAGGCAAAACGGAAGGAGCTTCACCCCTTGTGTTGCACTACTTTGTGGCCCTAAACATGCCTGGAGACAACCTCACCAGGCCACCCTGAGCGTGAAAACTCAGGGTCTTCTTTAAGAAATGTTGCAATCTGAAAATGCTTAGTGTTTCCAGGAAAAAAAGAAAAACCTCACACAATTCAACAAAAAATACCTCAAACACAGGTTGCTAGCTTCCAATAATAGCCACCAGATCTATTGCCACAATGCAGGGCTCTGCGGCCATTCATGTCTTTGATAAAACTGAACCAATTAAGCCCGAGTCAAGGAATACTGTACAGAGCTTCTGTGGGTGAGTTTGGTCCTTCCCCCATCCAGAAGCCCTCAGGGGAGGTGGGGGGAGCATGTTTAACTATGAAATTTGGCCACTGTTCTACTCCTTGTGTTTTTTATCTTTCCTGGCTGTTACCTTTGGCAGTGGTGAGAAGTTACATTGTCCAGCTCCATACTGATGGCTGAGTGACCTAATACAGGAACTACCTCTTGAATTTTTGTGTATGTATGTTTTCTGTGTGCCTCATATCACCACTGCCGTGACCAAATGTCTTTTCTACTGGCACAGAAAGAAAAGAGTACAGAGCAACAACTCTTTTTAATCAGATGCTCTGAAGTAACAATTAATGCAGTAAAAGCACCATCCAAGAAAGAACAGAAATATCATAGGAACTATCTCAGACTGAAAAGAGGCCTTTTGTTCTTTTCTCTTTATCTTTCTTTCTTTCTTTCTTTCTTTTTCTTTCTTTCTTGTCCTTTCTTTTCTTTCTTTTCTTTCTTTTCTTTCTTTTCCTTCTATTTTTATTTTTCAGATGCTATTATTGATTTTTAAGGTCTGATAGTTTCAAAGACGCTTCAAAACAATTTTCAGTACTTTTTGACACTATCAGAAAATAGAAATCCTGATTTTTAGTCTCACTTCTGTATTTATAAATCCAGACTAAGTCCACTAGGTTGAGTGAAGCTACACTTAAGCAAAACTGATGTGAGACAAGAATCAGGCTCATAATGTCTTGCCAAGAAAAAGCTTGTTGCTTCTTCATTGTAGAATCAAAGGACCAAACAATGAACATCTAGTGATTTTTGGATGCCTTCACCTTTTTACAATTTCACCTTGAGTAGTTTTTAACAGGCCTGATTTTCAGAGGGTAGATGAGGAAACATTTAGGACAATCAGGCTTCTCTGAAACATCTCACATGAGAAAATGATGCATCCAAAACCATCACCGTTTTTTTCAAATATTCACCTCTCAGCTGCAGGATCTTTTCCCAAAACAGCTGCTCTAACACAACTCCAGTGGGCCTCCATGGGAGTTTTACCTGTGTAAGCAGGGCAGGATCTGACCTGTCTTTAGGTGCACTGAAGGTACACCCAGTGAGGAATGACACTTCCCTAGAAATTACGAAATAAAACTCTGGCCCTGCTCCCGTTCCCAGCACAGAGAATTTTCTCAATGAATCCAGTGGGAACAGGATTGGACTGTGAGAGAAGTTCATTTATATTCTAAGGAAATAGAGATCTCTCATCTATTGCAGTTTAACAGGAAAACTTCATGTATAAACATTGGCAGAGTTACTGAAAGGCAAGTAATTAGATCAGTGACTCCATTTCAGTTGGTGTGACAGCTGCATCTTTTTCATGTCAAGTTCATTTCAACTGTAATTTGGGGAGATAAAGTACACATACAATACTGTAATCTGGAAGATTTATATAAGGCAAAATCATCATTCATACATTTTCTAGAAAGAATAATTAAGGTCCACTTTTGGTATCACCAACAAGCAGAAACGGCTGATGAATTTTTCTGACACTGCAAACTAAACTGGAAAGTTACTATAAAACAAAACTTTTCAGGAAAGATTTGTCTGAGTTTTAGCAAATTAAAACAGTAAAGTGATCTAAGCTTTTCCCCAAGAAATAAAAAATAGGATCTATAAAATAAGGTTGAAATTTTTTTTCTTAAAAAAGAGAAGCAACATTTTTTAAGGCTCTCATATCTGGCTGCTGTAAAACTTGGCCTCCCACAAAATCCTAGGAATCTGATTAAGTCTGCCAGATATCTAAAGAAAAATTTAAAAAGTGTTTTCATTATATATATAATATATATATAAATCAAATAAATATGAAAACATTTGTTCTATTTCCCATTTATCTCTCACTCTGCAATATCAAGGAAAAAAAAAGAAACCCCAAAACAAAACAAAAAAGAAGCAAAACTCCTCCCCAACCCCTCCCCAAACCCCAAATGGTACATCTGATGGGAAAATAACCATGTGTTCTTCCTCCTGAAGAACTAGAAAGAAGCAAAGCAACCCAACTGCAAGGCAATGGAGGCATTCACTTCCAGTTCACAGTATTGCAGTTAGAAGTACAGTGAGGTCTAGGTAAGTGATGGAGCAGGAGCTGCCTGGAGCAGAGAAGGAGTAGGTGTTCACATGACAATACAGCATTGACAGCGCTTTTTCTTTTGTGTACCTGGGGCGGCTTCCAAGGGCAGGCTCTCTTCCTTCCCCTCAGGAGACGAGGGTTCTGTCGTATCCGACATCGGCCTGCCAGAGACCAGCTCAGCAGCATTCCCATCCATGGTGGAGACATCTGTCACTGTCTTCTCCCGCAGCGATTTCTCATCATCTTCATCAATCAGGACCAGCTCAGCCTTGATGGTCTCATCATAGCCCAGCACTTTCTTCGTCTCCTCTTCATCATCGATGTTCTGGTAGCCCATAAATATCATTGTCACTGGCTGATCTGCGCTGGCCTCCTGGGCTTCACCACCACAGGGTTTGTCTTGGGGCTGAGGGTTCACAGCATGCCCTTTGCTGGGTTTGCGTACCATTTCCAGCTTTGCCTCCTTGAAGAGCATTTGCTCCTTCATATGGCTAAGGTTTCCATCGGCTACTGCATTTCTGTCTGACACAGTCATTGTTTCATACCCTCCTTTTACACTTGATTGTCCAGCTTTTTGCATAAGTTCATCTACGTCCTTTGAGCTTAATTTATGTACTCCATTTTCTACTACTGTGCCACCAGAGTGAACCTCATAGACTACCTTGGTACCATCATCATAGACTTTGAATCCTCTTTGATGGGCCTCATCTGGGCCAATAGGTGAAGCAGAGACAATCTTGGTCTCTCCTGTCTTTTTGTCTTTCTCCACATTAATTTCCATGGTGCACAAAGCTTGAATGAAAACAAGAGAGGAAGTGCATGTTACAACAAAAAAAGCCAGTGAATGGTTAATTGCCAAACAGACAAAGAAAATTATGGTGCCCCTTTTCCTACCTCCTGCTTCTAAAAGGCCAAGCATTCTACGTTAGAGGTGGGACGCAATGCTGTGGACAGAGATAGTTATTACACTACGGCTTTTTATGCAACTGAAGGCTAGGCATACCTGTGGCCCACAGGACCTGGTCTCTCAGCTCACGCCGCGTGGAGCTTTCTCTGAGCAATCAGGAGTGTGAAGAGCACTCGGGTTAGGTATAATTTAGACAAAGGGAAGTGACAGCATGCAGGTTGCCCTCAACATTTCCATTCTGAACTTGCCTCAAAATTGAGAGCAAAACCCATCTCTAGGAACCACTCTATTTTCCTTCTCTGCCATCAAACTGCCAGTTAGCTGGTAACAACTTTAGTTCGCTGCAAGTTACACCCAGACTGTTTTACTATCAGTGCTTGTTCTTGCTTAACTCTTCCATCCGTAGCATTCAAAACATTTTAGAGAGGTGAAGAAACATTGTTTACCCCTGTTCTACAGGTGGGAAAACAAAATCACACAGGAATGGGTTAATTTCTCCCGCAGACTGAAAGCAAGGCAGGTCTCCCAGCTTCCACAGCAAGGCATCGACTGTGACCTCTGCTTGCAGGTTAAGAGAACATACAAAATGACCACGAAGTGCTCCTTCACTTATTTGAATTAGGCCCTAAGAACCATTGCCAAAGTTGAAGAAAAAAGTAAAAATGAACAGGTTTTCAAAGTGTCATGAAAGAACAGATAAGAGTATGTGTGTGAGGGATGCTACTTTAGAATAGCAAAGAAGTTTTTCTAGCAGTTAAGAAGGATGCAGTAACAAGATGAACATTGTAGAGATCACACAGTAGGAACAGACAGGCAGCCTACTCCACTCTTAACATTCATTTCGAAATACAGTGTCCACTCACTAGACAGCTTTTCAAAGAAAAATGGGCAAAAGTCTGACATTTTCCAGAAGTGGGCGTTTGTTTCAGCATTCCTTGTATGCAGATGAAGACATTTAGGCTCTTGAACAGACATCCATAGACACTTATGTACAAATTACCACAGGCAGTGACAAGTGTTCACAAAACTTACAGTGACCATTAATGAGCTAATGAACCTCAATGATATAGTTGTGAGTTGTCTTACCTGGAGACACCACAAACTGTCATGTTGGCTATTTTCCTGACTTATTTTCAAGCAAGCACAGAATATCCTTGCCCCAAGAACCAATGTAGTTTTGTAAACTTTTATTTTAAAAAAATCATTAATGTATTCCCTGAGTGTTACTATTCACACATAGTAATATTTTTTGTGTGTGTGTACTTAAAGCAAAGTATTTAATCAGCAACAGGAAGATTATAATGGTGTGCATCATGACCTCTATAGCTCCAAACAGAAAATCCATGTATTGCTCAGTGGGTCCATTCTGGCCCCTATGAGGTGGTCTCCCCTGTCCCCCAGGAGTGCAGTCTGGTAGTCAGCCCAGACAAATGTGAGGTGTGACTATGCGCTGTGTGCATCTGCTTGGAACTCTGCCAGCAGGGCTGGTTAGGTCAAATGCAACATCACACAAACACCTGTACAGAGACGGAAGATAGAGGGGTCAGTGGGAGAAAGAGCATTGTTGTCTCTGAAAGCAAACTGTTGCTTGATGCTGGAGTGGGCTGCAGAAGTGAGAATCTTGCCTTGACCATTGCAAGCTAGGGGAATATCCCTAAGGATTGTTTTTTACCACTGCTTTGAGAAATTTACAGAGTAGCTGTGTCTATAGCTTAGGCATGGCCCTGAGCACAGGATGGCTGTTTCCACAAAGAGTTAGGAATATGGATTTTCTGATCTCCCTCCTTCTGCTGACTTTTAATGCCTATCCCACAGCAGCCTAAGCAGCCAGGACCAGGCTCCAAGGGAGAGAACTGGGCTCTACTCTTGAGGTGTGCAGCAGCTGGCATGGATTGAAACAGGAGATTTAGGCTGGAAATAAGGAAAAACACTGTCACTCCAGGGCTGGTAGCAATTAAGCCCTGAAGCAGATTGCTCTGGAGACCTGTGGAGGACTGTACTATAATACAGCTCGGAAAGCTGCTGGCATGGATTATTTGCTTGGGACTATCACAGCCCAGGAGCTGCTGGGGAAATACCTTTCAAGTTTCTTCCAAGTACCTCTGTCCTGAAGCCTTTAATCCATTTACAGAGGTAACGAAACAAAAAGATGCAGGTGCCACCACTGATGGTCTGGAATTTGCTCCTTTCTAAGTGCAGTTTCTTCCGTGGAAGTGAGGGGGAAGAGGAAAGAGAAATTTTGTTTATTGATTTGGCTGTCAGGCCTTTAATGAGTAGACTTTGAATGTTGCCTGACCTTGCCAGGACTGCTCAGGCAGATATTGTTCAATAACTTCCAACATTACAGAGGTAAAAGTAGAGGTTGGCTAGCCTATGGTGAAGATACGAAACCAGACACAACAGTAGGGTCACAGTGGGGAGCAACAGCATGTCCACAAAATCTCTAGTGGGGTAGAAGTTCCTGATTTGTCCTGAGCACCACAGCTGTGCAGAGAAAGTGCTGCCAGCCCACTTGCTACCTTCTTGGTGAGAAGCAGTATCCTGAGCTCTTCTGGAATTCCTGTGCATCTCCTCTTCTATTATCTGGGACGTGACTTTTCAGTAACGGCTGCTGATTTTCCTGTGAAATAGTTGTGTCGTGGTATTGCATATATTTTAGTGTAGAAGAGAGTGTAATCTGCCAGATCTTCCTTGTTTTGATGAACAAATTTCATTCAGTAGTGTGTATTAAAGGAAGACTTGCATAGGGAGCAGGAACTCTGAAGTAGATAGGGAAATTCTGACAGTTAAATCACGTGGACCTGGCTGTATTTAATAAGAGCTGGAAGATATGTATTTTTACCTGTGGTATGCAGTACTGATAAGTAACAGTGTTCTTCTTATTAGGAAGCCTTTGGGCAACAATACTGGCACTGCTTGGAAGATTCTGTCCTACTGGCTGATCTGATCTAGAAAGTTAAGAGATGTGGTCCTTGTGTATTTTATGTTTGGCTAATTTGCTTAGGCATTTGCCACTGTCAAAGTTTTCTTTTAATTTTTTTCTACTGTGATTTCAGCAGCAGAGACTTTAGATACTNGTTTACAAATGAATTGCATTGCCATGTGAAAACTGAACAACAGATCCTGACTTATCTGCCTGTATGCATACTGTTTGCTCTCTGCAGGAAAACCTAGGAGCCCAGCTAGTCAAAGTAGCTGAAAAATACCCTAATGCTAATTTCTAAAATGTTTTTATTTAACCAAAGCTTATTTACCGCAAAACATGCTATATTAATATGACTGAAAATAATCTGACCATGATGTTGAAATGAAAAGCAGCACTTGAAGACGATGGCCCATATTCAGAAGCACACATTTTCTGCAAAAGCTTTAATTACAATTTAACATGAAGCAGTGCTTCATGACAATGGATCCCAACACGTAGATGTAAGGATCTGGCCTGTTAACATGGATCCAAGAGGCTGTTCCTTAAAAAATTTAGTCTTAATAGACTTTGAGTGTGTTTTAAGACAGATACTTACAGTCTACATTTCAGCACATATGCTGGTGCCTTTTTTGAACCTGTTGCATACATATGATACTCTTTTTAGGGACTACAGGAACAAGGCTTCTGGGTTATCCAAGTAATGAAAGACACTTTTTTTTTCTTGATGTTGACAAAATAGCACAAAACACACAGGGCAAAGCTTGCTTTTAAGACAGATTAGGGTAAGCAGTGGTGGAAGGGAAGGTTTCGGAATGACTTGCAACAGGACTGCTGAACAAAACAACATATCCCGTAGCTGTTTACAGTGTCATAGCTGCAGACATTTCTTTGCTGCTTGTTAACCTGTTTTTCAGTAAGCCATCTTTCATTCCCATGCCTTGGGACACCTTTCAAGTAGCTGCCAGCAATATGGTCTTAAGGAATACATTGTTTAGAAAAAATAGAGTCTTGTAAATAAGAAAAGCACACAGCTTTTAACAATCACGCTGTTACATTTAAGAGACATACTCAACCTGAAAAATAAGTATGACCAATCACAATACATGTTGTAATTCCCTCCACCTGTTCCCCAGAAAGAAAGAGTGGCATACAAATAAGTACAAAATGACATAAATGTGTGACGCATGAATGAGGTCTTGTGAGTTCCTGTCTGTCTCATTCATCTTAATGGAAGCTGCATGGGTACAACAGAGGAGACACAACCTTGGTCTAGGTACCATGTATCTGTATCAGTAGAGATAGGAAGGACTGAGTATTTCCATGTGAAAAAACTGGATGCATTTCCTATGCTACTTGTATGTTGTTCAGCTACATTGTTTTGAGAGTACTCACTGCTGCTCATAAAGCCTTGACTTACAAAATACAAATCAAGAGGCATTTCCTGGCATTTAAATGATATTGGGACACCAGATCCATTAAGGTAATATAACAAAAAAAGTTCATGGCTATTGGATTGGCATTGTAACACTTTGTTCCTTGAGACTTACCAGCTACTCTGCTTGCTCCGTCCCACCCAGGAACTGGCTCTGCTGTTCGTGAATAGAGGGTTGGGAGTTCAGGGATCTGGGAGTAAATGTAATTTACTGCATCTGGTGTCAGAGAACAGGAAACAGTTAGATTCATGTTACGAGCCCCAGTGGCTTCATTGCTTAGACAGCACAGTGTTGTCAGCCCTGACAATAGTCACTGGAGCTTTGTACTAGATAACCGGATGAAAGCAAAGTGCAAAGTCACTGTGGTGTGATTGGTGTTCAATAGACTAGCTGAGGCAGGAGGGAATGGGTCCAGATGACTCATACGTCAGTTGAACACATAAAACTATTTGTTAGGATGTTCTGGATTTATCAAGTCTGTGGTCTTTAAAATGGGGAGGAGAGAGGAGTAAGGTAAGGAACAAACCTAACGTGATACCCAGAACACATGATATTTCAAATAGAGATATAAAAGCCTAAGAATGCTCATGCTGACTGAATCGGAAGAAAGACCCATCTCTTTTGTACAGGCAGCTGGCTTTTTATTCTTAAAGCCGAAACTGAGCTAATAATAAAATCACTTATAGATACTGATAGGGTGCCTTGTGTAACAATTCAGTAGATATTAAGTGCTTGCCAGTTCTGTAATGCCATCATTCCTTAATGAACTCTGAACTAGTAGAAACCTCTCTTAAAGAACTGACTTGTTTTACATTTATAGTTGTTTAGAATACACTAAATGTGTTCTTTAGAAGAGATACTAAAAAAATTTACAAATATTTAGTGGTAGATGTNATAAATAAATATATCTATTTATAAATATATAGTTTGGGCACCAAACCAAAGAAAAAAAGAAAAAAAAATACCCCTAAAATGTAATTATTTCCTATCAACTGGAAAATGTTTTAAGTTTTGTATGGAAATGGTTGAATTTCTGTTCAAACGTGAGATTTTATCTGGTGTGAAACTTTTTTCGCCAAGGATACTGTGCTGATGCAATGTGCAATTAAGTTACTGAGCCCTTTGTATGGCCTGGTCCATATGTCAGGATAGGAGAAAGCAAATGTGGCCTGGTGTTAGTGAAATTTACTGCTTTAAAAGCAGTGGTGGTCAGCAGTAAGTGCTGGTTGGTGCAGAAAGATATTAATTACAGTCCCAAAGACACTCCATCTCTACATGGAACACTTTAGCTGATTCAGGTAAGGAGGTCCCACTTCCCCTTTCTGTATAAGAGGAGGATGGCACAGAGGCACAGTGCAAATTCATTCCAGNGCCTAAGAATGCTCATGCTGACTGAATCGGAAGAAAGACCCATCTCTTTTGTACAGGCAGCTGGCTTTTTATTCTTAAAGCCGAAACTGAGCTAATAATAAAATCACTTATAGATACTGATAGGGTGCCTTGTGTAACAATTCAGTAGATATTAAGTGCTTGCCAGTTCTGTAATGCCATCATTCCTTAATGAACTCTGAACTAGTAGAAACCTCTCTTAAAGAACTGACTTGTTTTACATTTATAGTTGTTTAGAATACACTAAATGTGTTCTTTAGAAGAGATACTAAAAAAATTTACAAATATTTAGTGGTAGATGTTTTGTGGCTTGGTTAAATGTATAGGTATATATACTATATAAATATAAATAAATATATCTATTTATAAATATATAGTTTGGGCACCAAACCAAAGAAAAAAAGAAAAAAAAATACCCCTAAAATGTAATTATTTCCTATCAACTGGAAAATGTTTTAAGTTTTGTATGGAAATGGTTGAATTTCTGTTCAAACGTGAGATTTTATCTGGTGTGAAACTTTTTTCGCCAAGGATACTGTGCTGATGCAATGTGCAATTAAGTTACTGAGCCCTTTGTATGGCCTGGTCCATATGTCAGGATAGGAGAAAGCAAATGTGGCCTGGTGTTAGTGAAATTTACTGCTTTAAAAGCAGTGGTGGTCAGCAGTAAGTGCTGGTTGGTGCAGAAAGATATTAATTACAGTCCCAAAGACACTCCATCTCTACATGGAACACTTTAGCTGATTCAGGTAAGGAGGTCCCACTTCCCCTTTCTGTATAAGAGGAGGATGGCACAGAGGCACAGTGCAAATTCATTCCAGAAAGCCAGGAAGTTTGTATATAAGTTCAGTTTGTAACATATGAATGTGAAAAAAACACTGGGGCAGGAAATACCATTTTTTTTCCTACTTTGGTGGACAAATAGTAGCCTTGGAAAATGGGCTTTTATGTTTTTAATGCATACTGTTTCCTCAAAGTATTTTATTTTTAGCATTAGAGCCTAGGAGAAGCAATTGTTTAGGACACAGCTGACTGAGCAATGGCCAGCAACAGGTGTTTTCTTTTGCAAGGTTTCTTGCCTCTGATGAGAAATTGGTACAATGCTTGATTATGTTGTTCTGGGAACTATCAGCAGCAAAAGAGTCAGCCATTATTGAAAACTGAAGTAACTTCTCAGAGGAAAGAGGTGGCGGCCACTTTTCTGGGCCAGAATAAGAACGCACTTTGTGTTCTGGAAATGGCAGAAACATAGTAATTATTCACCCTACTGGAACAGTAGTTTCAGTACACTCATTGACCAACTTGAGTGACAGGCCTATCTGTCCACATGTGGATATAATCAATGCTGACTTGTGCTGCTTAAATAATTATCCATGAGAATAACGAGTCATGGTTAGGACATGGTTCTCACCCCAGGGCACTGAAGGAGGCAAAATCTTTGCAAGTGCTTGTTTTGGTTTTTTTTTTTTTTCTCCACTGCCTGTACGGAGAACTGAGCTGACCATCCTAGCCCCTAGCATCACTGACATCTAGCAGAAAGCAAGATCAGTTGTACAGCTTGATTGCTGTACATGCCTGTGAACCTTAGGAAGCTTTTTTGCCTCCTGCATTAGGAGATAATACCTAGGTATTATATTAGGTGATACCATCTCATTTTAGAAAATTCTATGGATGTTATTTTTAAAAAATTCTCTATGGGGCTCCTGACAATGTCTCATTACTGTCCTGAGATGAGAATGCCAGGGTGGTGGTATTCTTTTGTACAGAAGCAAGTGAAGCAAGTGATGATGCCATGTGTCAGAAATGGGGTATCTGACTAGAAGAAGCTGGGGCTTGGTTGATTCTGCCAATTCCCATCTCATTCAAACAAAATGAACATTCTAATTTCCTTTTGTCTCACTGGCAACAAGGTGTGCTTTATTTAGTACCTTTAAGGAAGACATGAGGTCAGTTTTACAAGAAGTGGATGAGACTTAAGATAGAACATAAAGTATTTGAATGGGCTGCATTCAATATCTTTATTTCAATCTTTGATGACATGCTGATGTCTAAGGATGTCATAAAACATGACCTTAAACTTTTTGTACTACTTAAAACTACATTTTAGGACTATGGCATTCTTCCATATTACCGTACAGATAAGTGCTTGGGAAAACATACAGGGCAAGATAATCCTTCAAGGGTGCTTACACAAAACTAAACCTTCAGAACTGAACAGAATAGCTTGGATGCAGAGGTTGCCTGTCAGATAACCTCATTTTCAAAAGTTTGTATTATCTTTAAAAAGTCTGACTACCACAAACATAAGTAGTAGGTCTTTTTCAAAAACTAGCTCCCAGGGCTGGGCTGTTCCACTCGCAAAGCCTTCTGGTGCTCTGTGAGGCTACATCAGAGGGAAGAGAGATCATGGCCTTCCCACCATGTTTATAAGGCCATGAATGAGGATTTAAGTAGGAAGCTTTGCTAAAAGCTAATACGTCTCTGAGTTAGTGAATCATGCTTTAAACTTTCACTTGTGTATGTGTAACAAACAGGGTGCATGAATATATCTGCCAGACCAGTAAGGAACACTCCCTAATCCTTTCCAAAGGCAAGAACTCTAAGTTCAGCCACCTCAAGTAGAAATGTGTGTGATTTGGGCAACAAGCAGGAGAAACTAGAGCTCTGTGCACAGTCTGAGACTGTCACAGAAATCACAGAAACTTGGTGGCAAAACTCAGATGACAGGAAGATCACAATGAATGGCTACAAATGCTTTCAGAATGAGAGGAAGGGAAGAAGAGGAGATTTCTGAAGACAATGATAGTTCTATCGAATTAATGCCTTTGGGTCTAGATTAGAAGGATCATCATCAAGGGAGACCTTACATTACATTTATTACTGGCCTCGCTGTCAGGATGATGAAGCTGGCAAAACTCTGCTTTGCCTGCTTAGGGAAGTCTTGGGCCAACATAACCTGGTCCTCATGGGTGGCTTCAACTACCCAGGCATATGTTTGAAAACAAAATTAAATTGGTGCATAAGCCATCCATCAAGTTCCTGGAATGTAGTGAGGATTGCTTCCTGCTACAGATGTTGGACATGTCAACCAGGAGCAGTGCATTACCATATTTACTGCTTGCAAACTGATAGGACTTACTTTACGAAATAACTACCAGTGATAGCTTTGGATACAGTGTCCACAATATTGTGGAGTTTAAGATTCTGCTGAGCACACTGAAGACCAGTAATAGGAGAAAGACTCTGAATTTTGTAAGAGTGAACTTCAAGTCGGAGCCCAGCTGTGAGAGATACCATGGGAAGCATCCATAGAGGGCAAAGGAGCTTGTGAGTGCAGGGAGTTACTCAAGAGTGTCTGCTGAAAGGAAAGGCAGTTCCATCCTCTACAAAGGGAAAGGATGAAGACAGAATGAAGGATCACTCTGGCTTAACAATGATTATTTAGATTTAATTAAAAGCAGGAAAGAAGCATACTGGCAGCCATATAGCCTTTAAGCACATAACAATCTTTCTAAGCCACACAGAGATGCAATCAGAAAAGGGAAAGGCTCAACTGGAACTGCAAATGGATGAAGATGTCAAGTACAAGAAAGGGTTCTTCAGATTTTTGAGCAGAAGCACAGGGAAAGCATAGGCACATTACTAAACAAGGTGGGAAAACTAGTCACTAACAGTGCTGACAAGTGTTCTCAATACCTTCTTTAGTGCTGTCCTTTCTGGTTGGGCCCCAGATGACAAGATCAAGCAGCTATGACAAGTCATGTGCTGACCCATCAGCAGTGGATGAAGGGCTGGTCTGCAGCTTGTGCAAGGACTCAACTCACATAAATCCATGGGTCAGGTTGGAATACACCCCAGGGTGTTAAGTGAAGTTGGTATCGTCACAAGGAAACTGTCTATAATCTTTGAAAGTCATGGAGATCAGAGGATGTGTCTGACGACTAGAAGAGGAAAAATGTCATGCCCATCTACAGGAAAGGATAAAAGAGGACCCAGGAAACCAGAGGCCTATTGATCTTACTTGATTTCCTAGGAAGGTAGCAGAAAGTGTCCTTCTAGACTAATGAAGTCCTTCTAAGCCAAATGAAGCAGGTAACTGGGAAAAGCCAACATGGATCACCTTCTACAACAAAATAACATGTCCTGTCCACATGGGGGGAGCAGTGGATGTTGTTTACTTGGACTTCATCAAAGCTTTTGGCACTGTTTCCCACAGTCTTCCCCTGGGCAAACTGGCAAGATACAGACTGGATGAGTAGTCTGTGAGACAAGGAGGGAATTAGCTAACAAGTTGCACTCAAATGGTGTTGATCAATGGTTTTTACTTAGGTGGCCAGAGGTGCTGTAATCGTGACAGCCATAGATGCAGGTCAAATTACAAAGTTACTTAAAAGCCTGCAACTGAAAAATGATTGCTGACGAGTTTTTTACAAGACACGTGGAAAGTATTTTGCAAAGATCTGTATCTGACTCCTCTGAGGTCATGCTCATCTGTTTTGCTGCTGGCCTGCATAGCTGAACAAGATGAGAGAGAAAACCAGAAAAGTCTCTAAGCAATGTGCTGGGAACTAAACAATTTATACCAGGGTTCCAGAGCCACAAATTTGCCAAGTATATCCTACTACATATCAAATTCAAACAGAGGTTTGTGCAAACTGTAGAGTTGCTCTAACCGTTGCTGAACTATTTTGGATGAAGAAGCAGCAAGTAGATTGCATACAGATGGCCAAAGATTGCAGAGGATGGATTTTCTCCTGAGACAAATTCAGTGGTCAGGAAAGTTACATCAGATCTTAATGTGGCTTTTGTTTTATATATCTATTGAGCCATAAACACATACACACATGGAGTTAAGAGCTCTCTTCTTTTTGTTTGTCTGTGATGTGCATGCAGCATAGCACTACAGCATGCCTGGTTTTGACTGCAGACCTGAGTATCACCAAATGATGTAATTCATAGTATCATCTTAGGCCTTGTTTAATGGAGAGCTTGGCAGTGACAAGCCACCAAGGAGCTGGCAGAAGCACGGCTGCAGGTGACAGGGCCTGTCATAGTTTAGCAAGGAGC
>WBNH01010134.1:0-12611 GCA_013401255.1 Urocolius indicus
CAGCCTGAGGATGCTGCAGCACACTCAGGGCACACAATCAGGGATCATTACAGTTGTTAAAGAGCCCCTGAAGCTGCCGCAGTCCCAGCCCTCCCCTCACCCTGCCCAGCCCAGCACTGACCCACAGCCCTCAGCACCTCAGCCCCAGGCCTTTGGGATCCCTCCAGGGCTGGGCACTGCCCCAGCTCCCTGGGCAGCCTGGCACAGGGGCTGACACCCCTCTCAGGGAAACAGTTCTGCCTCAGCTCCAACCTCAACCTCCCCTGGGGCAGCTGCAGCCCATTGCCTCTGGTCCTGTCATTCATGGCTGGGGAAGCAGAGCCTGACCCAGAGCTCACTATAACCCCCCTGTCAGGGAGTGTCAGAGTGCTCCTGTCTGCCCTCAGCCTCTTGAGCTCTCCAGAGTCTCTGCAAAGCAGCTGGTGCACCCCAGGTTTGATGGCCACAAGGGCCCAGCCTGGCCACATGTGCCTGAGGGGATTTAGCCCTGGCCAGGAGCAGCTCAGCTCTGCCTCCCATGCCCAGCTGGCAGCTTTGGCATTGTAGGCAGCCTGTCACTCCCCCCCCACCAGCAGTGCCTCCTGTCCCAGTTGCCTTCCTCACGCAATGCCACGCTCCCCTTCCACCAGCATGGGTGTGATGGGAGGTGGATGGGGAAACTCTCCATTTTTAGACCTGATGCTGTACCTTTGCAGGCCTCAGAACAGCTTGTAACCGAGTTGTGATGCAACAAGCACACGAGTCTTCCTTGTGCAAGTGCATTGCATCAAACAGTTCCCAAGGCCGGGGCCAGGCAGTGCAGGGCTGCACGAGGCTCTCTGACCCTGCAGCATAGCCCATGGCCTCAGAGAGCAGCCCTGGTGAGTGTGCCATGTGTGAGGCAGCCAAAAAACACACACCTGAGTGCCTGAGAAGAGCCACAGTGGCAAGGAACTGCTGTGGGCAGGAGCCAAGCCTGGCACCACAGATGCCTTTGATTCCTCCTGGCCCCAGCATGTGCCCATAGCACCAGCCTCTGTGTACAAACAGAGTGGGAAGCAAAAGTTTCCCCCAACCAGGAGGTTTGTTCTTAAGCAAACAGACCAAACCAAACAGGCACAGCCCCCCCCCACTCCAACCCCAGGCACAGGTTTGGGATCTGCTGCCTCTGCCTCTGCCCCTGACAGCAGTGCCATCTTGGCACAGGGCCTGCCTGGGGAGGGGGCACTGCAGCTGACCCCCAGAGCCCTGTGCTGAGCTGACACAGCCAGGAAGGGTCTCTGGAGGCAGACACAATGCCAGAATCATAGAATCATTTTGGTTGTTAAAGCCCTTGAAGCTGCTGCAGTCCCAGCCCNCTAAATAACCTCAGTGTCAGGGCTCTCTGCACCCTATCCCAGCCCTTCTGGAAACTGCAGCTGAGCAAGGCACTGGGCCCTTTTGCTGAGCTCTGCACCAGGATCCAGGTGCTCTCTCAGGGCATCTGCCAGCTCCTGTCTCCAGCCCATCCACCCTGGGGCACAGCCTGCAGCAGGGAGGGCAGGCTGGATGCCATTTGGTTCCTATTAATAGCCACTAAGAGCTTGGCTATCTGCAGGTGCTTTCTCTCTCCAGCCATTAGCCTCTTCCCACTGATTGCTCAGGCCAGTGATTAGCACCAGCACAACCCCCTCAGCGCCCTGGGATGGGACAACCCCGATTTTATTGCCCTCCACACCCTGGTGTGACAGGGCTGGGGCTGGGACAGTCAGGTACAGCTTCCCAGTGAATCACTGGTTGTCCCCAGCTTCCCAGTTGTGCCCTAATTAGAGCAGGAAGGTAACAGCAGTGGGGGAAAGGCAAGAAAGGTGCTGAGGGAAGAGCAGAAGGAGCTGCAAACCCTCTGCACTCACCAGAGCCGACCCTCTGAGCTTCCCAGGGCAGTGCAAAGCCATCACAGGATCATTTGGGGTTGACAAAGCCCTTGAAGCTGCTGCTGCTGCAGTCCCAGCCCTCCCCTCCCTCAGCACCAACCCATTGCCCTCAGCACCTCAGCTCTGTGCCTCTGAGGGATCTCCAAGGATGGTGAATGGTGAGGAGAGGGCACAGCCTTGTGCCACCCAAGAATCCTCATTCCCCTCCTTCATCCCTCTCCCCACAGCCAGCTTCTGCCCTGCTGCCAGGGCCCTGGGGTAAGCTGAGGAGCTGGGATGCTGGCTCAGCACGAGCAGCTCTTCCCCTGTACCTTGAAGGGTTGAAGTCACTGGGGGATGTTTCCAATTGGAAACCAGGACAGTTCCAGGCTGAACACACACACACACGCACACACACCAGGCTTCTCCACTTCCCAGGAACCCCATTTGCAAGTGAGCCTGTTGCCAGTTTCCCCTCCTCTTCCCCCAGCTGCCTCAGCCCTCCCTCCACCCCAGTGCAGGATGTGGCCCCCGGGCTCCCTCTGCCTCTGGCTCCAGCCCCACATCCCAGGGGAGGGAAGCTGGTGGGACTGGAGTTACTGGTGCAGGAGCAGGGCCAGTCTCAAGCTGGTGAGGGCCCTTGGCAATGGCTTTGTGGCTGAGATGAGCCCTTTGCTGACACACCAGCCCCCTGAGGATGCTCCCTGCAGCCAGGGACGGGGATCCATTGGGGTTACTCAAGGGGAACAAGCACAGGGGCTGCACTCCACAGGGAACTGGTTTGCTCGACACTGGGAAGGGCTGGAGGGTTGTGCTGAGTTTCCAGAGGGCAGAGATGGGCTGAATCACGTGGGAAGAGCAGTTGGGCACTGGAGAGGTGGGAGATCCCTTCACCTGTGGGTTTAGTGCAGGGGAGGATGCTCTATATGCACAGACACCAGTGTCCCCAGACCAGAAGTCACTGGGAATCAAGGGAATGGACAAGGGAACGTGCTCACAAACCTCTACTCCTGGGGAAATCACTAAGTGGAAAGAACCCAGCCATGCCCCTGTGTGTATTCACCCTCCCCACGTGTCTCCTGAGCCCAGCAGGCACCCTGTGGGGCCATCCCAGCCCTGTGCTACACTGCAGATGAACCTGAAGCTGCTAAAGGTCCCTCCTTGTGACAGAATTCATTGGTGGCCCTGGGGTGAGGGACAGGCTGAGGGAAGGAGGGAGGGAATGGAGCTCATGAATGGAGCTGGGATCATTGCTGGAGCAATAAGGGAGGAAGGAGCAGGATGGTGCCAGGATCAGGCTCAGCACTGGAGAGACTGGGATCCCTCCCATCTCCTGGGCATCCCTACAGATGCCTGAGAGCTTTGGGATAGAAACCACAGCCATGCAGATCAGAGACCACCTACAACAGCCACACAGCTGCCAGCTGCTGAGCAAGGGGCTGTGGCACCCACCTCTGCCCTGTGCCACAGCATCCTCCAGCACTTGCAGGGTGGTGGCAGCGACTTCCCTCAGCTCAGATGGAGGGACTGGGGAAGAAGGAGCTTTTCCAGGCTTTTGGGAAAGCAGAGGGAGGCATGGCAGGGTACAGCAGAAGGTATAGCAGGGTATAGCAGAGGGTAAAGCAGGGTACAGCAAAGGGTTGCTTCAGAAAAGCCTTTTTTAAAGCAGCCCTTCAATCAGAACAAAGCAGGGGAGGCAGCTGGGTCTCTCCCCAAGGAGGAGAGGTGATTTTAAGCAGCATTTCCAGCAGATGACACCATTATCCCCTCCCAGGGTTGGCAGCTCCCCCAGGCTCCAGAGCCAGCCCATGGTACAGGGCATGGGCACAGCTACCAACCCTGGGTGGGCAGGATCCCACCCTTCAATGCTGGCTGGAAGCAGAGCTTTGTGTATGCACTTGGGTGCCTCTGCCCCACTCCCAGCCCTGCCAGCCTTATCGTGCTGCCACACCTTCCATTTAGCTCCCTGCAAGAGCAGTTTAACCCCTGGGAGAGCACAGCCAGGCTTTCCCGTGCCCTGTGCCCATGCCTGTGCCCAGCACCAATGTGCTGCCCAACACCTCCCCCGGTGCTGACACCCAGGGCTGCCTTCCCCTACCTTGCCCCTACCCTGGGAGCAGCTCTGCAGCCACCCTCCAGCAAAGCCCAACTCACCCCCTGCCCAGCACAAACCCTTCCAAGCAGCTCCAGCCCCTTGGGGCTCTCCCTCCATCCCCCTTTGATCCCTTCCCTGCCCTCCAAGCTGTGAGGGCAGAACCCCCCAGAGCCAGCACAGCCTACCTGCTCGCCGTGGGGAGGGCATTGAGCTGAGTGCCAAAGCTCAGGGTGCTTGTGCCAAGTGGGAGAAGCCTTTGGGCTCCCTTCCCAGAGCTGCCCTGGCCGTGTGGTGCGTGGCAGGGACGGGACGGGGCTGCAGATAAAGCAAAGGCTTGAGAGGCTGAAACCTGAACCTGGAGGTTGGCTCTTTGCTATATAAGCAGGAGCTGTACACACCCACCCCCTGCCCATATGTGTGTGTGTGTGTGTGTGTGTGTGTGTGTGCTGCCTCTCACGCCACTCCCGCTGCTCCCAGCCACGCCAGGCGCTCGCCAGCCCTCCCCTGGCATTGCCCACGCTGCCCAGTCCGTGCCCACCGCTGCCCCAGCGCCACTTCTGACCTCCCCCAACGTGCTGCTGCTGGCTCAGGTTGTGCTTCAGGTGTGTTTTCATCCCCCTTAATCACATGCTGCTTTGGGAATGGGGCAGAGACCCTGGCTGGGCACTGGCTGGGCATTGGTTGGGCACTGGCTGGGCATTCCCCCCTTGCTTGGGTGCTAAACACAACAAATAGGGCACTTGTCAGCTCATGAAGCAGTTTGGAGGGACCCAGTGCCACGCTGGAGCTGCTGATGGGGTGCCTGTGGTCATAGGGCATGTTGGTCCCTCTCTCACATGCACGACCCATCAGCCGTGCCCACAGCTGAGCCCCCTCTGCCTTGCCAAGGGCCACGGTGCCTCACAGCCAGAGCATGGCTGTGCCACGGCACCAAGGGATTTCTGGTGCCAACAACACTTCCTCTACCACAAGGAAACCCTGCAGAAACCAACCCCCCCCCTGCCCTGCTCTTCCCCAGGGCTCACCTGCAGCCCAGAACCAGGGCAGCCACATACCAAGGGCCAGGTTGGGCTGTGGGCACGGCTGTTTGCTTCACCTCAGCTCCAGCCTATGGGGCTGCATGAGCTGCCCTGCTCAGAGCCACAAGCCACTTGCCCACAAATAACCAAGGGCTCCCCAAAAAGTGCTTTGCCCACCGTGGCAAGGGAGGGAGAGGGTCTGGGTGGGCACATCTGCATGGCTGTGGTATCCTTATGGTGAGGAGCTCAGGCTAGCTGATAGGGGGTGGGGTGGGGGGGGGGTCTTTTCTGAGCTGCCCTGCATTTACCAGGGCTGGATCTGGCTGTGGAGTTTGCAGCTGGGGTGTTCTGAGCCCCATCCTCTGCTCTGAGCCAACTCCCCGCCCCGGTTGCACAAGCGGCCCGGAGGCGCTGCCGGGCTCTGCACAAACAATAACAGGCTGTTTTGGGAGCAGGCTGCAAAGGGCATCAAACAGCCACCTGCCTCACTGCTCCTGCCTGGGAGGAAGAGCAGGAACTATGGCAATCCCCCCAAAACCTGCCTCCTGGGTACCCTCTGCCACCCAGCCCCTGCCCAGGGCACGGTCACTGCAGCCCCCCCCTACACTGCAAACACCACAAAGGGTGGGATCACCCTGACCCTCCCTTTCCCAGCACCTTGCAAAAGTATTTTGGAAGAGCTAAAGTTGCCTTGGGAGAGCTCGGAGTGGGCTCCTCAGCCCAGGGGGTGTGAGGTGGCCTCAGAAGGGGATTTCTTCCCCTGAGCCATCCCCTCTCCATGCCTCTGCCAGCAGCCCTGGCCCCTGGCAGCACTTCACACAAAGCCCTCCCCAGATCCTTCCTCTGGGGCTCACCAACGTGACCCATCAGCACCTGAAATCATTCCCTTCCAGCAAACCATGAACCCCCCTGGCAATGGAGCTGAGCCCACCAGGGAGCTTTGGGGCTCCTGCTGGCACTGACTGAGATTTTGGGGCTTGGGGGTTGAAGCTGGGGACTCCTCCTCAGCTATCTGGAATACTCCACTTCCAAAGGAGATGAGCTCATAGTCATCTCCCCTAAAAACAAGGTGGGGGCTGCACTTTCTTTTGCTTCAAGAAGGGGCAGGGACAAACCTGACCTGATGTCCCCAGGCACTGAAGTGTTGGGGGGGGCGCTGAGCTGAGCCATGGCAGGACCCCAGAGGGGTGACCCCCAGCCCTGAGGAGGGGGATTCAGTGTTGCCCACCCAGGACTCAGAGCATCACATCACTCCCCTCCTTTTCCCCCCCTCACCAGCCTGTGCCTGAACCCAAGGTCCTGCTTATCTGCAGCACAAGCATGTCTGGTGATAAGCCCAGGGATAAGATAAAGCCCCATGTGCAGCCTCATTCCTTTCACAAGCCCTTCTTCCAGTGCTTTACCCCAAGGCTGAGGGGTGCTGCACCCCCAAAACAGCACCCAAACCCCAACCCAGCACACACACAACCTCTCACTTGGAGGACTTTCATCCTATTCACACCCAACACTCTGCTCCTTCCTTCCCAAATCAGCCAATCCATCTCCTTTCCTTCTCTTCCCTTTTCAAGGCAGAGGGGAAAACTACTGAGAAATAAAAGGACCAACCACAAACCTGACACCAAAGCAAACAATTTGTCTGAGGAAACCTGGCAGCAAAGGCTGGGGAGGAGGGAGGAGGGGAGGGGGTGTGATGGGAGGGAGGAGGAACACACAGTGACACACACACACAGCAGCTCCCAGCAGCTCCCAGCATTAGGCAAGCAATAAAAACTGGAATTGCTAATCATGGCTGCTCAGCCAACCTGAAAGAAGAGATGCTGCTGAGGAAAACAAACCCACAGCATGACCAGTGTGGGGCACGTGGACTTTACCCAGAGGCTGCCAGATGCACCTGAGCCTTCCTCAGGGGATTTCTCCTCCTCCTCTTCCTCCTCCTGCCTGCACCAGCCCTGCCTGTGCTGCTGGGATCCCAGAGCTGAGCATCCCCCTCCCTGTGTGCCAGAGCCACAGCTCAGGGCAGCAGGGTGCAAATCCACCCCAGGAGGGGTGAGCAGCTTTTGGAGATACAATCAGGGAATGGTTTGGGTTGTTAAAGCCCTTGAAGCTGCAGTCCCAGCCCTCCCCTCACCCTGCCCAGCACCAGCACTGACCCACAGCCCTCAGCACCTCAGCCCCACGCCTTTGGGATCCCTCCAGGGCTGGGCACTGCCCCAGCTCCCTGGGCAGCCTGGCACAGGGGCTGACACCCCTCTCAGGGAAACAGTTCTGCCTCAGCTCCAACCTCAACCTCCCCTGGGGCAGCTGCAGCCCATTGCCTCTGGTCCTGTCATTCATGGCTGGGGAGCAGAGCTCGACCCCCAGCTCCCTGCAGCCTCCTGTCAGAGACTGATCCCATCTCCCCTCAGCCTCTTGAGCTCTCTCCTGATGCTCCTCCAGCCCCAGCCCCTTCTCCCTCCCACCTAACCCCAGGTACAGCGATGGGGGGAGCAGTGGGGGGACTGGCACACTCGGTCCCATTGCCAGGGACTCTCCATGGGATGTACCAGGGCATTGGCAGCCCCCCCCCCCCCCACCAGGGCAGAGCCAGACTGGCCTTTAAAATAGGAAGAATTGGAGAAAGGAAACCAGAGAGAGAGCCAAACACCTCCCTCTCCAGGCTTGTTTGCCTCCCAGCAGCCCTGCCAGGCTATAAATACCCAGCACTCTCCATTCCAGGAGTTCAAACAGCCCCCAAGGGAAAGGAGCAGCCCCCTTCTGCCCCCTCCCTGGGAGCACTGGGGAGGGGACACACACACACACACAGGGTCAGCATGGGGTGGCCCTTTCCCTGGGGCAATGTGGGGTGAGCAAGCTGGGCCCTGCCAGTCTGTGGCTGTGCCAGTGAGGATGAGGGAGAGGAAAACCCCAAAGGGTCCTGGGGGCAAGGGGGCAGGTACCAGGAGGGAGGGAAAGGCTGGGGGTGGGCAAGTGCCACTGCCCAGTGCTCCCAGTGCCACTGGGGAGGAGCAGAGAGGGAGGGGGGCAAGTGCAGAGGAGACTCCTCTATCTGATCACTCTGTCCCCATCTCAGGAGGGATGTGGCAAGCACTGACCCCCTTGGCAGGCACTCACCCACCCCAGCACCCTGGCACAAGTCTGGGACTGAGGGTGCCACGCTGGAAGGGGGTGGGGGGAAGCCTTAGGAAGTGCAGCCCCACCACAGGGTTGTTCCCTCATTACAGAGCAATTACAGCCTCATTAGAGGATGGCAACACCCAAGCCCTGATCAGGAAATGGGACTGAGTGCCAGGCAGGGCACAGGGACACACACACCCCCAGGGAACCTCAGGACATGTCAGAGGGAGGGATTTGACCTGACAGAGGTCACGGGCTCACATCCCCACTGTGCTGGCTCCGTGCCTCAGTTTCCCCACTTGTGACTGAGCATCCTGCTCCCAGCCTCTGCCCAGCCTGTCCCCAGAGGTTCTGACCCAGCCCCAGCCCCCAAATCCCTGACAGTGGGCTCTGCCTCAGCGAGGAGCAGCCCCAGCCCACCAGCCCCAGCCCAGCACCCTCCCCAACCTCAACCCAGCAGCAGGGCCCTGATCCCCCAGGACAGGGAGCTGGGGGTCTGTGCTGCTCTGCTGCCTGTGAGCATCCTCCTGGGAGCTGAAACAGCTTCAAGAGCCCATTCCCAGCAGGACCAGAGCTCTGGTGACCCCTGGACTGGGGCCATCCTGCCACCTTGACCACCTCAAATGTGGAATTCCTAACAGCAGGTGAACTTTAACCACATAAATAACATTCCTGTTAGCTCCCAGCCAGCACAGCCCTTATCTGCAGTGGGCTGCATCCTGGAGAGGCCACTGCCTCTATCACTGTGCCCAAGGACACCAGAGAAAGGGACAGCCAGACCCTTCCCAGCAGCACCCCAGAGCTCTGCCCCATCCATCCCAGGCTGCCCACTGGCAGGGACCCTCAGGGACATGGTGAGGGGTGTTCTAGCAGCTGTGATGGCAGCAGGGACAAGGTGACAGCAACAACAGAGGTGCAGGGATGGGCAAGGGATAAGATGTGAAGCAGCAGCCCTGATGGTTGGTGAAGGGCCTGGCAGACACAGAGAGAGGAGAGATGGGAAATAAGCTCCTTCTTCCCCTCCTGGGAACTCATCACTGTGATTGTAACTGAGTGTTGGAGCCCAGAGGCTCTGGAGTTTACACATAGCTCTTGAAAGCTTCATCTTCCCTGACAAGGGGGGAGAGCAGCAGGCAGCCAGAGCTGCAGCTCCAGGCAGCCCCAGGAAAGGTCACTGCCTTTGCACAGTCACAAAACAGGCACTTCCAACCAGGGAAAGAGGAAGGAGAAGAAATCCCACAACTCAAACAGCCTCAGAGAAGTCAGGGCAGGAAGATGGGCACAGGTGAACTGCATCCTACCCTGCCCACCCTCCCCAAGCAGCCTGGAACTGGCAGCCCTGGCACCCTGCAATTGGCTTTTAAAATCATCAGGCAGCAGATTTCTATCTCCTGATTTGCTCTGGCTTTCCAGGCCCTGAGGGTGCAATTGCATTTTCAAATGCTCTGGAAGAATAAAGGCTAGAAAATCCCTTTGAGTGCATGGAGCAGATGGGTGAGGGCTGAGGCTTTGGGGGATCTTCTGCCCCTGAGTATCCCCCTGCAAGGAGGAGCAGAGCTGAGCCCCTGCCAGGGCTTACAGGGCTGAGGGGATGGGTTTTGGCCCTGGGACACAAGAGCCAGGCTGAGGGACAAGTGACGGGATGGTGACTGCAGGGACCATGAGGATGAGGGTGGAAAAAGGAGAGGAGGAGCCTGGAGTGGGAGCTGAGCCACCTCCTCAGGGATGCTACAGCTGTGTGAGCTGCTCCCTGCAGCTCGGCTGGAGACAGGGAACGTTGTCTCTGGCCTCATCCTGCATCTGCCTGCCAAGCCCTGAGGAACACACAACCCCCACACCACCACATTTAACTGTCTGCAAGGAAATCCCTGCAGAGCTGGGGGGGGGAATTCACCTCCCTTAAGAAGGGCAGGGATGGAGGGGAGGGCTGAGCTGAGCCCCTGGCACAAGCCAATGGCTGTGCCAAGCCCACATCGGGCTGCAGCCAGGCTCATCCCTCCCTGTGCCAACACAGCCCTTGCAAAGCAGCCAGCCTGTGATTAACCCTTGCCCACCACACCACTGGCACCACATCACCCACCAGAGAGGGTCCCACATCTCTCATCTCAGTCAGGTCCCTCCAAACCCTCCTGGCACAGAGCAGGGGGCAATGCCAATGGGCTGGGAGCTGTTCCCAGAGCCTGAGCCAGGGCTGACTGCAGGAACAACAACCCCCCCCATCCTCAGCCAGCACTCAGCATCACCCCCCATGGTGCTGAGCCTGTCACCCCCTGCCTGAGCGGGGGAAGCACTGAGCACGGGGCTGGTGGGAGCAGAACCGGCTGAGCAGGGCTGGGAGGTGCTGCCAGACTGGTCCTGGCTGTTCTGTCAGGTGCCAGACAGGGACAGGAGCCTGTCACAGGACTGACACTCCTGCCCTGCTTAACAGAGGCAGCTCCAGCTCAGCCCAGCCCCAGCTGAGCCCAGCAGAGCCTGTGCTGGTGAGAGGCTGCTGGCAGCTACATGCCAACGTGGGTGCTGGGGTGGCCACAAGGCTGCAGGCTTGGCTGGCACTGAGCTGTGATCCTGCAGGGAAAGCTCAGAGTCAAGCACTGGCCCTGAGACCCCAGCAACTGCGAGGCAGGAGCAGAGGAAAAACAGCCTCTTGCTGCTCAGCAGACACACAGGGCCCTGTGAGCAACAGGAGGCTGATGGATGGGGGAGCATGAGGAGGATGCTCTCTGCTTGGTCACTGAGCAAGCCATGGGGGACAAGCCCCAGTGCCCAATCCCAGTCCCCCAGGGGCTGGGGACACTGTGAGGATGGGGAGGGCTGGTACCTGGTGAAGGGAGCTGGGGGCAGCCTGAGCCCTGTGTCAGCCAGATCCTGCCTCCCTGCTCTGAGAACAAAGGGCTGTGCTGGAAAGGCTCCTGCAGCCAGTGGGACTCCAAGCTGCCACCCCAGTCCCACAGAGCAGGGCTGGGAACTCCTTTAAATGAGCAGAGGAGCACTGAGCAGTTGCTCTGTGCTGTGGGGGCACAGGGTGGTGGGAGAAAACCCCAAGGGGCATCAGTCTGCCAGGCTGGAGCTGTGGGGCAGGGAAGGGGGAGACAGGGGACAGCAGGACATGGCACTGGGGGAAATCACAGACACAGCACTGTGGCATCACCAAAACAGTGCCAGGAGATGGATGCAGGGCAGGGAGATCACAGACAGGGCACGGGGGAATCAGCCACACAGCACAGGGTGTTTGGAGCAGGGTGTTTGTACACAGCACGCCAGGCTCACACAAAAAGCCATCTCATTATCCCCTAATTAGTGCCTTGCCAGCTCCTGCAATTAACACCCATGCAAGTGGCTGTTGTGGAGGTAAACAGAGGGTTAGAAGCACCCTAGAGATCCAGGGCCTTGGCAGGGTACAGACCACCCATGGGCATGCACCCAGGAGCACCGTTTCCCCAGTGCTGAGCCCAGGAAGGTCTGATCCACCCCCCAGAAGCCTCTCAGCTGCATGGGGACAGTTTGCCAGGGCTGGGCAGAGAGCTCCTGCTCTCACTATAAGGCTTCCCTGCACTTTGCATGGTGCAGCAGGGCAGCAGCAGTGCTTTGTGAGGCTGGTGGGATGCCCAGAGCATCTCAGGGCAGTGGGGCATCACCTCTGGAGCATGGCAGCGAGCACACAAGCTCTGCAGGGAAAGGAGCACAGAGACTTTCTCCATAGCTCAGCCAGGAGCAGGAGCAGCCAGGGTTGGACTCAGGCTGCAGGTTGTGCCTCAGAGAGTTGGCTGAGCCACATACTGCCAAGGTGGTTATTGAAAAGTCACCTCTTCTAGAAACATCAAAGGAAAGCAACTGCCCAGGTCTTAAATGGCCTTTCTCCAGCTGACCCAGAAACAGGGATCAAGAGCTGTCTCATCCCTTAATTGAGAAGTTGGTGACTTTGAATCTTTATTAAAGAGCTTTGGTGAATTCACAGATTAAGGGCACAACCAGCTACTGGGATCATCCAACCTGATTCCCTGCATCCCACAGCCACAGCAACCTCCCTCCCTGCTCCCCTGGAGCCCTCCCTGGGCTCCTCCTGCTCTCACTGCCCAGCACACACTGAGATAAACCCACAGCCCCGATGCAAACCAGGAAAGCACCGACCTGCTTGCACACAAACAACATGTGTCTAGGGTTTTCTTCCAGCTTCAGATGCTGCAAGGAGGAGGCAGAGCTGGGGAGGGGGTCACAGTGTGTGTACCCCCCTCCCTCTCCCTGCAGGTCACCTCTGCTTTCCTATCCCCCCTCATCATGCCAGGCTGAGGGATGCTCTCCAGCAGAGGTGTTTTTGCAGAGGGCACAGGGCTCCCCATGCCACAGGGGCTGCAGGGCTGAGCAGGGCTTCCCCAGGCAGGAGTAGAGCTGCCAGATCCCAGGGAGAAACCAGGCTAAAGAGGAGACAGCACATTCCTCAATGGACTATTTCTGCCTGCTGCAGATTATCGTGTTTCCAGCAAAGGAAAACACAAGGCGGGGGGGGGGGGGGGG
>WBNH01010137.1:639-18971 GCA_013401255.1 Urocolius indicus
TCCCAGCCTGGCCCCACATCCCAGCCTGGCCCCATATCCCAGCCTGACCCCACATCCCAGCCTGGCCCCACATCCCAGCCTGGCCCCATATCCCAGCCTGGCCCCACGTCCCAGCCTGGCCCCATATCCCAGCCTGGCCCCATATCCCAGTCTGGCCCCATATCCCAGCCTGGCCCCATATCCCAGTCTGGCCCCATATCCCAGTCTGGCCTGGCCCTGCACCCCAGTCCTGCAGCCCCGCAGCCCCGCAGCTGCTCAATACCCTGTGCAGGGTCCCAGCTCGGCTGTGCCCTAGGGACGAGGCCCCGTTGCCCCTCTCCGTGGGTCGCTCAGCCCCCGGTTGCTGTGCCGCTGTCCCCTGCGCTCCAGGGGCTCTCACCCGGCTGCTTCTTTTGCAGGCCAGTATGGTTCATTCGCTGATTGAAGCGTACTCCTTACTTGACCACATGAAGTAAGTGCTCTCGTTTTCTGTGAAGAGAATGTTTTCTTCTCTAACCAGGGTTTGGGAGATGCCGACTAGCTGCAGGTCTTACCCTGTCCCTGTGGCAGCAGCTTTAAAGGAGCCCACACTGTGTGTGATGGGATCTAAGAAACGCCTGGCGCTGATGTGGGGTGTAATCCATGGGTACCCTTCCTGGCCCAGGGCAGTGTCAGTTGCCTCGTGCACCCTCCATAGAGCCCTCTGTCCCCCACAGCTCTTGTGCCCCTGAGCAGAAGGGATGGTGTAGAAACCATCCTCATTGGTTCTGCTCCGAGGCCACTGGCTGGTGCTGATGCTGATGCTGAGAGGGGCCGTATTGCTTCGCTCTGTCCTGGTTGATTTGGGAGACTTTTCCTGAGGCCTTGGTGTCATTCAAGAGAGAAGACAAGATGAGGTCTGAAGTGGAAGAGGCAACCCCCCACCTGCTTTGTTGGGCTCTTGACACTGAGGGACATGAAGGGGGAAAAAATCCCCCAAGCTCAGCTCAGCCTCTCTTATGTAGCAAGAAACTGCCCAAAGAAGGCTTCTGGTCTGAGGAGCCTAAAGCTATGTGTTCAGCCTCTTGTCTTGGAGCCTCTTGTCCTGATCCTGATCTTGTCCCTTCCTCTTCTCTGCCCAGGATAGTCAAGCCCAAAGTGGCCTCCATGGAGGAGCTGGCGAGCTTCCACACGGATGCCTACCTGCAGCACCTGCAGAAGGTCAGCGAGGAGGGCGACGATGACCACCCGGAGTCTGTGGAGTATGGACTGGGTAAGGACATGGGCCTTCAGCGACAGATCCACTGGGTATCAGGTCCAGGATTGCCTTTGCTGGGGCTGAGGGCTGAGCTCAGGTGGGCTGCTGGGCTGTTTGTTGAGGGAAACGCTCTTGGATGGGGTGTTGCTGAACCCCTACAGCCCGCGGTCGCCTGTCAGGTTGGCATTTGCCCTGTTGCCAGCAGAGGGTACTGTCAGCCTCACGCTGCTGCTCCGTGTGCTCTGTCCCTGGGATACCATGAGCCTTGTGCTGCTCCTTTGAGGACCTCAGGCAGGACAGAAGGCCCTGACATGCTGCTCAGCAGAGGCTGCAGGGCAGGCTGTGCTCTAACACCAGGAGCACCTCCTCGTTCTTCATCGACCTTGGTGTCTACAGGACTGTTGCTCTCTCTTACCCTGACTGCCCTGCCTGGTTGCTCTGCAGTGTACTTACCATCTTTTACCACGTTATCACAGAGACACCGCCAGTCTTGGGCAGTGACAGGTCTGCCTTGGAGTGGTCTCTGTCTGACATGGGTTTGTCTGATGGCTCGTGGTGTCTTCATAGAATCACAGAGTGATGGGGGTTGGAAGGGACCTTTAGAGCTCATCCAGTACAACTCCCCTGCCAAAGCAGCTCCCACCTAGATCAGGTCACACAGGAACGTGTCCAGGGGGGTTTGAAGAGCTCCAGAGCAGGAGCCTCCACACCCTCCCTGGGCAGCCTGGGCCAGGGCTCCCTCACTCAAACAAACAGTTTCTCCTTATGTTTCAATGGAACCTTTTGTGTTGCAGCTTCATCCCATCACCCCTTGTCCTGCCACTGGAGACAACAGAGAAAAGTGCTGCCCCAACCTCCTGACACCCACCAGTGAGAGATTTGGAACTGTTCACGAGCTCCCCCCTCAGTCTCCTCCAGACTGAACAGCCCCCGGGCCCGCAGCCTTTCCTTAGCAGGAAGATGCTCCAGTGCCCTTAGAGTGTCTTCTCACAGAAGCCACCCCTGCAGCATCCCCCTCTACACAAACCTTGCCATGCAAACCCAACACAGTTACTTTTCCTGCTTGCAGCCCCTAAATCTGCTCTGTGTGTGTCCAAACGCGATGCCTGTCGGGAGGCCTCTGTGCCCTGTCTTTGTGGTTGTGCCTGGAGCAGGAAGTCAGAGAGGCAGTTGTAAGAGAAGTAACTCAGATAGAATGTGCTTCCCCCAGAGGAAGGGTGACAGGTGACTTTCTGCCCCCAGGTTATGACTGTCCGGCCACTGAAGGAGTGTTTGAGTACGCAGCGGCCGTGGGAGGAGCCACCATCACCGCAGCCCAGTGCCTGCTGGATGGCAAGTGCAAGGTAGCAATTAACTGGCCTGGAGGGTGGCATCATGCAAAGAAGTAAGGAAACAATCTCTTCCCTTGTGTTTTCTTCACCTGGTGTCTGAACCCTGCCTCCTAGCTCCCAGCTTCTCTGAGAACCCATAGGGTTAAGCAGTCCAGCTGGTAAAGCCAGCGAGGTGTGAGGGGAGTGAGGGAAGGCAGGAACGCAGAGGAAAGACGCAGAGCACAGGGCAAAGGCCTCGGGGTAGTCTGGTGGCTTCCTGATCCTGGTGCTGCCATGGGCTGCAGCATGAGTCTGGGGCAGGTGTAATCTGAGGTGTCCAACATATGTGGGAGCTCTACTGAGAGCTGACTTTGCAAAGTGGAGCTTCTTCCTGCTGAGGAAAGGCTGCGGGCCCTGGGGCTGTTCAGTCTGGACAAGAGGAGACTGAGGGGGGAGCTCATGAACAGTTCCAAACATCTCACTGGTGGGTGTCAGGAGGTTGGGGCAGCACTTTTCTCTGTTGTCTCCAGTGGCAGGACAAGGGGTGATGGGATGAAGCTGTGACACAAACAGTTCCATTGAAACATAAGGGAAAACTGTTTGAGTGTTTGAGTGAGGGAGCCCTGGCCCAGGCTGCCCAGGGAGGGTGTGGAGGCTCCTGCTCTGGAGCTCTTCAAAGCCCCTTGGACACGTTCCTGTGTGACCTGATTTAGGTGGGAGCTGCTTCTGGGAGGTTGGGCTGGATGAGCTCTAAAGGTCCCTTCCAACCCCCGCCCCCTCATGCTGTGAGTCTCTGAAAGTCCGTAGAGAAGGGCTGTGGACAGGCAAATGGTTTTGTAGCACCAAGCCTGGAAGGGAACGGGAATGTGGCAATATCTCCAAATTGGTTTGTGTGCTTTTCTTAATGAGAGGTTTGAAGAGTGCAGGATGTATGGTTTGTGGGTGGCTTAGGGCTGTACTGATCTTCCAGAACAACAGGAGAGGAAGTAAAAATGTCCCTGAATCCTGTGACTCTGTAGTGGTAACATACTTTGTTTCTCTGGCTGTCCTGTTTTCCCCACATGTACCTTTTATTTTAACTTGTGTGCCCCATGTGCCACAGCACAAGGCCTGTCTGCAGATGCAAGCAGAGCAGCAGCCTTCCTTGTCTCCAGCCTTTCTGTTTCCCTTGGGAGCCCCAGAAGTTAGAAGCCATATATCTGACCCCAGCAGCGTGTACATGAGTGCAGAGGTTTCTCTTCTTGCGCCAGTGACTTTTGTGACCTGACAGAGGATTTCTGGTGGTGTGCAAAAGCCTCATCAGGAGCCCTGCCCTGGTCAGAGCTGTGCTGAACCTGGGCTCAGCTATGGCTTGCTGAGAACAGAATGTCTAGCTTGGCTGAGCTGAGTCCTCTTGCTCTTCACAGGAGGGATGGCTTTTGAAACATTATCTGTTCTGTTTTATCTGGCTTGCATGGTTTATAACAGGCCTGTAACAGAGTGGATCTTAGCAGCGTGGCTGCCCTGGAGCTGTGCTGTTAACACTCTTCTGGGAAGAAAACAGTTTTAAAAAGATATTTAATACTTAGTGGTTCCAAAGGAGCCTTCAGAGTCACCTCAGTGAGATGACATGGGGTGCTGCAGGCTTGGCAGCAACCGTGGTAGATGCCAGTCCAGCGTGAAAGTCCAGCCAGGCTGACACACAGCTGCAGGTGCCTGGTGCTGGGACTTGTGTCCTGGCACAATACTTGTGCTTTTGTCAAACAAATCCTGCTGCCTGGTGGCTTAGTTAATTTCCAAGGTCATAAAGGTAGGAATGGTGACCACACTTGGGGCTTTTGAAGCTTGGGATGCCTTTGGGCAGAGGGTGAGATGCCAAGTTCCTGCCTTTTCTTGACCCAACCCTGCCCTCCCTTCTGGCACTGACAGTCTGAGCTCTGCTTTGTGGATCTGTGGTGCAGGGAATCCCAAGTGCTGGCCCTGAGCTGCATCTCTGGTGCTGGTCAGCCTGTGTCTGAGCTGGCCTCTTGCTCTGCTTGGCCTTCAGTTTGAAAGAGATGACGTGTTGCAGCACAGAGGGAGTGCCTGAGACATGACATAGTTTGCTTTGCTTCGGCGTGGGCTGGGGAAGTGGGGAGGAGTGTGGTATGTGATCACAGTTAAGGAAGATTCATAGGATACCTGCTAACATTCCAGTTCTCAGCATCACTGTAACAGAGTCACTAGGAAGCAGCTGTGCTCCATGACATTTGCAGTGAGCAAGAACAAGGGCAGTTGTGCCACCCTGTGCTTGCTCTTCACCATTTCCAGCTGTTGGCTGAGCAGGGGAGTGTCAGGGGAGATGAGCTGAGTGCTGTGGCTGAAAGTCAAGAAGTGTGTCCAAGAGGCACATCTTAGATCCTGGAGTCTGTTGAGCCTGGGAAAGAGGAGTTGGGACTCTCCTGTTGCACAGGATAAAGCTTTGGCTTAAATCAGCTGTCCAGGGCTGGCCTAGCAGTGCATATGGACTAGTGCCAAGTGGTGATGCCCACTCGACCTTGAAGCGAGTCTGGAAGGCAGATTACGGCACTTGGTTGTTCCTTTGATACCATCCATAAGGAAACTGCTCCCAGTGTATGTCAGGGATAAATCTTTCCGTGCCACATCTGTCCTCTGCTTGGCTGCTGAGGCTGTCTCCTGGCTGAGCACAAGAGCTGTGATGGGAGGGACTGTGTGTGGGGCATCCTGTTTGCATCTTCCTGGGGAGGAATGGAAAATAACTGCTTTGGAGAGAGGTTTAGCCTTCATACCATGAGTCTGTGGAACAAAGCAGCAGTTTTGCAGCTGCCTTGGTCCTGGCAGGATGGAGTAGCTGCCTGCCCATGCCCGTCCAGCACTCGCAGGGCAGTGGCCAAGCCAGAGTGTCCAGAGGCCTGTCCTCTGGCTGCAGAAGGAGGGGAGATAAAGCCAAGTGAGGGTTGGAGTCAAGTGGCTCTGAACATCTTCGAAGTATGTCAGGTGTGGAAAGCAAATGTTATGTTGGTGGAGCAGTGTCATGGTCAGGGGGAGCTCTTGCCAGGCCCCTCGTGGGTCAGAGTCTCTCTGCAGGAGAGGCAGATGTTGCTTTACCAGCTGCCAGCGAGCCCAGGGTTGAGGAGTGATTGGCACAGGCTCCCTGTGCTTCCCAGCCGTGCTTTCAAATGCTCCTGACCTGTCTCTTGGGTCACTGCTAGGCCTTGGGCAGGCTCTTCATCCTCCCGCATGCCTCTGCGAGGCAGAGTGTTGCAGAGCAGAGGTGAGGATGCTGAGGTGAGTGGTGGCCGTGCTGGTGATGTGCAGCCTCAGGGGCCTTGTTTTCACAGGGATGAGGCTTCTGGCTTCTGTTACCTCAATGATGCTGTGCTGGGGATCCTGCGCCTGCGCCAGAGGTTTGACCGTGTCCTCTACATCGATCTGGATTTGCACCATGGGGATGGTAAGGCCCAGCACAGGCTGCAGCCAGCCACACAGGCTCAGGGGAAGCAACGACAGGAGTCAAGGCCTGTCAGAGCAGTAGGACTTTGCCTTCTGTGACGGCTGTGGCTTTGCCTCCTTTCACTCAGTCTGTTTCTGCTTCATTCGGCTTCGTGGATTTGCCATTTGTTGCTGCTCAGACCTCTCTGGAGGCTCTGGGCAGCTGTAAAGCAACAACCAGCATGTTCCCATCCCAGCCATCCCCTCTGCCATGGCTCTCCAGCCAGGCCTTCCCCTGGCTCCCATCCTGGCAGAGCAGCTGCTGACAGCATTTAACTGTTTTATGTCACCACTGCAAGAGGGAAGCTGTTAGTAACAAATGGTGCTGTTATAAACAGGCTTGGCACTATAAAGATAAAGGCAGAGCTGGCCTTGCTAAAAGGGCTCTGTCTTACAGGGATGTTGTTTCAGCACCATTCCATGCTTCCTGCTGTCCTAAATGTTATGCTGTGTTTCATTTGGCTGTTTTCCCTCCACGTTTGGTTTCCTTCAAGTTTTGTGTTACTTCTCTTTCCCTCCCCACCCTGCCTGCTTTAAAGTGGCTTTAAGGAAAAGGCATGTTGAGAACAAGTGAGAGGGCCCAGTAGCTCTGCTTCTGATCAGAGCCAAGCTCTGGCCAAGGCATCTGTCTGCAGCTCCCTCCCCTGGCCTTGCAGGTCAAGCAGTGCAGGCAAGCGCTGCTAACGTGGGCACTCACCTGGATCACTGGGATCCAACTCTGATTAGTGTGAGACCTGTCCAATTCGTGTCAGCTATGACCTTGGGTCTCTGCTGGTGAAGGATGGATTTATTGAGCCACTCCTGGTTTGCTGCTTCATTCATTCTTCCCCTGCTCTGCTTGCAGCCATGTTTGTGTGGCTGGGTTGTGTGTTTAGACTCTGTTCATTCCTGTGGATGGTAATGGAAAGTTCTTTTCCCTTTTTGGACAGGAGTGGAAGATGCCTTTAGTTTCACCTCCAAAGTCATGACTGTTTCTCTGCACAAGTTTTCACCAGGATTTTTCCCAGGCAAGTTGAACTGCTGAGATTTGTGCTAATTTGGTTTGTGCATCACTGACGAGGCCCCAGCAAAGACAAGTCACATCCCTTCTGCTGGCAGAGATGTCGTGCTGCCTCTCCTGTCGACCCAAGAGGAGGAAAGTGGGGGAAGTCATCATAGAATCCCAGCATGGTGGGGCTTGGAAGGGACTTGCAGAGCTCATCCAGCCCAACTCCCCTGCAGAAGGAGCTCCCACCTAAATCAGGTCACACAGGAACGTGTCCAGGAGGGTTTGAAGAGCTCCAGAGCAGGAGCCTCCACACCCTCCCTGAGCAGCCTGGGCCAGGGCTCCCTCACTCAAACACTCAAACAGTTTCTCCTCATGTTTCAATGGAACTGTTTGTGTTGCAGCTTCATCCCATCACCCCTTGTCCTGGCACTGGAGACAACAGAGAAAAGTGCTGACACTCACTAGTGAGAGATTTGGAGCTGTTCATGAGCTCCCCCCTCAGTCTCCTCTTCTCCAGACTGAAAAGCCCCAATGCATATGTTTGGAATTTACTCCTTTCTGGTTGTGGCTGAGCTCTGGGCAGAGCTACTGCTGCCTGACAGAACTGGGAAGAGGGCAAGAGGCTTCATCCAAGCCCTCCTCCATGGGTGATGGCAAGTGTACTTCTCCATAAGCATGCCAAAAGCCCTGGCTGTCTGCTCTCCTCTGAGACATCCTACATATTTCTCTTGCTGCTGGTTCCCTTGCTCTCACAATCATCACAGAATCACGGAGTCTCAAGGGCTGGGAGGGAGCTGGAAAGCTCACCCAGTGCAACCCTCCTGCCAGAGCAGCAGCACCTAGAGCAGGGCACACAGGAACTCATCCAGCTGGGGTGGGATGTCTGCAGAGAAGGAGCCTCCACAGCCCATCTGGGCAGCCCCTGCCAGGGCTCCCTCACCTCAACAGGGAACAAATTCCTCCTTGTGTTGCTTTGGAACCTCTTCTGTTGCAGCTTGTGCCCGTTGCCCCTTGTCCTGTCACTGGCCATCCCTGAGCACAGCCTGGCTCCAGCCTCCTCACACCCACCCTTGATGCATTTGGAACCATTCCTGAGCTCACCCCTCAGACTCCTCTTCTCCAAGCTGCAGAGCCCCAGCTCCCTCAGCCTTTCAGCACAAGGCAGATGCTCCGCTCCCTCATCTCTGTGGCCCTGTGCTGAGCTCTCTCCAGCAGCTCCCTGTCCTTCTGCAACTGAGGGGCCCAGAGCTGGACACACTATTCCAGCAGTGGTCTCAGCAGGGCAGAGCAGAGGGAGAGCAGAACTTCTCTGACCTGCAGCTCACAGCCCTGCGAACCCACCACAGGCTGCCATTGGCTTCCTGCCCACGAGGGTTTGTTTCTGGCTCCTGCTCATCCTGCCACCCACCAACACCCCTCAGGTCCCTTTCCCCTGCCCTCCTCTCTGCCAGTTCCTTCCCCAGCCTGTGCTGGTCGCTGGGGTGTTCCACGGGGCGTTTTTGTTTTGCAGGCACCGGGGATGTGACGGATGTTGGGCTGGGGAAGGGCCGCTATTACAGCGTCAATGTGCCCATTCAGGATGGCATTCAGGATGAGAAGTATTACCACATCTGTGAGACGTAAGCCCTGCTTGCTGTGGTACAGGTTACTTGGGTGGGGTTGTAGAGAAGAGAGACTGCACAGATTTTGTTGGTTTACTACTTCTAATTGCACTTTGCCCTTAAG
Source organism: Urocolius indicus (assembly GCA_013401255.1). Lineage (NCBI taxonomy): Eukaryota > Metazoa > Chordata > Aves > Coliiformes > Coliidae > Urocolius > Urocolius indicus. The sequence goes on from WBNH01010137.1 coordinate 9,350, forward strand.
GCTTGTCCCTTTCCCTGCTATGGGTTTTGGTTACAATGAACATGGACCTTGAGGAGTCTCAGAGGTCTCTGCCAGATCCTCGGGCAGACTGAATGTTTAGAATAGTGTCTGAATACAGAATAGCTGAATGGAGTCACTTGTGGCTAGAGGATGTCTTTGCCATGGGTCAGCCTTGTCTGTTTTAAGGAGAGACCTCCTTACTCCAGGGAAGAATAGTACCAGGTGGGCCTTAGGCACGAGTGGAAGCCTCTGTCATCCATCCTGTCCTTGACATCTGCAAAGAGAGGCTGGCTTTGGGTCCACTTCAAGAAGGAACCTTATGCTGATTTGACAGCTTTTTACCTTGGCGCTGTGGTTTTCAGCATCTGCCTCTGCTTAACTTGGTGGGACTGTCTGGGTACTTTGGTAGTCGAAGCAGGAGTGGTGTGAGCAACTGTCTCCTGCCTGTCCCTGTGGGGACAGGGGTGCTGAGGCCAGCCTCTTGGTGTGTGCAGGCTGTGCTGCTGTGCCCAGGCGGGTTTCACATGGTGCATGGAAGGCATTTCCCCCAGGCTCACAGATTTTTTTCTCCAGAGGGGTGATTTTTTTTTCCCCAGAGTTCTTCCTCATCATGGGTTGATGTTTTTCTCACTTTTTTCCCCAGCAGGGCCTGTATTTCAGCAGCAGATTTGTGCTGCTTGTAGAGCTGATGGCCTCAGCTCTGCAGGCATCTGCCTTCTCAGACCACACTGAGCTCAGTGGGGTTCCTTGTCTGGGGGCAGTGACTGGCTCACCTTGGGCTGAGGGCTGGTGAATGCAAGCTCTTTGTCACGGGGAAGCAGCTCTCGTTTGGCACTGCAGTGCTTGCTGATGGCATGGCAAAGAAGAACTTGTGATCATAGAATCACAGCATGGTGGGGGTTGGAAGGGCCCTGCAGAGCTCATCCAGTCCAATCCCTGCCAAAGCAGCTCCCACCTAGATCAGCTCACACACCAATGAGATATCAGTAACTATTAACGAGACCCCTGATCTCACCTTCTCTTGAGGAAAGCAGAAACTTTTATTTCAGGGATCACGTCTGTTTCCAATTTAGCAAAAGAAAATCACTGTTGTGAAAGGAACATGTTTTTCTCCATTATTTGCCTTGTATTTTGGGCTTTGGAGCACGGTGCTGGGAACAGGGTTGTTGCCTTTGTGATGTTCATTACACTAACAATCTACTGGAGCAAAGGCAGGTGTCTGCCATGCCCACTTGCCTTTGCAAAAGAAAACACTTGTAATGAACTATTTCCAGGCCACTGTCCCTCCTGCACCCCAGCATCTGCTAGAGCCAGGGGAAATGTATTTCAGGCTCAAGAGCCAGAGGAGAGAGCAGAGTGAGAACCCAGACAGAGCCTTTCTCTGTTGGTCCTGTGCTGGTGAGAGGTGAGAGTTGAGGATTGTTTTGCCAGACCTTGCTCTCCAGCCTGACTGGCTCTGGGTCTGGCTTGCAGCTCTTCTCTTCAGGGCAGCCAGTGTAAACGTGGGGTTTGGTGCTACCACTAAGCTCATGAGGACTGACTAGGTCCCTCTCCCCATTTTCTCAGTAATGCTTTTGGCTTCATCGTTGTTGTGAGGAGCACTGTGAGAGCTAAACTTACTGCTGGAGAGCAGCGGAGGCAGAAGGCTGACTGGGAGCAGAGGGAGCGTAACTGCTGTGAGTGGGGTTGGAGCAGAGAATGCAGGAACTTTGAGAGGTGTCAATGCATCTGAGGGAGCAGGGCTGTACCAGCAGCATCCCTGTGAGCTGTGTCTGTGCTAAACCCTGCTGCTTTTCCCCTCTGCAGTGTGCTGAAGGAGGTGTACGCCGCCTTCAACCCCAACGCGGTTGTGCTGCAGCTGGGGGCAGACACCATGGCTGGAGATCCCATGTGCTCCTTCAACATGACGCCCGAGGGAGTGGGCAAGTGCCTCAAGTATGTCCTGCAGTGGCAGCTAGCAACTCTCATCCTGGGAGGAGGTGAGTGTGCACACATCCTGCTGTTCATAAGGGACTGAGTTTGTCCTGTTACCCTTCCTCGAGCCTGTGCCCTGTGCTTGGCAGTGACTGGCGTGTGCAGGGTGAGTGCTGGCCAGTGGCAGGAGGGCACCCTGTGGTGCAGTGCTGTTTTCACACAGACTTTCACAGTTTGTCCTCTCAAACTTGCCAGTGCTGAAGAGTTCATCAGAGAATGAACTCCTGTGTGGCCTGACCTAGGTAGGAGCTGCTTTGGCGGGGGAGTTGGACTGGATGATCTCTAAAGGTCCCTTCCAATCCCCACCATGCTGTGATTCTATGAATGGCTGGGCCTGTGTATTATACTTTATGAGTCGAAGGAATCCCATCATTTCCACTGCTGCCCTTGCTTTTCTCTCCCCGTTTCCTTTGAATACCTTCTTGCTGCCAGGAGAGAGAGCAGTGCATGGAGCTGGGGTTTTATACTGGGTCTGAGACGGTGGCTGCAGGAGCCTGGCCTGTGTGACACCAGGTTCAGTGTAGAAGGTCTGATCTTGCAGATGGTGCCATTCAGACCTGGCCTTGTGTAACCAGCAGGTGCAAAATGAGCACAGCTTCAGTGGATGAAATAAGCTGAATTCATGTAAACTGTGCATGTTGCCTTTGTGATTTGTTCCTTCCACTAAAACCTCTCCCTCTCTTCCCTTTCCCCACTCTTCCCCCTCCAAAATCACACTTTTTGCTGGAAACAGGAGGCTACAACCTTGCCAACACAGCTCGCTGCTGGACGTACTTGACTGGGGTAATCCTTGGGAGAACACTGTCCTCTGAGATTCCTGATCACGAGGTAAAGCTCTGACAAACCCTCCCTTCTCCTTGTGTGAGAGATGAGTCTTTCTCCCTAATCCAAACAGCATCCTCTCTGCTCAGTACTGTTCTGTTGAGACACTCCTATAACAATAATGCACTGTCCCAGCAACACAGTGGGTGCTTGTCCCCAAAGCTTGAGGCTGTCTGCATCTTTTTACAAGGGCATCTGAAGTGCCAATAAACTCCAGTCTCAGGTAACTATAGAGAGCAAGGGGAGGGGGAGTCACCCCCAAAGGGCTCATTAGAATGTGCATGTGGTTTTGCCAGGAAGGATCCAGGCCTTTCTCGAAGCTTCACATTTGATCCCTGCTTTCTTTGACTTTACCTTGGGAGTACCATGTGCAACTGAAGCTTTTCAGACCATCAGTGCTGCAGTGGGCCGTAGTGCTTGAGTGGGCTGAAGAGCTGGTGGAGGAACACAATGAAGCATCAGTGAACCGGTGTGAAACAGTTCCATAAATGATGCTGAGGTGGTTCTGTGAGGTGTGGTTTCTGTGGGGTTTGTCAGTGAGGAAGGCCAAGGGAGCAGAGCAGAGTGTGATGCAGCAGAGGTGGCTCCTCCAGGCAGAGCCCTGTGCTCTCAGCCCCACCAGCCGGGAGGGCTGCTTGTCCTCCTGAAGTTTCTGCACTAGGGAGCAGTTACATGGTGCTCTGCTTTGCACATGGCTGGGGAGATTTTGCCTCTGTGTGGCCACATGCTCTGTGCTTGGAGGACTGAGTGTTCTGCATGGGGGACCAACTGCATCTCCCCAGGCAGCAGTAGGGCAGGGCCTCAGAGCAGTTGTGTTCAGGGCACTTTGTGAGCTGAAGGTGTTGGGAAAGGAGGTGTTGGCAGATAAATGAAAGGCCAGTGACCGGCACAGGGAGTGGTGATGATACAAAGCACTGCTACTTTTACTCTCTTTCCAGTGGAATCTTTTGTTGGCCCACAGAGAAGGCTGGCAGGCAGCACGTTGCCTGCCCTGAGCCAGCTGCTGTGGCCCTTCTGTGTGAATAGCTGATGGACTTGCAGAGAGGGCAGCTCCCTCACACTGCCATTCAGAGGCTGGTAAACACAGTGTGGTCTGAGGTTTGCTGTAACCTGCAGCATTCAGGAGCTGCTCCACTTCCCTTGCCAGTGCTGGCTCATTGACGGCTGCTTGGAGAAGCCCTCGTTGCCTGTGCTAGTGCAGAGATGTTGGTCTGCTGCTTTGGTCAGTGCTGAGTGCTTGTGAAACAAAACTGCTGGCAGTCATTTTGTGATGCTTCATTACTGGGTAGAGCTCACATGCTATTATTCAGGCTCAGCTGCATGCTACGGGAGCTCTCAACCAGGAACATTAGCACAGTGTTGTCAGCAGGAGCAGGGAACTGATCATTGCCCTGGACTCAGCTTTGCTGAGGCTGCACCTCCAATCCTGTGCCCAGTGCTGGGCTGCTCTCCACAAGAAGGACATCGAGGTGCTGGAGAGGATCCAGAGGCTGCTACCAAGCTAGGAAAGGATTTGGAGCATGTCTCAGATGAGGAAGGGCTGAGGGATCTGGGGCTGTTGAGCCTGGAGAAAAGAAGGCTCAGGGAAGACCTTCTCACTCTCTACAACTACTACAGGAAGCTGTAGTGAGGTGAAGTCGGTCTGTTCTCCTTGAGAACCAGCAATAGAACAAGAGGAAACAGCCTCAAGTTGCCCCAGGAGAGGTTCAGGCTGGGTGTGAGGAGGAATTTCTTGGCTGCCAGGGCTGTCGGGCACTGGAACAGCTGCCCAGGGAGCTGCTGGAGGGGTTTCAGAGCCGGGTGGGTGTTACACTGAGGGCAATGGGCTGGTGGGTGCTGGGGCTGGGACAGAGGCTGCACTGCATGGGCTGAAAGGGCTCTGCCAGCTGAAACCACTCTGTAATTAACCTTGAAGCACAGGGCTTTTTCTCTTTGCAGGTGTTTTACAGTCAGGGCAGTGCAGCACTCTGCAGGGTGCACCAGGGAGATGAAAGGAAGGGTGTCTTACAGGCAGCACTTGAACTTTGTTCATGCCAAAAATCAGGTTTGCAGGTTACCTTGTGTGAAAATGAGTGTCAGCAGCTTTCCCAAAGCCAGCCTTGTGATAGACATGTGACTGCTCATGGCTGCACTGCTTAGTTCTGCTTCCCAGCCCTTCAGTTGATAACAGCTGCAGGTGGTCACAGACACTGCAGAAGCATCTCCTTGATGCTACTGAAGCTACATGTGCCCCTCAGGGAAAAATGTTTTTGCCTTTGTACAAATAGATATCCATATGGAGACTTCTTCTTCCAGCCTCAGACAGCCAGAGGCTTGTCTGCTGACTCTCCTCTTCCCTGCAGTTCTTCACAGAGTATGGCCCTGACTACGTGCTGGAGATCACCCCGAGCTGCAGGCCAGACCGCAACGAGCCGCAGAGGATCCAGGAGATTCTCAACTCCATCAAAGGTGAGTCGTCACAGCAAACACTCCTGCTTCAGGCTCACAGGGCTTCTTGGAGAAGACATCAGGAAAGCTCCCTGGAGCCTTTGCTGATGACTGGAATGATGAACCACGTTCACTTGGCTGCTCAGGGTGTGCGGCATCATGCTCCTCCTGCTTCCCTTGAGATTCTCAGTGTTAGTAGCATATCAGCTCAGAGCTGTGGGTCCCTGTGAGCAAAAGTTGCCATTGCTTTTCCTCTGGCTGGGCAGAGGAGCACAATGGCCTTGTCACTTTTAGAATCATAGAACAGCTCAGTTTGTAGGGCTCTCCAAAGATCACTCGGCCCAACATCTTATGGGAAAGGGAGCCTAGGTGAGATTGTCAAGCACCCTGTCCAGTCACATCTGGGAACTCCACTGTGTCCCTGGGGAGCTTGTTCCAGTGATTGATTCAATGTAAAAAAATACTTTCTTATACTGAGGTGAATCCTCTCCTGGTGCAGCTCATACCTGTTGCCCCTTGTCCTCTCCACGTGGCTGTAAGCAAAGAGAGTGCCTCTGTCCACTCTGTAGCTGCCCTTCGGGTGCTGGAGTACTGTGGTGAGATCCCTCTGAGCCTTCTCCAGGGAAAAGAGACCCAACTCCATCAGTCTTTCCTCATCAGGCAGGTTCTCCAGCCCTTTGATCATCTTTGTGGCTCTCCTTTGGATCCTCTCCAGCCTGTCCATGTCTTTGCTGATTTGTGGGAACCAGAACTGCACATGATATTCCAGATGGGGCCAGGAAGTGCAGAGTAGAGTGGCATGATCCCATCTCTATTGCTGCTAGTTTTGCCCCTCTGGGTGCTTCCCTGGATCCAGTTTGCCCTCCTTGCTGCAGTGGTGGATCACATTCAGCTTGCTGTGCACCTTTCAGCAAGGCTGCTCCCCAGCCAAGCAGACCTGAGCCTGAACTGAGCTCGCTGCTGCTTCTTTCTGAGGTGCAGGACTTTGCCCTTGTCTTCGTTAAACTTCACACTGTTCTTGTTGGAGCACTCTTGCAGCTTGTCCAGGTCTCTGTAAAATGCCTCCTCTGCCTTCTGATGTGTCCACCTCAACACTCAGTTGGGTGTCACCAGCAGATGTGGTGAGGTTGCTTTCAATCCTATCATCCAGATTGTTCATGAAGATGTTCAGCAGTCAGGGGCCCAGTATCACCTCACTGTGACAGGCTTCCAGCCTGAGCAAACACCTTTGCTCACCAGCCTCTGTGTGCTGCCTGTGAGCCACTTCAATCCCTACCCACTTCACACACCACATGTCCAGTCTGTGTTCTGTCCAGCAGGAGGCTGTGGGAAACAGGGGCAGACACTTTCACAGCATGGTGGGAGTTGGAAGGGACCTTCAGAGCTCATCCAGTCCAACTCCCTGTCAAAGCAGCTTCCACCTAGATCAGTTTTTTTGCTGAAATTCAGGTCATCAGCATCCACTGCTCTCCCCATGTCCACTGAAGGTGTTACTGCGTTGCAGGAGATGACCACATCAGCCTGGGGTCATCTGCCCTTGCTAAATTCACACTGGCTTTTCCCAGTCACCTGCCTCAGTTGGTTTCTAGTAGTTTCTTAGGAGAGCTTGTTCCACCACTTTCCCAGGGACTGAAGGAAGACTAATGGGCCTGGAGTTTTCTGGGCCCTCTTTTGGGCCCTCCTTGTAGATGGATGTGGTAGTTGCCCTCTTCCAGTATTCAGGGATATGTACAAGGTCTGCCCATGGGTGAGGAAAATCCCTGGTATCAGTACAGGCTGGGGCATGAAGGGGAGATGTCCTGCAGAGATGGGCTTGGGGATACTGGACCTGAGCTGGCAACGTGGGCCTGCAACCTGATCAGATCCTGGGCTGCATCACCAGCAGCACGTCTGGCTGGGGGAAGGAGGGGGCATTCTCCTCCTCTGCTGCTCTCTGCTGAGACCTCCTGGAGCACCACGAGGGCAGGGAGCTGCTGGAGCAGGTCCAGGGGAAGACACAGAAGATGGTCTGAGGGCTGGAACCCCTCTGCCAGAAAGAAAGGCTGAGTTGGAGGTGATCAGCCTGGAGAAGAGCAGGCTCCAGAGAGACCTTGTAGCAGCCTATTGATATATATAAAGAGGGCTCTTAAAGACACAGATGTTTTAGCAAGGCCTGTAATGCCAGGACAAGGGGCAATGGCTTTAAACTGAGTGAGGGCAGCTTTAGGTTGGACATAAGGAACATATTTCCCAGGCAGGGTGCTGAGGCACTGCAGCAGGTTGCACAGAGAGGCTCTGGCTGCCCCAGCCCTGGAAGTGTTCAAGGCCAGGCTGGATGAGGGCTTGGAGCAGCCATTGCCTCTTATCCTAGGGAGGAGATATCCCTCCTGAGCAGACCAGAAGGGCAGGAGAAACAGTATTGCTCCAGAGATGGGAGGGAGGGATCTATTCTGTGCAGTCCTTGCAGCACAGCCACCTTGGAGGAAGGACAAGGCAGCAGGCAGTGAGTGTGTGCCACACTGGAGCTGGCCCATGGATCCCAAACCAGCCATCAGCCTGCAGGAGAAACTTGTAGTAGAGGTGGCAGGGCTTGCCTTGGGTAGGTCCTGGAGCCTGGCTCAGAGCAGAGGAGGGCAGCAGCCCCTGCACAGGGAGGGGGGCTGTGTTGGTTCCTGTGGGGCTGCCTGGGCCCTGTCACACCCCTGGAAATACCTTTTCTGCCTTTCCCTTGCAGGCAACCTGAAGCACGTGGTTTAGTGGAGAAGGAAGGCTCAGGTTTGCACAGCAGCACGTGCCACGGGGCAGATGGTGTGTCTGTGTGAGCAGCTGCTGAGTGTGTGGCTGCAGGACAGAGCTGGAAGAAAAGCCTGTGGGTTGGTTGATTTTTATTTTCTCTTTAAAGAAGGAAGATGCTGTGCACTGAGCCCCATGGCTGGCCCCAGGCAGCAGCGTGGGCCCTGCAGCCACAGCCTGCCAGTGCTGCCACAGCCTCCCTCACTCCGTTCTCCTTCCTTTTTGACCGTCACACAGTTGATTCTCGCAGCTGGTTTTATGTGTTTTCCAGGAGAGGGGCTCCTGTGACCTGTGGCTCCTCCCCAGCTGCAGCCCAGGGCCGTGTCCTCCCCTGCAGAAGCCCGCCTGGGGCAGGGCCTTGGCTGTGCCTGTGCCCACACACACACACTGTACTTTTCACTGGGGTTTTTACAAAATAAAGTGTTTGAAGTATATCCTGGGTTACAGTATACTGACCATGAGCAGCAACGTGGCCTCGTGGGCAAGAAGCCAATGGTAGCCTGGGGGCAGCCAGCAGAGTGTGGGCAGCAGGGCCAGGGAGCTTCTGCTCCCCCTCTGCTCTGCCACAGCTGCTGAGGCCTCAGCTGGAGTCCTGTGGCCAGTGCTGGGCTCCCCAGCTGCAGAGGGACAGGGAACTGCTGCAGAGAGGCCAATGCAGGGCCACCAAGATGCTCAGGGCACTGCAGCATCTTCCTGCTGAGGAAAGGCTGCGGGCCCTGGGGCTGTTCAGTCTGGAGAAGAGGAGACTGAGGGGGCAGCTCATGAACAGTTCCAAACATCTCACTGGTGGGTGTCAGGAGCTTGGGGCAGCACTTTTCTGTGTTGTCTCCAGTGACAGGACAAGGGGTGATGGGATGAAGCTGCAACACAAAAGGTTCCATTGAAACATAAGGAGAAACTGTTTGTTTGAGTGAGGGAGCCCTGGCCCAGGCTGCCCAGGGAGGGTGTGGAGGCTCCTGCTCTGGAGCTCTTCAAACCCCCCTGGACACGTTCCTGTGTGACCTGATCTAGGTGGGAGCTGCTTTGGCAGGGGAGTTGTACTGGATGAGCTCTAAAGGTCCCTCCCAACCCCCACCACGCTGTGAGTCTGTGATCCTCAGTACATGGGCAGCCTTTTCCTCTGTCCTCCTGTGCCTGCCATGCCTTGCCCCACAGCCCTGCCCATGGGGCTGTGACCATCACCGTGGGGGGCACAAGCCCAGCCCTGAGGGTCTGAGCAACCCCCTGCCCTGGAGGTGCAGGATGTGACCCCTCTGAGCCCCTCCCACGGCTCCTGAACCGCAGGGACACGACGTGGGGGCTATTCCATGGCGCTGGTGATGGCCGGGAGGGATCCGGGCACCCTGATGGGGTCTGGGAACCTGGATGTGATCTGAGCACTCCAGGTGGGATCTGGGCACCTTGGGTGCGATCCTGTCACCCTGGATGGGGTCTGGGCACCCTGCCCCCCCGCCCGGCAGGAGGTGTCGCCGTGCCTGGCGTGAGGCAGCTGCAGGGGCCGTGTCACCGCCCCCAGCCCGTGGGGCTGCCCCGGCCCCGCTCCCGCGGGCAGCGCCGGGCTCGGGGGGGGGGCGCACACACGCACACGGACGCCGGCGCCGCGGCCTCCGGGCCAGCAGGGGGCGCT
>WBNH01010141.1:0-27867 GCA_013401255.1 Urocolius indicus
TCATCAGTTTTCTACTTTAAAGTAAAATCTATAGAATACACATGTGTATAAACAGTGTTTCTTTTAATCTATTTTACTCACACATAGGGAGGCAATTTTGAGAGAGAATGCAACTAAGAGGAGAGTTATGGTTAAAGACACATCTGGAAGAGGATTGTCTATGCTGAAAAAACTTCCCTTACCTTGTGCCTTTTCAGGGCTCAAACTCACATTGCCCAGAGCAAACACTCATGAGCTGTGGAGGTGGAGCGTAGCTGTAGGAAACGTGTCCTGACTGGAAAAGCACAACATTCAGTTTGCATTTCCTCTGGATTTTCTATCAGCTACTTGCATTAGCGTGCTTATTTAAAGTCTCAGAAAAAGCAAAGGAAACCATGGTAATACTAGATGTTTTCACTCTTTACAGGAATGTGTCCAGTGATGATGAAAGGCTCATTGCTACCACATTACAGAGGCAAAACAATAACATCTTCCAGAACCCAGTGTAATGGAGAGGTTAATTATTTTATGAAAGCAGTTTGCAGCAATTTACATGATTCATAAATGATAACACAACAACTGAATTTTCAGTTCATCCCAGTAAACTAGCAGTAGGACTCTCATTTCATTAGATCTGTTCAAGATATGACAAAGATAGCAATGGGTTATTGGCCTGGATTTAAAATGGCACTATAATCCTCCTTTTTTTAACAAATTTTTTCTATCTAAGTTTATATAATCTCAGAAATAGCTACCCTGCTGGTTGAATGAAGCAAAAAACCTAATATTATTGATACACTCAGTACTTGTTAGGTAAGGAGGTAAATTAACCCCAGTAGCAGTCAGTCTATGTACTGATCTGTGCAAATTCTTGCAGAAATTTGTACTTTTGTCTGTTTCTCTTACTGCATTGCCAGAACTAACAGCACTGTGTTAGAAATTGGAAATTTCTTGTTAGAAGTTGGAAAACTGCAATTGACAGAGGAGGGATTTGCATGTCTCATTTTTATTAATGTCACTGAAAAGGGAACATCTAAACCCCTCACCTTCACTTAATAGATCCTCCTTTCAGGTAATGTCTATTAGAGAACTTATAATTATGTCTTCAAAAAGAAAATTTATGTATTTATACAGTGTCTTCAAAACTGTGTTTGTAGTTCAGAAGGAGATTTTAATTGCTATATTTTGTGGTTACTGGCATGCAAAAAATCCAAATTTTGTCTGTATGTACCATTGTCATCAATGACATGATGTCTTGAGACTGACTAAAAAAAAAGATTTCTCTGCAAGTTCTTCTCAGTAAATTGTCTATTCTAAATATCACTTCTGAAGAATCATCACTGAAAAAAAAAATCTTCTCAAGTCTAGCAAATTTTACTTATCATATAAAATTAAAAAGAAAAGATAATTGATTTTTATTTCCTCTTTTATTAATTCTTCTTCAAACTAAGTGTCATCATTTATAGTAAAGGGACAATTTACATTTATTAGATTTGAGTTATATTTATGACATGTTCATGTAGGGCTGTTCTTGTTTTATACCTGAAAGTATGTTGAAAGCTTTGGAGACTAGTTCAAAGTAAAAATTTATCCTGACAGATGTGACCTTATCAAGACTGGAAATATTATATTTTTCATTTTAATGTTATACAGCACAGAAGATCTGTTATTGTAGGTTACAGAGTCTGTTTATTAACTGAAAGTTTTCCTGATGGATGAGGATATGAGATAAAAGTCCAAAAATAAGCAACGTATTTTAGCAAAACTACCATTTGAATATTGAACTTGGAAAATATAATTGCAAGGCAGACCACATGAATATGTATCACAGTAGTGCAATTATGGAGTATAATTCCAGCTTCAACAAATATAATCCATCTAACAGTTAACCAGTCTCCTAATTCTGATCTTTTTACATGTGTTATATTTGGAGGACAGCAGTGAGAAATGAGTTGGAGAAATGGAGTCTTTTATAACATTTCCACCTCAGTATTAGTTATCTTTGAAGAGATTTACAATGCTAAGAATGCAAATTAATGCCTGAAATCAATGAGACTCTTTGTTTTTTCCTACTCCAGCATCAAGTTCAAGAGAATGTATGCCTTGAAATTCTATCACTAATGAAAATATCTAATCAGAGTGGTATTCTTGGTAAAAAAGAATTGATGATGTAGTATGCCTTGCATTTTGGTCTGGTGGCCCCTAACCACTCTTCATGAGTCATGGCCTTGGAAAGAACAAGGATGCAGAAGAGCTGTCCGATGATGGAGAAACAGCTGCTCCAAGCTCAAAAGTGATTGATCTCAGCAGGCTGAAAATGAAGTAAATATTTCAGGAAGCCTGAATAGCTCCTGAATTCACATCTGTGAATGAGTATCAAGAAACCTTCTTGTTGACATTGACACAGACCTACAGAGGGAAAGGTAAATATAACACAGATCTGTTAGGACTTTGTAGTTCATTAGTTCTACATTTATTTGCAAATGGAAATACATGATAAATAATGCAGTGCAACATGCACAATAGTAGTATGTTTTCAAATAAGCCAGCTTCATTGTCCCATCTGAAGTTTCTGATTGATACCTGAAAGAAAGATGCAAAACGTATCACAGCTGTGACAGTTGAACAAGATAGTATACTGTGACATATTCAACATTAGCATTTGCCCAGATATCTGAGCACTTTGACAATCTGGATTTGGGGGGAAAAAAAAAAAAGTAAAATCTTGGCAATAAGGTCTGGTCAACCTTTCTTCATTCTTTTGTCCCTGAAAAAAAAGTCAAGCACAAACCCAAGTTTAGTAAGCATTTTTTCTTTCTGTCCTCTCTTGTAGCTTCATCTTCTAGTGCTTGATTGGAGCTGACACAGCACAGAAGAGAAATTATTGGGTTAATTATCCAAGAAGTTTCCTACATGCAAAGCTGCATGTCTGTCTATCACTCCCTGAATCATCACCAACAGTGTAGCCAGTGTCACCTGCAGCCACTGGAACCAGAAGCAAAGTTAAAAACTTCCTCAAAAGTAAAGCAAAACTGAATTATATGAATGCTCCCAAATTCCACCTTGCAGTATACCACTGATCTCTCTTCCAAAGCTAAATCTCTGATTTTTCTATGTTTGCCTCCTACGGCTTTTATACCACAAATATCTTGTTGCTCACTAGCAAATGAAACTATCTGGTTTCGAATCAGTATTAGCATATTTTAGACTAATTATGTCATATGTTGCTCTCATATGCCAACATTTACAGCTTTGGGAATCAAATCTGCTCAGAGTTAATAAAAATTATGTTAAAACTACAGCTTTTACTTTTCTTTTCTAATGATTTTTCCCTTAGTTGTGAGTAAAAGAGTGACATCTTTATGGTTTTATTTGTATGTATATGCGTATGACTGAGAAAGTTAATAATCCATGTTTAGATACAACATGCCTGAGCTCCTCAAAGCAGAATAAATATGGCAATGCTAGCAAAGTTATTCTTCCTTTATAAAACTGTTATCTTAACATAGAAAATATTAAGTGTCCCCTTTGCACAAGGTAAATTCTCAAATCCTTCTTTTGTAAAGTTGTTTGCTTAATGGGAGAATTGTAACATTCTTGGCTGTTACACCTCTGGGCATGTGGTTGGTAAAGTCAAGATGAAGATCTCAAGAAAACTAATTCACTATAGCCTAAATTTTTACACTGTAACAGCAGAATGACATTAAAGACAGCATCCTTGCTTAAATTACCTACCCTTCCCTTAGCTGTATGTTTACAATTTGAAGTAAAACTGCTTGTAGTTAGACCGGTTACACCACTGAAAAGTCACTAGGTCCTTAATGAACAGTTCTGTTTTTATAGAGCTCACTTTTGAAATGTTTGCTTCCTCTGTTCTCTTGGTTAGATAATCCCATTTCTCCTGGTTCACAGGAGCTGGGATTTTAGCATTCTTTTCAAAGTCAAAGCAGATTTCTGTGGTAACAGAGTGAAGGAGCTGAATGAAGAAAACTTACTACCAACAAAAGCTTTGCAGAGAAAAAAAACCACACTATATCTGCATTCAGGTTAGCCTAGAATCCCATGTGTCGCCAGACCATAGACAGTACAATAATTGATGCCTAAACAACATAAGGCACACTCAAGAGGTACTGAGTATGAGCAGGCATACACTTATAAATTGCCCAATTAATTGTTGACAAAGTCACTTCTGGAAAGAAGTAACTTGGTTTTTGACTCATGAAGGGTTGAAGGTGCCTATTTTCACATGATATAAAAAGCCTGCTGAGCAATCAGAAGTTGCATCCACTTCCTTAACCATAGTAGTTGCCTTTTTACTTGGCACTTCAAATAATTTTTGGAACACAGACTTTGGTCTTCCTAGAAATGCCATCTTTTAGATAAAAAAAACTTAAAAACAAACCACATGAAAAAGTGTCTGTAACATTTAATAGCAGAAACAACCTTTTTTAATTACAAATCTCCTGACCTATAATCAAAAAAATATGAATTAAATTATTAGTAAGGATGCTCACATTTGCTAGTTTCTGATAAAATGCTTTCTATTTGATACGTTTTCTTATTCTTCTATTAGTAAAAATGTAATACTTCAGTGCCAAAAGACGGTGTAATAAAGGTCCTTGTACAGGAGATCATTAGGAGATAAAGATACAATGATGATGAGGAAGTATATATCTAAGATACATGTCTGTTAATTGGTTTGTACTACTGAACCATTCTAACACACAAATTCCAGTAAATTATTTTACATTTTGCCTAATAATTAGAAGGAGGATGTTGCATCAATATACACGACTATACTATCTAGGTTTCTACACACTACAGGAAGTTAAAGAAAAGATTATAATAGTGTTATGATAAAGAAAATGTAATGTGTGTGTGTGTGTGCGTGTGTGTGTGTATATGGTAAGATCTCTGCAAAAACCGCACACAGACGTCCAGTTTTCAAATTGTACATGACCTTTCAGTAAATCAAAGGTTTATCATACTAGAGAAAGACAGCTAGATAGCTACAGTGAGAAAAGCATAGTGAAGAGAATAGTAATTACCTAAAATTATGGCATATTAGCCTACCGTCGACTACAGTATTGGAAGATGGAAGCACTTGTAGCACATTAAGAAAAAATCTGTAATAGAAATATGCAGTAGTCTAACCTTTACCCTTCCATTCTTAAGAGTAAAACTGTAAGAAACCTTCTTTTCCTTCTCACCGGGCCTTTGCAAATCAAGTCCTTGTTACCAGACTCATTTCCACCTAGCTGCACGATTTCATAGGTTGCAACAGACATTGCACAGCTCAGAAACTCCTTCCATCATCTCTCAGACACAGGCAGCTGTGCTTTGAACCTCTGTAGCCATCTCTTGTCTTCTCTATCAATTAGAGATCATGACACTTTTGACTTGTTCCTCCAATTTCTCTTCTCTGAGGAGGCTTAATGAAAGAATCATTCTTGCAAAAAAAGCAGAAACTGGAAACAGTCAAGAAAACAGATGCTGTATGTCACAGGCTGGTAGATGAATACGGAACTGGCCTTGTGGTCACACTTCTCAAAGTTGAATTACTACATTAGACATAAAGAAAGACTACCTAGTGTATGTGGTGATGTTTTTAAGGTTGTAGGTAGGAGTCAACATCTAAAAAGTGAACTAAATATACATTTTTTAGGAGATGCAGGAAAGAAAGGGAGTAGAAACTATGTCTTCATGAAACAAAAGTACATTTGTGTGTGGAAAATAGTTTATTCACTGTGCTTCAGCAGCAGTACGTTATGTTAGGTTCATCGAAAATCAGAAGCTGGTTATTAGGCTTTTATTGAATTCATTGAGTCCTGGAATTTACCCTTGCTACTTTCTGAAAGAAGAGGGAACAACATAAATGGATACAAATGTAGTAATTCTTTCTAATTCATAGATGAAATTGGGTAGTGCATGCAAATGTGAATAAAACCTGTCAGTGAGAAAGATAGAATTGCATAACTTATGTATGTTAAAAGTGTTATGTAATGCAAAACTGAAACCAGTGTAATGGTGAAAAAGAGGAAATAACAAAACCAATGAAACACTGAAAATATGGGAATTAATGTTTTTCCACCAGGAAAGGGATCCTACTCCAAAATTAGGGAAGGAGTTGCTATATAAATAAGCTACTTCTGTGCATAAAATTTCAGCCCCTTTTCAATCCAAACTTCTCTTCTTTAGATTATTAGCATGAGATTGACATAAACAGCAGGCAAATTTACACCATCTACTCAGAGGTACAATAAAGAAACTTCTAGAGACAAGATTCTAAATGCTGTAGCAATACTTCCAAACATCTAAAAGAAAAAAAGTAAAGAAATAAATAAGCCAAATAAAACAGATATGTCAAGCTAGTTGTGAGAAGTCAAGGGTCAAAATGCACTGTTATATAGCAGCACATAGTTCTGTTATTTTTGTTGCTAAATACATATTTTTTTCAGAGTTCTGATGGTAGATGGAAGGTTTCTTAATGAAAAAATCCCACATTTTTTAAGGATGTATCTTGCTTTTCATAATGGCATTTCTTGTTTCTGTTTCAATCATCATCTGCATTGATCAATGTAAGAGTTTTCAACAGCTAGAAAGAAATTACATGCTCTTACCACAGTTTCTCTCTTGATGGCAAAATCCCCAACACTCTCATCCTTGAATGTTTCTCAAGTTTTAATATCACTCAAGCCATCTACATCTTTCAGAAATTGCTGCTGTCTTGTAAGAACTGACCAATGTGTTGCAAATTCTGTGACAGAGCCCTGCTGATAAACCAAGAAGAGCCTTAGGTAACAGATGCCTCTTGATTCCTGTACCAAAAGCCCAAGAAGTGCCACAGCACTTGATGGTATTCCAGATAACTCCTGTTTACAAGTTGTTTCCAGTGATCTAATCCTCCTGCTTTGTGTAAGTAACTCAACCTGGTGACTGATACATATCTACCACACTATGTAGGAGAAAGAAGACATACAAAATGTGGTGCCTTTAGGCTGATATATCATATCTCATGGATGTGAGATATAACTCCCAGCCTCTTGAAATTCACAGGATTAAGAAAAGAACAGATATGGTGTGACAACATTTCTGTCAAAAGAGTTGATAAAAAAGCCAAGGCATTGTCACACGAGTACACATCAATTGTTGCTGGAGGCTTCAGGACTTACGAGCAAGCTGAAGCTTTATTAGGAGTATGTTAACCATTTGCATTGAACATGAAAACTTTGACCAAAGGAAAAACAATTATGTCTTTGAAACTAAGCTAACACCCTGGTAGAAATTATAATCTTTTACCATTTTGTGAAGGTCAGCAAAGTTACAACATTTCAGAGAACAGTTATTGTTTCTTCCACTAAAGAGACTCAAAATGGAAGTTAAATAAAAATGTTGAATTAAAAAAAAAAAAGAGGAAATTTCCCCTGTTTGTTTTCAGACACTTCACGGCACTCAGTCCAAGAGGTTTTTGCATGAAGTAACACTCAAATTACCTATTTTGTAAAGCTCTTGCCGTTTTAAAACTCTTTCCAGTGAAAATCTGTTCTAGATAAAGGCTACAGAACATTACAAAGGAAGCAACAATAAATTAATTAAAACATACATGTTTTCTTACAGTTTATGATTTTGTTGTCCTTTTCCTGGTTTGCTCCACACTGACTATCTACCAAGAAACACACTCCTTGTTTCCAGTTCAATTCCATGAAAACAAATAACAAAAAAACAATACAGTTGTCTTTTAGTGTTAGACAGTAAGACACAATCCCTGTTTGTTGCTGAAACATTGATTTATTCCTGACCTAGAGAGTAAGAATAATAATTGCTGTACGCTATGATCCTTAAGAAGAGGAATATTTTCAGAAATAGATGAAGTGCTAAAAAGGCCCAAGTGATAGGATAGTTATCAAGAAGTACCATGTAAAATGTCCCAGAGTATACTAACTTGTTTGTTGCAAACATGCCCATTCTTGATGTCAAAAGGACAGTGTTTCCGTCCTGAGCCTAAGCTGTTGTTGAAATCTACTTTTCCCTTCTAATTAATCTTCTGGGCTGTCTGGACCCATGGTGTGACATGCTGACCAGGCTTCTCTCTAGCGAGGGAAGGCACCAGTGCCATATGCTGTGAGGACATACTCTTCTGTCAGGTTGCTGCAGTTCCCCAGGAAGAGAAGAACTTTCTGCTCAGCATTTGAAGAAAATCTGACCCTGTACATTGCACAGAAGACAAATCCAGCACTTCTGTTGTACTGCCTTCATGTTTACTTTCCTGTTTTGTTGTGTTACTTGGAGGAAACTGAGCAGGGTGAAGACTGGCAGTTTGGTAACTTAATTTCTCTGTTCAATTAATCAGTTTATTTTGTGAGCATTATGCTCTGGGGAGACCTTACAACAGCCTTGCAGTACCTAATGGGAGACAAGGAAGCTGGAGATGGACTTTCTACAAAGACGTGTAGTGATAGGACAAGGAATAACAAATATGAACCAAAAGAGGATAGATTTAGTGTAGATATTAGGAGCACATTCTTACCTGTGAGGGTGGTGATGCTCTGGAACAGGTTGCCCATAGAAGCTGTGGCTGCCCCATCATTGGAAGCGTTGAAGAGCAGGTTGGATGACACTTGGAAAAATCTGTTCTAGTGGAAGATTTCTCTTGCCGTGGCAAAGGAGTTGAAACTGGATGATCTTGAAGATCCTTTCCAACCCAAACCACCCTGATTGTATGATTTTGTGTGAGTACAGGCACCTCTGTGAAGAACAATGTGAAGTAGGATCAAGGTGTTAATGCTGGCTTCCCTCACTGGTGCATTCCCTCATGGAGATCACAACATTCCAGGGGAATATCAAGGATCTTCACATTTGTAATTAAGATGTCAGAATTTGAGTGTTCAGTATGTGTAATCAGGTCTCTCTGAGGCATGTCAATATGGATAGTAAACCGTAAGGATGCTCAAAATATAATATTTCCCTCATGCTACAATTCTGACATTTAACATTTTTCTTTCCTCCCAAATAAGCTTAAAAAGGTAAAATAATGATATTTCTGTTGTGAAACATTTCCTTTAGAAATTACTCGAATGACTAAATGGAAAGACTCACACCCCATAAGACTTAAATTTATAACTGGAGGGTTTTTTGAATGAAAATCATTGCAGTGGTTCAATCACATCTTTCTAGAATCAATGTATTTCTGTTAAAATTTTGAGGATTTGCATTTTTGATACAGGAATATTGTCATTTTATTTTGAGTCAGGAGATCTGATTCATTCTTTAATTCTGAAAATCTTAGACAATATCTTGTTCAGAACTTCTGAAACTTAACTAAGCAGAAGCAAATGTATTCTTCCTCATCACCTGAAATAACATTTTTAATCGGTACATGTTGCAACTTCCTTAGGCTCATTCCTTTTCAATTCTCTAGATTACTCAGAACAAAGATAGTTGTGGTTTCTCAGTGAGCAGCAACTGGTTCCTTAATTTAAAGTTCCTGGGACACAATAATTTTTCTGAGCTCTCTCAGTGTCAAAAGAGTAAAATAAATCAAAACTGATGTAACAAAGTGAGTGAAAAAAAAAAAGGTCAAGAAGAAATATGGCATCTTTTGAGCTCATCTGTCTCACAGGGCACAACACAAGCTGACAGTCTGCATAATATTGTACATTAACTGATGAAAGGACTGAAAAAATCCTGACAGTCAATATGCACTGAAGGTTGGAGGTAGAGTCAGCTGTTTCCAGGTTCTGTTGTGTGGAAAAGCCACATAGATCATGAACTGCTGCTTGAGGTCCTCTCCTGGTCTTTTTATTTGTTGTGTTTGCACACCACTGCACTTACAATAATCAATGTGTTCAGACTGTTTTCTAAAATAAATATTCATATATTGACATGTGGAGTTTGAGCAAAACAAGCCAAGTTTTGCTCTGGCTCTCACAGGCTTTTAGCTCTGGCAGCTATTTCACACTTACGATGATATGAAACACAGTAAGGGCTTTATCAGATGAGCAATGTATGTATTGTCATAAAATGTTCAAGCAGCCACTTTTAGGAATGGACTGTTGTCCAAGAAACTTATTGCTATCAGTCGTTTTGCAAAAATAACCACATCTGCTCATCCTTCACTCTTCCAGGTTTAAACACATAGCCAAAGTGTTTTAATGTAATAAATCTAACTTACTGATTACTGTAGTGGTTTTGTTGGCATTTCAGTACCAATCTGGGTACGACATTCAATTATTGAACAATCCCTTTGATATTGTTAAGCTACTTGCAAAGTATCCAATTATAACCGGAAAAAATAGCCTGTGGACTTTTCTTCTTTTTTTCACATGTAAACAGTAAATTCCACAGAGTAAAGAGATTTCATCTCTGTTTGTTTTTAAAAGCAGTTCCTTTTGTTTTACTTTTTCATTACATTAATATAACAAATGTTTTTAGATAAAGTTCCTCCCCATTCAGCAAAACATTTAACTCTAGATGTGATTTTTAGCATATGTTCAAGATCTATAGGTTCCAACAGGAGTACAGAAGAACAGAGAGTTGAAATATAAACTAATTAAGGGCTATAGCTCCTTTAACAAGGTGCGAATTGTATGAAAATCAGTCAAAGTACATTTTAAAAGGTCTTTACATTTATAGAAATCATTCTTTGAAGAGATGAACATAGACATACACATATGTATGCACGCATATGCACACACAGAATCACACAATCTCAAGGGCTGGAAGGGATCTCAAAAAAACATGTAGTCCAATCCTCTGCAAAGCAGGATTGCCTACAGTAGGTCACATAGGAACTTATTCACGTGAGGTTTGAATGTCTCCAGAGAAGGAGACTCCACAGCCTGTCTGGGCAACCTGTTTCAGTGCCCCATCACCCTCACAGTGGTGAAATTCCTTCTTGTATTTCTTTGAAACTTCTTATGTTCCAGTTACTATCCATTGCCCCTTGTCTCGTCATTGGACATCACTGAGAAGAGCCTGGTTCCATCCTACTGAGACCCACTCTTTACATATTGGTAAACATTAACGAGATCACCCCTCAGTCTCCTCCAAGCTAAAGAGTCCAAGCTCCCTCTCCCTATGCTCCACAAGCAATTGCTTGAAAGGCCAAAGTTGACCCCTCTAAAGTCCAGGGCTGTGATCCTGCTTGGTATTCTGTTCATACCACACAAGATCCTGAACTCCACCATTTTGTGGTTGCTGCAGCCAAGGCTGCCCTCAACCTTCACTGCTTCAACCAGACCCTGCTTGCTCATGAGTACAAGATCCAGTAGTGCTCCTCTCCTACTTGGCACATCCACCATTTGCATCAAGAAGTTATCGTTGATGTATTGAAAGAACCTCCTGGATTGTAAGTGGGTCTTCCAGTAGATGTCTGGGTAATTGAAATCCCCCAAGAGAACCAAGACCTGTGACTCTGGGGCTGCTCCCAGCTGCCTGTAGAAGGCCTCATCCACTTCCCCATCTTGGTCAGGTGGCCTTGTAATAGACATCTACTACAGTGTCACACATGTTAGCCTGCCCCTTAATTCTCACCTACAAACTCTTAACTTGCCCTTCATCCTCACCTGCACAGAGTTCAGTACATTCCAAATGCTCCTTCACATAAAGAGCAACTCTACCACCTCGCATGGATGGCCTATCTTTCCTAAAAGGACACACCCATCCATGACCACATTCCAGTCATGTGAGCTGTCCCACTATGGTTCTGCAATTGCCACCAGATCATAAACCCTTGCCCGTACACTGACTTCCAACTCCTCCTGTTTATTACCTGTGCTGCATGCGTTGATATACAGGTATTTCAAGAAGGAAGCTGATTGTGTAGAATTCACTTGTCACTGGTTTGCCACCCTTAGACTCGACTCCAGTGGGCCTGGTTTTATCCCTTTCCCTCTTAAAAATTAGTTTAAAGCCCTTTCTATGGACCATATTAACTCATTTCCAAGGATATTTCTCCCCTTTTGAGACAGATGAACTCCATCTGTCACCAGACCTGGCATCATGAAAATTTCACCATGGTCAATACCACAAAGTTATTTTGGTGGCACCAGTCTGAGCCACCTGTTAATCAATTTTACTTTCCTTATTCATTCAGTATTCCTCCCTACCATGAGAAGGATGGAAAAGAACACTACCTGGGCTCCAGAACCATCTAGCATTCTCTCCAGTGCCCTGAAATCCTTTTTAATAGCTTTTTTACTCTTTTCCATAACCTTGTCAGTATCAACCCGCATTACCAACAGTGGGTAGTAGTCAGACACACAGTTATTTATATATTTGAGTATATAAAAATATGTATGCACATAGAAGAGGAAACAGGTTTTGGGTTTTTTTATACATAGGCTAGAAAATTAATTATGTTTTTAATCATTCCTGTGTCTGTTTTGATGTGAAGTTTGGAGTAAATGGCAGTAATAGCCTGGTAAGGTGCAGTAATAGAAACTGTTTCTGTCCTTCTCATATTTTGAGATGACATTTCCTGAAGCTTCCAGGTAAACTGTATATTTCTTGGCAGCTTTCATTGTTCCCTCACTTATGGCACATTTCCGTTTAAGGCAGGGAACTGCTGACCCACATGACACAGCCTCATCTACTTTTCCAAGAGGTTAAACAAAGAAGTGGCATATCTGTCAATACAAACTTCCAGATTTGAACAGAAAAGGAAATAAATAAATCTTCTGAGTGCCTTAAACTTGGGTGAACCTACTTAATGGTGATCCATAGAGTAGTTCTACCTGCTTTGAAGTATTAAATAGAGCAGCTACTGACAGCGACATGAGCAAGAGCCTCGCTGCTTCCTGGAGACAAGGCCAGTTTCGTGGAAAGAACCATCATAAAATATCAATACTTCAGCCTGAAATTTTCTGTGACTTCACAAAGTTAGATAAACATCATATTTTTAACATCTCTGAAAACAAAGTGATTTTCTAGCATGCCTCTCTGTAAGGCTGTAGTAGGACCCAACGCACTCTTAGCAGTCTCCCCAGAGATTAAGGCTCCTTGAGCTAGCAGCAATATGTTGATTAAGAAGAAAAACTGATGCAGAGCAAAAGGAAAAAGGGAGCAAGAAGACCTGTGTTACTAAACAAATCCAGAGAGAGGTTAACATTTATTTTGCAAATGGAACTAAAGCAACAGTAATATTATGCTAATCACTGTTATGGTTTAAATAACACCGTCATCATAATATATTTGAAGGCTGTAGAAACAAGCACAAAACCCCCTGTCATGGAATAGTAGGAACTAATATTCTGTGAGAGATTTCTCTCCACTTTTTTTTGCATGTACAGAAGGGATTCTCTCTACCTGTTACGTAGGGTAGTTAACATTCTTCAGTCACAAAGGGCTGACAGTCTTACTAGGAAGTCTGGAAAATTTAACAATCTCTGTATGATTTCCTCATTGTTTGTTATCCTACTTTGTTCTTTCCCAAGGCACAGTACAGATTCAGCAACCATTTAATGGATCATGTTAACCACAGGAAAGAACTGCAAGGTATTTAAATCCCAATAACTTCCTAGTAAATTACTTTATAATGAGTAGTTTCACATGACTTTTGGCTTTAGCAGCAGATTTCCCCATTAAGCCAAAAGGAATTTTGTTATCAGAGGGAGCTGTCTGGATTCATGGCTCATTTCTTTATGAAGTCCACAAACAGCCCAGATCATTAGAATGTATGCTATAGACAGACCTTATAACCTTTCTTTCTTTTTTTTTTTTCAATGGTACCAAAAATAAAACAAATGGGTCCTGGAAATATATTCTTAAGCTTTTGGTGAAGTATTAATGGATTCTTCAGCTCACTGCATAAAAGCTCTGCCAGTGGCACACAAGTAAACTGAAGGTCTATTGAATGTTCTTTTAAAATCTGTGAGGGTGGCTATCCAGGAGAAAGGTTTAAGAAAAGACAATTAACGGTGTACCAAATTAGCAGTGTTATGAAAGTATTTTTGTAAATATTATATTATGTGCCTCTGCTAGACTTCTTCATAGATCTCTGTAATTTTTTTTCTTATACATTCAATAAAAATCTTGGAGTGAGAAAAATGCTCAAATTTACAGTCAGGCATCATATATTAAAAACAACTTGTCTCCACAATGAGCAATACATTCCTGCGGACTGTCTTTTCAGCCCCTAATGTCTTGAAACCTTTCAAAATTTCAATTAGAAAGTATTGAATTCAAGAAATTCAAGAAAGAATTGAATGGTATGCCACAAATATGTGATAACAATTTTTTTGTAAGTAACATCCTGCTCTGACCTTCAGCTATGTGAAGGTATTTTAGGTCCAATAGAAATAAAAATGTCCCAAAAGCTATCCAAGGCTGAATTTTCATTCATAGTTCACCTGTTCAGTTTTTCTTAAAATACTACTCATGCATTTTGTAACAGGCAAGTTCACAGTGTACACAGATTTGTTGTTCTTGTGTGTAAACTAAGATGGTGTGACACTGGAGAACAAAGTAACACTGATGGTCTATGTAAGAAAACTAAGTTTGAAAGTGATCACAAGTTCCTTGACAACGCTGAGTAATTTTAAATTTGTATAGTGATCTAGTTTTCATACAGTACACACTTCTTTATCAAAACTATGGATTTGGCTCTTTGGAAGATATTTAATCATTCATTCCTATTAACCTGCGAAAATGCAATAAATGTATCATTTTTTACATGATCATTTTTCTTCCTCATCGTTATATCTTTCCTTCGTTTACTTTCATATTCTCTTCTGTTATGGTTTTACCCAGCCAGCAAAGAAGCACCACGACAGTCCCTTGCTCGCTGCCCCCCATTCACCTCCATCCTCATTAGGATGGCAGAGGCCCCGGCGAAATGAGAGGGAAAAAAAGTAACCAGTGGTGTTATGGATTGAGACAAGGGCAGGGAGGGCTCACTGCCACCTACGGTTCCAGGCAAAACAGACTCTGCTACTTGACTTAGAAAGGAAAGTAAGGAAAGTTTGTTCTAGTACCTACAAGAAGCAGAACAGAGCAAAAACCAAAAAGAAAGTAGGATGATGAGAAAAATACAACCAGCACTTTAAGATCTTCCTTCCCCATCCCTCCTTTCTTCTCACCTCCTCCCCTCTCAATAGCTTGGGGCAGTAGGGAGTGGGGGATGTAGTCATTCTCTCACACATGGTCTCTACCACTTTTCCCAGAGGAGGATGACTCCTCACATTCTTCCCGTGCTCCAGTATGGAGTCCATCCCCCATGACACAGTCCCTAATAAACTTCTCTGGTGGGGGTTATTCTGAACTGTTACAGCTGCTGCAAATACAGGGTCCTTCACGGTATCCTCTGGGCATAGCCACCACCCCTGGTGTAGGGTCTTTAAAAAGTGCAAGCAAATCTCTGCTTCACCAGTCCTCTCCACAAGATGCAGGGGAGTCTCTGCTCCAGCACACCTCCTCCTCTCTTCCCTCATTGACCTTGGGGTTCACATGGTCACTTCTCTCTCTTCCAACTCCTTACACCACCATCAACCAGAAAAGAAGGAAAGACAGGAAAAGAAGGAATGAAAAAAAAAAGGAACTTTCCTCTTCTGGCTTCTTCTTCTTAAAAAGTGACCATGGAGGTGCCCCATAAGTGAGTCTGGCTGGGGAGAGTTTTGAGCAACTTCTTGCAGAAGCCATCATTACAGCCTCTATCCGAATAAGTGAAACCGCTCAACATCAAACCATGACACCTTCCGTATTCAAATTCTTGTCCCTCTCAAATGTGCACTTTTCCTGAGATATGTGCAGTGAATCAACATATACATGTGTGACCAGTTATTTTCTCTCTCTCCTACCCACATGCCTGTCTCTTTAAAGTATTTTAAAACTAGAGAAGCAATGACCTTTTTTTTACCTGAAAACATTTTGTAGATGAAAGTGGTTTTGAAAACCATCTCAAAGTACATGAAAGAAAAGATGGTTATCNTCACGGTATCCTCTGGGCATAGCCACCACCCCTGGTGTAGGGTCTTTAAAAAGTGCAAGCAAATCTCTGCTTCACCAGTCCTCTCCACAAGATGCAGGGGAGTCTCTGCTCCAGCACACCTCCTCCTCTCTTCCCTCATTGACCTTGGGGTTCACATGGTCACTTCTCTCTCTTCCAACTCCTTACACCACCATCAACCAGAAAAGAAGGAAAGACAGGAAAAGAAGGAATGAAAAAAAAAAGGAACTTTCCTCTTCTGGCTTCTTCTTCTTAAAAAGTGACCATGGAGGTGCCCCATAAGTGAGTCTGGCTGGGGAGAGTTTTGAGCAACTTCTTGCAGAAGCCATCATTACAGCCTCTATCCGAATAAGTGAAACCGCTCAACATCAAACCATGACACCTTCCGTATTCAAATTCTTGTCCCTCTCAAATGTGCACTTTTCCTGAGATATGTGCAGTGAATCAACATATACATGTGTGACCAGTTATTTTCTCTCTCTCCTACCCACATGCCTGTCTCTTTAAAGTATTTTAAAACTAGAGAAGCAATGACCTTTTTTTTACCTGAAAACATTTTGTAGATGAAAGTGGTTTTGAAAACCATCTCAAAGTACATGAAAGAAAAGATGGTTATCAGGAGGAGTCAACACAGATTCAAGGGGAAATCCTGTTTGACCAACCTAATAGCCTTCTATGAGTGCATAACTGGCTGGCTAGATGAGGGAGATGAATGGAGTGGATGTTACCTACATTGACTTCAGCAAGGCTTTTGACACTCTCTCCCATTACATCCTCAGCAGAAAGCTCAGGCAGTGTGGCTTGGATGAGTGGACAGTGAGGCTGATCGAGAGCTGGCTGAATGACAGAGCCCAGAGGGTGGTGATCAATGGCACAGAATGAGCTGGACGCCTGTGGCCAGTGGAATTCCACAGGAATGGGTTCAGGGGCCAGTCTTGTTTAACATCTTCATCAACGACCTGGATGAGGGGACAGAGTGTAACCTCAGCAAGTTTCCTGATGACAGTAAACTGGGAGGACTGGCTGATTGCCCAGAAGGTTGTGCTGCCGTTCAGTGGTATCTAGACTGGCTTGAGAGTTGGGCAGAGAAGAACCTCCTGAGGTTCAACAAGGACAAGTGCAGAGTCCTGTATCTTGGAAGGATCAACCCCATGCACCAGTACAGGCTGGGGGTGACCTGCTGGAGAGTCACTGGCACAAATAGAGCTCCATGTGTTGAAACAACCACTTCTCTAGGGAAGATGGTTTCTTTTACTTATCTTTATGTGATTTTGTGTTAATAGAACAAATAAGCCCAGAAGCCGATGGGATACACCTTCAAGACTTTTTCACAAGCTTTAATGCATATATGTCAAGACATTGTGAGTAACCAAAGATTCCTTTGCGCAGATAGTTGCAGTAAGATATGGGGTTTTTTAACCGTTTACGTAAAGAAGATTTGTAAGGTAAGATCATTTGACAAGCTCTTTAAGTTTAGATGAGTATGAAAATTCAAGAAAAATATATTTGGAGAAAGAAAACAAATAATGTTGAAGCAGAGGAGGACAAGGCAAATATTGTGACTTATTTAATAGTTGCAAAAATTGCTTTTAATTGCTTAATGGAAAAAGGATTGTTATTTTACCCAATACGTTCATTGAAAAATATTAAGTTTTTTCAAAGTTAATTTTCAGTAATTTTTTTTTTTCATTTCCATTGCAATTTTCTGCAGGATCCTTCTCTCCAATGACAAATATTTCCTTACGAAACCCAATGTAGTCAACTCTACAGAGATTTCTAGTTTGTGCTGTTTTAAATGATGAATTCAAATACTACATGTTAGAAAAAGGGCTGTCTGTGCTCCACTCGCCACCAAGCAGAATTACTCATCTTGATTAGTTACATTTTCAGAGTAGTATGATGGCTATTGAAAGGTATTCAGTGAGCAAAGCTCAAGGATAAAAGGGTGCAGCAAATGTCCCTTTCCCATTTGAGCACTAGTGCACCAACTTTGCCTTGTCATTCCAGACATACTACCAGGTGAGACATGAGTGAACTATGTAAAACAAGTTGTCAGCTCCATGTGCCTGCACAGCAATTTGAAGGTAAGACTGCAACAACCACAAGCCTTTTTCCTTAATGTAGAGAGCAAGATACCAGAAGTAACGAAAACACCAACTAAAGACTTTTTACTAGCTATCAGCCTACAAAATCCCCGAGGACTCTAAATATACACAAATATTGTGGTTTCTGTCAAAGTCATTGCTGTTCTACATGTATTGCTATTACCATATGTAGACTAAAGTTTGTGCAGACATACTTACAGACATAAGTATATATATATACACATATATATATGTGTGTGTATATATATATATATATACACACACACATATATATACGTGCATACATATTTGGTAGGAACACGATTAGCTTAACACTCCACAACAAATTGTTCTCTGAGAACAATATTTTGTCACACCACCCTGAGTGCATAATATTACAAAAGTACTGTATGCTGCTGAAGCAACATGTAGACTATAATTGATTCCAGTCTTGAAATGAGGGATTGCAAAGAGGAAAAGGCAGGGATTTCTCTTGATTTCTCTCCTCTGCTAAAGACCTATTCCCATTACCAAAAAAAAAAAAAAAAAAAAAAACCAAAAAACCAAACAAAAAAATTGATGATGCAACTATTAATTCTTGGTTCCACAAAGCAATAATTTAGCAGACAAACTTCTAGTATGATCCATTTCAGCATCAGCTGCTTTCACTGCAGTGTTGTGCTGCCTTTAAACACTTTCCCATGGATTTCTGTGGGCCTTAGAATTACTTCCTTATCTTTTCCAGAGACAAGCAACTTCAAAAAAATCATAAAATGAGAGAGTGATGGTTTTATGGTAGTTTTGGCCTCAATTTCAGTTCACCAACTGTCACAAAAATAACTTCCTAAAAATGACTGTGTGTGACAGCTTCCATATTTGTTCTACTTCAGTGTTCTTTCATATCTAATTTGTTCAATTTAAAAACCAGAAGATGCATTTTCCTGCTTCCAGACAGCAAGCTCAGCCATAGACCTGAAAAATCAAGCTGAGATCTTTTTGCCTCTTCAGTTGTCTGCTGCTACAAACACTTGGCAGCTTGAATTTGACTGACAGTTCAGCTGATGATGTGTAAGACAGGGTGACACCCAGCTCATTAGTCTGTTCGTCTGGTGAAACTTTTTGCACTAACAAATTTAAGAGATTGGCAGCTATGAAAATGTATTTTTTCGTCTGTTTATCTTAAACCAGTGGCTTCAAATGACAGTTTCCCGTGTGCTTCTTGGTAATGAGTTTATTCTAACTGGAGAATATCTTTTTCAGTTTCAGTGTTTAGAAATTAAAAAAATTACTGCAGAAGCTCATATTGCATGAAAATACTGATGGTATCAGTTGTGTTTGCAGTGGTTCGTTGGCATTTTGAAATCAGACAGCTTCCATTCATTCATAGCTTTCATTTCTGTCGATTTACTCTGCATGCTGAATGCTTCAGCGCTTTCTGAAGGTGCATAGTATGGGTATTGGGACCAAATGGTAACCAATATAAATGGAGACAGTAACCTTGTAACCAATGTAAAAGGAGATGCAGTTTCCATAATTTGTGGTTGATGGGGGCCATTTGGCACATTATTTTTCTGACATCTGTATGTATAACTTTTTTTTTTTTTGGCCATTTCAGATATAGCGATGATTTTTTTTTTTTATGGTTAGAAGCTTGAGAAATATCTTTAAATAGTAGAATAAGTAAAATGTGTATGTCTCAACAGTTAGTTATATTACTAGTTCTGGAGAACAATTTATGGTGTTCCAGGTGTAAAGTGGATTAATTCAGTATGAACATGCAGGTTGGTCGTTCCTTATGAAGAAGCCATTGTGTTTCATAAGCTTAAAAGAGTAAGAAACGAAACTTAAGAGAGAGCAAGAAACCCAGAAAACAAGCTGGGTTTCCTAAAAGAGTATACTTTTGCCACTGATCCAAGGTTCCCAGAATAACTGGATTTGGCTGGTACACCAAGGACTGAAGCGAACCAAGAATTTACACTTGGAAGAGCTTGGACACTGGTAGTAAATCTGAAGTGTGCATAGAAGATGAGTTTAGGCACATATTTGAAAATGTATCATGTTTTCTACCTAAATATGGAACTTAACTACTGAAGAGTAGCTCATGGAAGGAAGAAAGAAATTTATGCTCTGTATTTCTTTTATATAGTTCCCTTTGGTACATCTAGTTGTGAAGATTATTTTCATTTCTCTGATACTGCAGAAAAGGCGATAGGATAAATATAAATCTTAATGTGAGCTTGTAGAGGGAGGAAAAAGGGCAGAACAGAGCATTTATTTCTACCATCATTTTGTCCTAATTATGTTTTTCCCCAATTACAATTTCTTAGACTCTGATGGTGTAAACAAATGTAATTCTTTTACATTGCTGTGAATGTCTTGGTTACCTCATTTGAAATGTGTCTCATTAATTTTCTTTCTAAATTTAGCCTTGGCCCTAGTGTCTTGTTGCTGGGTGGCAAAAAGGGTAGAAAAATCATTAAAAATTTATTCAGTACATTGAAAAAAAACCTCTATAAACAGTTGTATAAGAACTGTTTATACAGCCTTTCATGTGATTCTATAAACACTTTCAAAATAAGGAAAATACATATCCTGAAATGTGTGGACCAGATACTTCCAAACGCTTTCTTTCTAAAACACTTTTTCTTATACCTCTAAACATGATTCTTCTGTCTTCCTTTGTTTGCCTTGAATAGAATTCATTTCCTAAAAGTGTTTGTTAAAAGAATATATCCTTGGCTCAGTATGGTCCAGAATATTCAAAATATTCATCTGCTAATATACAAAATTCATAAACACATGTAATGCTTCTGTTAAATAAAGTGTACAGGAAACATGGCAACACCTTTGCATTATTATATTACTTGCAAAACATCCTTTCACAAGGGTCCAGCATACTTCAAATCTGTAAATTATTAATGTACCTTGAATCTCATTAGCTGTATATTATGGAAATTTACCTAAGCTGCTACTTCTAGTTTCATTTAAAAAGCAAATGGTAAAAGAGAGGGAGAAACTTTATGCAACTTTTCAATTAAATCAGTTCTGTAAGAATGGCAGAAGCTT
The DNA here is from genome assembly GCA_013401255.1 of Urocolius indicus. Classification (NCBI taxonomy): domain Eukaryota; kingdom Metazoa; phylum Chordata; class Aves; order Coliiformes; family Coliidae; genus Urocolius; species Urocolius indicus. The sequence continues at coordinate 21,073 of WBNH01010141.1, forward strand.
ACATTTTTACTACTTTTTGGCTGTAATTTAAAAGATCCATAAGGCGTGCAGACCAATGAATAATTCATGCTTCATTTATTAGTCTGGTAACCCTATTGCTGGCCTTATAAAAATGAAGATAATACTTTTTTCCTTTTTCATGAGGCACTGCAGAACTGTGTGTATGCATATGCATATGCATATGCACACATGGATTTTTATATGCATGTGTCTCAGTATATATTTGTGTATGCATACTCAGGTTAAAAATGAAGGCTATTCAACCAGTTTTAAGGTACAGTATATACACAAAACTGCATTGTGGATAGAAGAGTTCACACATACATCAACATGAGGATCAGAACACTAAAGCTCATCAGTATGAGACAGGGGCTGACACAGGCACTGAAGAGCAGCCCAGCCCCAGACCATACTGCTCAAAGCACAAAAGCCAACTACTTATCCTTGCTCACTCTAGCATACATTCAGGAACAAATCTAACAAATGTCTTCCTGAAAGACAGTGGGGGAAAGAGAGATGGAAGATGGATATTGCTTCGTCTTTCCCTGGGATATGCATGCTAAAATTGTGACAATGAGGCAAAAGTTATTACTGGAGAAAATCTTCCTAAAGTCCTTTAAGTACTGAAAACTTTACAAAAATAGTCCTGAGCTGAAATATGAGCCAGTCTTCCCCAACAGATACAGCGGATAGTCTGGTTAGTATCCAACTAATATTTTCTGTGAAAATAACAATCTGTCAAAAGTAAAGCCTCTTGCTGAAATAATTAAATTGTAACAACCTTCTATTTTGCAGGAAAAATGGAAAAGGTTGTATTTAATTGAATGACATATTAATTTTTTTTGTTTAACATGATTTTAAAAAGTTGGACAGAATCAGAAACCAGTGGTTCAATATTACTTAAATTAAACATTTTGATTAAATTGAAGTGAGTTTTTTTCTTTTTAATTTTTTCTATTTAATTTTATGTTTCTTAGCCCTCCAGCTTGGTACCTATTGTTTCACTTTGCAAATATTGAATCCGTGCCATGAATACACCTTCATTTTACCCCATAGATGTATATCTAGAGTTAAAATTTCTAGTGTGATTTGCCCTAGTATCTACATAGAGGCAATGAGAAACCTATCCTGAGATAATGTCCCTCTATTGACCAACGTAAGGAGTTGTAAACTCAATTCATCATAGTGGGCAGGGCAAGCAGAATGAGAATGACTCAAACCAGTTATCCAGGTGTGCTCGAGAGAAGATGACTTTTTCATACCTCTGGGAGTCAGGACAACTGTGCTGCACTCCCAGAATATCATTACCTGGCAATTTGGGGAAAACCTGCTTCTAAATGAAGGTTTCATTATTACAGTCACTTAAACATAACTAAAATAAATCTTTATTGAAAGCAGTCAAAAATAACTCTTAAGGAAAACAATTCATTATTTTTTAAAGTCTCTGTCAAAACCTGCATGTTAAAAAACTCCCCAGATTTATTTTACAGGAATAATTGTCCAGCCAGTCCTCACCTCCAAACACAGCAATCACAATAATTACAGAGCAGTGAAGAAATTTCTTTCCTGCATCAGCAATAATGCCTCTATTGATACTCTTTCTCAAGCTTTGAATCTACTGTGATGTGTATTTTGTCCCATAACACATACTTTATATGCAAGTATTGTCTCATTTTGTTATATTGTATTATTGTACTATTGTTTTTAAAGACATATCTAACTCTGTCCAAGTAAAATGCTTAAAAGCTAAAAAGAGACTACTGTGGCAGAAGTAACACTGACGAACATATGAACATTAAGTGCCCTAGCATGATTTTTCAGTAAAGAGGCTGTAGTCCTCACAGATCTCTTGTAAAACATACAATCTGATTACAAAGCTGAGATCACCTTGTTAATACACCTGTCCTCCATCTGCAAGCCACTGGGCAAACACTGCAGACTTTGCATATCAACCAATGTCATCTCTTCAATGTGATTGGAAAAGCTTCTGATATTAAGTCAAGCACATGCTTTAATGAAGTTTTATGGGTACACTTACCCCTTTATACTACTCCAAGACATCCTGCACCAAATCATGCCCTGTTTAACAGTGTTGCTTGAAGCCTGTTCTTATTCACCTCCGGCGCTCAGGAGCTTTATCTAGTTCAGTTCTTTGTATATGTGAAGTCTGTGCAGGTGAACGTCAATCAATTTCAAGTCAAAGAGCTAAGGTACTGATAATAGCAGAAAGAAGCTGCTGGTTTTCAGTTAGCCTTCTCCTGCAGTTGCAACATAAAGAACCTTTTACCCTGCCTGCAAGCATTCCAGAAGCTTCATCTTAGACAAGAAAAACTGTTATGGCTGGTTAGTGTGGGATACAAGACACTTTTACCAGGCCTACAATGGGGAACGTGGACAACGTCTACACCACTGTCATGAGTGATAAACCTTGAATCTGTGCTTTGGCTCAAATTTATTTGCTTCATTGTTATTTGGATGTTTTTTTCTGTTTGAAAAAATTGGATGCATTTGAAGTAATAACAAATCTTTTAACAGAGTAGAGCTGTGTTTACTGTGATACATATAAAATCAAGAGAACTTCCTGTGTCTGCATGGCAAATGCTACCATACAGTTTGAAGACAAAAATTTTAGGAACATGTCACATGAAAAAATAATGGGAATTCGACAACACTAGATAAAAGCCGTAAGTAAGACAGACCAGCGGGTTTGTGTCATAGGAAAATTTTATGTGTCTGGTATCCACTTTTACATGAAGCCCCCTTCACCTAGCCTTTAGTTGGCTCTGGGAATTTTTGCGGTTCTGTATACTCCTACTGTGAAAGCACTGAGCACTAAAAGTGTCCTGAATGCATTTAACACTTCCAATGAGGACCCCAATGTGTGGTTCCTCCCTCTCTGCTTTGCTGGGCACTAATCCTTTGGATACTACCATTAAGAGAAACCCTGTAGCCTAGTGCTGTGGTGATTTTCAAGCCTAGATGGCAGATTCTTCTTTCACTGTCCTTTCTGGTAGTTACTGTATTTCTCATGCAGCATTCTGGGACCTTGTGTGAAGGGCGCTATATAAGTATAGGGATTGGATTGGCTGAGTAATTCTTTTTGACTTCATCAGGCTGTTAATCCTGCATGCCTGTGGTGATAAACCCAGAAAATCCCAGATAATCCTATATAATATTCAGGCAGGGCTGGCAACAGCTATAAATACATATCAAACTGTCGAAAAACATTATCATTTAGACTACTCTGCAGTCCTTTCCAAATTATATTAGAATAGCCAGACTTGACTTCAACTCTCCCCCCTCACTTCCCCTTTCTTCTCTCTTAATGACAGAGTACTGCCTGTAGTTTAGCACGTTTTGTGCACACCTACACTTTTTACTACAGCACCATGTTTACGCTGGTCCTACTTCTGTATGACTCACAGGCACAGCAAGTAGCTGCAGTTCTGTACATAAGCAAATAATTTTTGGCAGGTTTCAAAACTAAAGCATCCCACTGTCAAAAGGCTTCTGTTTACTACATAGAATAAATGTTGTTACTACTGCAATTCCAAAAATGCATCTTAAATGCATCCTTTCATAAAAAAAATGCTGCTGTAGTCTTAATGTCTAATTAGAAATAAAAACATTTTTTTTGGTTTTTTTCCATTGGCAATTTTATCTTGGCTAATGGCCAGAGATAAAATACAGTTTAGCATTTGGATTGCTACATAGCAATCCTGTGCTGAATATGATTATCACTAAACTGTGAATCTATCTGATAAGATAAAAAGCTCATCCTCCTCCAAACTGCCTACAAACTGCTTCCCTACCACCATTATAAAGGGGAAGCAGTCATCAATTTCAGAAGGCATGTGACAGGCAACCAGCTTCACTGGTCAATTATATCAGTGTAAGTTTAGGATATCTCTGCTTGGGTCAGTGGAAAAATCTTCACAATAGAATGTGAATACGTAGTATTTCAACTCTGAAAAGGGATTATATATTTCGTCGGAAATATATAAGAAGTGTCTGATGCCTATACTTTTGGTGCCATTTTTTTCACTCTGTTACCCAGAAGCTCAGACAGATAATTACTCACAATTCCTTTGAAGCAGTGACCATTTGCATTGGCAGTATGCTGAAGTAAAAACCATTCCATAACATTTCGTTATGGTGTCTAATTTGCTACAAATAGTGCTTCCTGCAATATGAAGGCAGAGAGATCCCATATTATGTAAGGTATGATGGCAGGGAAGCTAAAGCCAAGATCTCATTGCTGCACTTTAATATTAATTCTTTCTACAGAGTCAGCAACTGCTTTTAGAATCAAAAACCATAAACCATATCACAGTGTGCACTCAGACTCTCCTAAGGGTTTACTTCTTCCTTTTATTAAGAGTTTTCTTTAAAGAGGGCAAAAAAATTTCTATAGATAGTATACAATCTTTACCTTTAAAGAAATACTTAGAACGTTGCTTTCACTGTCAGTTTTAGGGGTGATGTCCTGCAGCGATATATTGTAAAGTTCAAGTAAAATTTTGTCCATCAGGAAAAAAAAACAAAACCAAAACTGTCTTTTCCTCTGTATCCCCACACATACTGACTGTGTTTAGCTAATTCACATTATACTATATGGGCTAGGAATGGGAAATAAATTTTACCAACAATGTGATGTTGACTTGTTGGTAGATTTTGTGTGAGTGTACATGAGTATATTTGACTATGTAATTGCACCCATATGCTTGCATGGAAAATTCAAAAATGTGTAAAATGTCACACACAGAGGAAAATTTTAATTGCAATTTACCACTCATACTGGTAGCTCACAGCATGTGAAGGGCTGCTCTCTACTTCTAGACAACAAAAGATTAATTTCATCACCCTTCATCAACTTGTTGCACAGACTTTTGGTAACAGGTGAGAGTAGAAAGATATAACTCAATTCAGCCCTGAAGCATATCCTGGAGTGAGCACATTTTTATTTACTTTCTCTTCCTGTTAACTTTTTTTTTATTTCTTCATTGGTTGTTAGTTATTTTCACAAAATGGCCTCACTAGACAGAGACACGCAGTACACCAACCATTCAAAAAGCAGCCAGACACAGTATTTTTCTGAATAACTGAAAATGTGAACAAAAGGCAATTGTGTGAGCCAGAGTAAATTCTGGTGAGCAGCACATTCAGAGACAAAGAAAAGCTGATTTTATGCAGTCCCAGTGACAAGATTTCTGCTCAGCTTAAAGGAGCTGACTTTGCCCACTGAGAAAACCAGTTGAAAAATGTACAGCACTCTGAGATCAAGATAGAGATAAAATCAGTGCAATTCCTCACATTAAACTGGTGGCAAACATCTATTCTGCTACACTCATGAAATAAGTGTCTGAAATAAGTAGCTTGTCATAAGAGACATAGCTGATAACTAAAACATAAACACTTCTTCTCCCTGTGGGATTGCAGTCTCCTGACTGACATACACGAGTAACATCTAAAACTAGGGCTGGCATCTACTATTAGTAAGACATGGAGATCCAAGAAAAAAAAAAAAAAAAAAAAAAAAACAGAAAAACCAACCATCTCATCTGCAAGTCTCATGGATCAGAGTGACAAGACCATTGCCAAGTGTCTCACCTGCCAGTTCTCCTGGCCATGGCCAGGACAGAGGGGAGCCCTGGAGTGACCATGAGGTGGCTGGGGACAGGCTGTATCTCCAGGAGCTGCAAAGCAGCTCTGTGCCACTCTACACATCCCCTCCCAAAGTCAGACTCAACCAGAAGCAGCAGCAGCAGCAGGAGGGCAGGAATCAGCATCAGCAGTGGCTGATGACAAATTGTTTGGAAATACACTTTCCCATGCCCACTGGTGCTGCTGTGACATTTGTGCATGACTGCTGCTTCCAGAGAGGCATTAGCTAAGGCAAGAGGGATTGGATTAATTTCTGCTACTTTCAGTGAGCAAAGTAAGACACAGCAGAAGCTGGTTCACCTTGCCTAAAAAGGCTGTGGGTTTCTTCCCTGTAACCTTAAGTGGACTTACATTAATAGTGAATTTCACTTCATTTAAGGACTGATTGCACTGAGTTTTCCCAGGGAAAATGGTACAAACATGCTTCAAAAACATACAACGCAAAAGATGCCCAGATCCCTAGATCTCTGGGATTAGTCTTACAGAAAAATTTGGCCCTCCAAGTTCCCACAAAAGACCTAGTAGTGTAATGAAATATCTCATTTTTTTCATAGGCCACTCAGCTTCTCGGTGATTTTGGTTTGGTTTCACATGTGAGTGTTCTCTTTGACTTCTTTTTCTTGGTCACTAATTTCAATAATTTTTAACACAGATGAAGGTCATTAAACCCCTACAGGTTTTGCAAAAATAGCTGCCACATTGACAGTTAAGAAGTTGTGAGTTCCTCCTATTGAAAGGAAAGGCTGGAGCATGGACTAGTGCCTCCATGCAGAGAGAAACAATATTTCCAAACACTAAAGTCTTCTTTAGTGACTTTAGTCCGCAACACACCGCAACAAAACCATAAAAATACTTCTGGCATGTAGAAAGCTGCTTCACAGAGGATGTTGTCTCCCTCCTCATGGGAGATGACCCTATAAACTGCAGCAACACTACTACAATTTTATCACAGTTCTTGAAATACTAGGTGTTTTTCTTGAAATACTAGGTGTTTTTCTTAACACTTCAAAAAGACAAATTGATTGTTGTTCCTTAGTACCCTCTACTGAGAGAATGCAGGTTTTTGCCACTATGATTTTAAGAAGGAGTTTGAAATGTGACTTGAGCTTAACTTTAAAAATAAATAAATAA
>WBNH01010142.1:0-131303 GCA_013401255.1 Urocolius indicus
AAAAAAAAAGGGAAAAAAAAGAGCAAGCAATGAAAATTTATGACCTTAACATTCCTTCAGGGTCAAGCAATTTATCAAATTCTCTCACTTTCTGGTTTCAATTACACAGCTATTGTGGAAGGAACTTATTTTAGCAGGTTCATTTGCCTCAGTAGGGAATACAGGACTTTGGCCTAATGCTTCACCTTTAGTGCAGGCCATTTGAGCCTTAGAACAAATACCAATCATCACTCTTTGGGAAAGAGAGAAGCAAAAAAAAAAAAAAAAAAAATCGCACACACACAAAATCGGCATCGGCACGGCCTCTTGGAATGGGGTTTCTGTCAAGGTAAACGGTTGTCGGCAATGACTGTGGTAGAGTGGCGATAAATCCCATTTTATTGCTGAAAAATTCCAGCTTCTCTCCATGCCTGACAGCTCCCCACATTCTCGTACCCATTTGGGCAATTTCTGCACTATGTCCATCTGGTTCTTATTACCTCTCAACCTGCCAGTGTCTGATCCAGAAAGAGCGCAGGTCAAAAACAGGGGGAAAGAAACCAAGGTGATGGACAAAACAGAGAGAGTGATTCAGAGACTGGGCCGTGCTCCCTGTTACTCCCTCCCCAGCCAAAAAAAAAAAAACCCAAAAACCAGGTTTGAGGGGGAATAAACAATTTTAAAGGAGGCTACAAGCTCAATTATGAAGTTGCCAGCAATGTCCTTACACTAGACAATTAAAGAGGTAATAATCCACGTGCTCCAAGCATTTGATAATGTCGCAGGATGTTTGATATTCGCCCAGGACACTGATGGCACCTGCCTTAAAAGAAAGTCTTTTAGGAGAAATGGGGAAGAATCAAGACTTGAAATCCTCAATTGTAGTCATCCTGGTGTGCCCATTTTGTCTGCAGCCTTTTCCACCCTGTGCCTTTAGGCTTTTTTAAGGCAAGAGTTGCCTCCCAAAGGATCTCTTTGGGGTTGCAAGTTGTTGCAGGAGGTCAGCCAAAGTACAATTAAATTGTGATTTAAAAGAAAAAAATTAAAATGGAATAAAAGTTAGTCTAGCTTCTTGTGATTAAAAAGTGAATAGAAAGGAGAATCTTCACTTAAGTGCAAGTTTTTCACACGCTGCTGAATCCAGATCCTACTTTAAGAAGTTCAGCTGCTTCTCAAACTCTCCTATAGTAAGTAGAGTGAATGGTTAGCCATTTTTTAAAAAAATTACAAATGCAAACAAATTAGCCCAGGACAACTGAACTGTTAAGTCAATCAAACAAAAAAAAAAAAACAAAAAAAAACCATGGGAGCACTTCTCTTTTGCTCTTCACCCAGTAGAAGTCAGATTGTGTGGTATTAATCGAAGGTCTACTAGTGTTATTGAGAGGCATGTCTTGATCCACCCAACTCAGCCTCCTCCTTCAAGCAAGCCTGGTGAATTTAATTGCGATTCCTGTATTTACTCTACTTGAAACACCTCATTCCACCCAAAACACCACTTGTTGTATCTTTTTTTCCCAATAGAAGATCACTGCTCTGGACCTGTGGTCTTGTGTTGGCTTTCCACAGTCTCTTGCCCCCGTTTCCTGAAGATGCAAGGGAAATCGAACCCAGCTTTTTGGAGCTGACTCCTATCCCAAAGATCTGAATGAAATCCCAACAACAGGACACTTGGAGCGTGCCCTACAGTCTGTTTCGTGGTCCTTGGTAAGTAGGGTTCTTGAGCATCCTATGTTGTCTGTCTCGCACACGGCAGGACATGCCAGTAGATGTAATGGTCTGATCTAGCTCCTAAAGGCTGGATATCGTGATTGTAGTGTTATGTTGGGAACTATATCCCCACAGCTTGTAGGAACCTGCTGGTTCCCAGATGCTCGAGTTGGAGGTCCAGCAGCAAAACAACAAACAGGGATACAGTTTCCAGTGGAGCTGCAGGACCTTGTTGGCACTGAACAAGGAGGCAGGACAGGAGATGAGTAAGAAGAAAAAGCTGGGGAGAGTTCAAGTTCTTACTCTAGAATGGGTGACCTAAAAATGTCATGTTTAAAAAGTGACATCCAGCACAACACCTGTCCTTGCAACTTCTGCCTCTGCTGGTGGTGCATCCATTTAAAATAAGAGCTCAGAGGGTTTTGCTTTGGGAAAATTCTTCCTCCTTGTTACCTTTTGGTGTCAGTAACGCTACTGATAAATCCAGTTAGTATTTGTTTGCATTTGTCATTGCATTATAGCATTAGCGTTTTTAAAAGGTATTATTTTCTGCACACCTTTTTCTTTATTCAGCTGGGGTTGGCAGGGAGACTGAAGATTTATATGCCAAGCTATAAGAGTGTGGTTTGAGATGCCTACGAAAGCCTTTTGCTGGATGAGCTGCTCTCAAACCAACCCCGTTTGATGTGCTTGCGAAGCCACTGAAAACAAAAGAGACTGACGACAGGGGAAGCCCCAACTTGGCCGATAAAAATATGTCAGCATGAAAATGGTTAATGGTGAGTATTATAGCTTCAAAAGAGCCCATTGGCTACCCCTAAAGGATGCCCTGCAATTGTTAAACTCATCAGATGCAACTACCCTTTCTCAGCTAGCCCTTACATTTGTCTGGCTAACAGTAAAAAAAAAAATAAAAAAAATACTATAATAAATCGGTAACATATGTTGCCAGACAAGAATAAGTGATATAAATAAAGAGTCAAGAGACATAGCCCCTCAAGAACAATGTGTAAAGATTTAAACTTCCATTGTATTAGTTAAGCTAGGAACATTTTAGGAGTAACTTGAAAGTGGGTGTACTGTTTTGTTTTTTATCAATCCTCCTCTCTTTTTTTTTTCCCTTCTTCTTCTCTTCAGATTGCATTTTAAATCAAAATGTTCTCCATGACTGACTGCTTTGCAGCACTAGGGTAAGTCCCATTTTTCCACAGCTTAAACAAAAAATATGCCTGAGAAAGCTATGCCAGAAAGGCAGTTTTTGTTGGGTTTTGGTTTAGGAAATAAACACGATATTGTTGGGAAGGCAGCCTCTTTTTTTTCTTCTTCTTCCTCCTCTTCTTTTTTTCTTTTCAATCCAAATGTATGAAACTGTGCATTTACAAACAGAGCTGCTATCAAGAAAGCCAATTCTTCATCAAGGTGACAAGTCTCCTAACTCGTAATAAATTAGTAGCAGCAGCATTTAGAAAAAGAAAGTATAAACAAAACCAAAATGTTTTTGAGACTTGACTGAATCTTTACCTTTTTCTTTTATTGAGACATCCTTTGAAAAATGGCACAAAACAAATAGTTTTACAAAGCAACAACATAATCAATCTCTAAACGAGAAGATAAATCAAGGATTTCATTAACTGCTGGTAGCCAGTTTAAATTGTAGTCTTGTCCATAATGTCTATCTATCTATGTATGTCCAAGTTATATTAAAAACCTTTAAATGGCTTTGTAATATCAGCTACATCTAGCTATTATAATAATTAATGATACTGTTTTATAAATCAATATATGTATTCTTGATAAATTCATATCCAGTTAATGGTGTAATTTAAATAAAAAATTAATGTAATAAAGGACATACTGGAATAGGCAGGAAATCTTTAAAGGTTAAGAGGCAAATTTGTCTAAATTCTTTTCTTTGTACCTATTTTTTTTTGAGGGGGAGGCTCCATTGAAATTCAGCTGGTAGCAGGCTTCTCCTCTTCGGATCGCACCCTCGCCATTAGTTTGGTATTAACAGCGCTCTCGGGGAGTTTTTTTGCAGCCAGAGGAAGAGAGGCAAAAGCTCCTTCAGCGACATGAATACTTTTCCTCCTTGCTTCTCATCCTGCTGCAAAACTGCAAATGAAAGAGGGGGGAGGAAAATAAATATATAAATCGCTGCAGTGTTTGGCCAGAGAGAGAAATGGGTAAAAAAAAAAAATGCTCTTTTACTATTATTCTTTTGTAACCATTCCCTACTGATTCCATATTTTCATTATCACAAGGGGTGTTTTGCTTATTCTATACAGTGGCATTAAAAAAAAAAAAAGGTAAAAGAGGAATATTTTGTTCCAGGCGTGAAGTGCACTCGGGAGGAGTGTTGGAAACGTCGTAGATTTGTTTAGTGTAATAAAAAGCTGTTCTTTATCTCTTGTTTTAAATACAGTTAATCCCGTTTATTCAGCAAAACACATCGAAGAGCAACTTGGAAAAAGAAGAAAAAAAAAAAAGAGCAAAAAGCTGGAAATTGCCTTTTCTTTTAATATTTGCAGTGGTGAGAAACTGTGGGCTCTGTTCCTTTGCCTTTATTTATAGTCAGTAACCACAAAATGTATCTCTAACAATAACAGGGGATTTTAAAGAAGCAATATTAATTGTTCTTCTCCTAACTTTTCATCTTAAATATTTCAAACAAAAGCCCCGCTGCCTGTTTATATCCCAAATTTGTTTGAAGAATTTCTTTTTTTTTCCTTTTTGAAATGATGCAAAACATGACGCCTTTGTCACCCCTTCTGACATGGTACAGAAATGTCATTTTAATCCACCCAGAGATTTCTTTCTTTTTGAGCTTTTTTTTCCCCCCTCACTCCCTCTTCTTCTTGAACATTGCTCTGCCTTATTTAGAGCAGCAGCGATCTGCGCAGTTTCTTTTGACATTGATGGGTATTTCGAACCCCTTTACGCCGAGGGGAGGGGAGGGAAGGAGGGAGAAAAAAGGAATTTGCTGCCAGTCACTGCGGTGATCCAGCTCCATGAGCCATCGCTTATTTGCTAAAAGTTTACATTTCAAATGAGCTTGAAATTTCAAGGTGGGTTATCTTGGATGCTGAGGCTGTGTTTAGGAACAGAAGAGGGGGGAAAAAAAGAGAGAGAAGAGGACGATCGTGCTCTGGTGTGTGTGTGTGTGTGTGTGTGTGTTAAAAGTCTACCCTAGTATTGGTAATACAGCCATTTCAAATGTATTTTGTTTTTCAATGCAGGCAGGAGCAGGAGACACTCAGCCGTTTCTAGGAGGCTTAATTTAGGCTTTATAGGAAAAAAAACATCAAACGGCAGCTTAAGGTAACACACCAAAATGTATCACACAATTTAAATATCTTCATTTGGAAATGCACATTGGTTTGGAGTTTGTGTGTTTTTTTTTTTTCTCCCCCCTCCCTCCCCTCCTGGGATCACTAACGTTGCCTCTCCACAGACAAAGCAAAAGAACAAGCCCTATCCTTAAAAATTATCTGCCTTACAGATCACATTCCCAGGCATGTTCCTCTCTTTTTATTACCACGGATAACCTCTTAACGCTATCACAATTTTATACTTGTTAAGTGGACATCTTCCGTATATTTAACTGCAAACAAAGTGACTTCATTTTGGGGGGGTGGGAGGCAGGAGAAATGCTTTGGGATGATTAGAAACATAAGTTTCTATCTTCTGTCACACCAGCCTATCAATTATTCAAAACCCTACTAAATTTAGATGTCTGTTCCTAAAACGTTGTTTGCACTCGTTCCCTGGGAAGATGGAGGCAGCTGATAATTTGGCTAAATTATGCGTTCGAGCCCAATGGTTACAAATGAAAGACTCAAATTTGGCAGATTTATTCGCCGCTGATAAAATTTCTCGGTGACGGCTCGGAGAGACTCCTTCGGGGAGCAGAGGAAAAGGGGTGAGGCGGTGCCTGCAGGTATTTACGTGGTCTAAACTGCAGCTAATCAAGTGCTGCGTGGGTGACTAGCTGGAGGTTTTGCTGCATAGGTAGGGACCTGCTACAAGGTGTGTGTGGGGAGGTGAAGGGCCTAAAGCAACCCCAGAGGTGTTTCGTAGTACTTATTACCTGAGCGTAAACACCAATAAAAAGGAAATCATTGCTATTATAAGATGAACTGAAGATTATGGGCAAGGGGTGGGGGGGTGGATGATGCCAGCCTGGGCAGGGTGCTACAACGTGCTTGCCCCAAACCTGTGCTTTTGAGCATCTCTGGTGCAGCCCAGCTGCTGTTGTGGTGTAAAATCTTCCCCCTTTCTCAGTGGTGTCAGGGCGTGATTGGCAGCGAATCTGCACTGAGCGTGGGCGTCCTCCCGTGCGCACCCGGCACGGGGTGTGAAGAGGGAGTTTTTGCCATTTATTTATTTATTGAAGGAAAAAAATAGGCTCTGACAAATGCCACCACCTCTTTGCAAAGCCCTTGTTAGCAGTGGTCCTTTGCCACAGCAAACCAGCCTCCACTTGGTTTAGCAGTGTCAGGAAGCTCCTTTCCTATAGGAAAAGGGTATTTCTTTTTTGGTGAAGATAAATCAGTTGCTATTGCAAGAGTGTGGAAGGGCGAGGGGGGTAAAAAGCTGCAGGGGCAGAGGGATGCCTCCAGAGGCCCTGTGCATTGGCTGTAGGTGTCTGTTGCACCAGGGAGGTGTTTGCAGTGTTGGGCATAAGAAAGAGCAAGAGTTGAAAGAAACGCTGCCGAGTACAAAAAAACACAATGAAATCCACCCAACAGAAATGCCGCCCTTTCCCTTGCAATGACAGTCAATAAGTGCCAAAACACAGACAGTCTTAAGGAGGGGAAAAAAACAGAGAAATATTAATTTATATTTAGAAACCTGAAACATTTGGGGCAAACAGAAAGCAAATTGCATAAGCCCTTGTGTCATTGCCCCCCTCACTGGTGCTGCCTCTGAAGTCCCATTGCTAAGAACTGTGTTCCTATCTTTACAACTCTAGGGTAAAAGTAAGCAAGTGGGAATGGGGGGGGGGGGGGGGGGAAGAAATCCAACCCCCAAAAAACCCAAAACAAAGGATGTGTGAGCGCTTTCATTTATTTTGATAATCCTCCTCCTGCTCCAGAGCGTTTTGCTGTCTTTGTCAAAGTGAATGACAACAATTTGGCCAACTCTCTCTGAGCTGCACTCAACAGTGACAGGCAAATTATCAGAGGCCCTGCACTCCTTATTATCAGAGGAGAAGTCATCAGGAGGACGTGCGGAGGATCCCTCTCCCCTGTCACTATTTGTCAGTGGGACAAGGGCCACTGCTATGGGTAGCTGACAGGTAATTTCAACAATAACAATTACTCCTATTACTGGTGTCATAAACAATTCGCCCAAGGCATGACAATAACAAAGCTTTATAATTCAATGCCATATAAATAAATGCCAGCAGGTAACAAGTAATTTAGCTCCAATCAGGCCTTGGCCCTAGCATTAATATTGTCATTGCAAGAAAATGGAAAATTGAAAAAATTCAATATGTTAATGAATTAAGAGGGGTTCAAAGGCTAAGGGAGGAGAGGGAGTGATCTGGGAAGATGGGGAGGGGAAAAAACAAAAGCGAAAGAGACAAAAATCGTGCCTTCAGAACTGATCGAGTGCTTGTGCTCGTGTAACCTTATAACTAGTTTTTGACAAAAACATGGTCTTGCCTACGTTGCCTTTCAGGTCAGGGCACAAAAAACAGACGCAGGAACCTGAATCCCATCCCTTGCCTCCACGTACTGGGGTGGGGGAAAAAAAATCCAACAGCTTCTAAGAGCTTTATTATAAATAGGATCATATTTGAAATGTTTTGTCAGGACATAGATTTAACAAAGGTTAAAGGTTTATTTGCAGCTCCACTGCTTTATTGTCCACTTTTTGCATCCCTTTAATCTTTTTGTAAACGATCTCTGTTAGAGCATTGATTCTTATTTATCAAGAAGGGTTTTATTGTACTTCTTTTTTTTCTCCCCAAATGCCCTTCGTGTAGGCTACAACACCCCCTCCAGCCCTTCTATCAAAACGATGATCAGCAGCAAAACCAGCCAGAGTCCGATATCTCCCAAGTCCAACTTCTTGATCAACCCAATTTGCAATTTTACTATTTGTCCAGCAAAGACAATGTGGCATCAGGCTGACAGCAGTAAAAGAATTTGAAAATCTCTAATTAGGAGAGCTGCGGAGCAATTAACGCATGTCAAATTTCACTTCATCAAGTGCCACTCTAATTTTCCCACTAAAAATTAATGGACTTTTTTTTTGTGTGTGTGTGTCCCCTCAAGGCAATGTTGATTCAAATCTGCTCAAGATGCAGCGTTGCACAGCTAAGCATCTTCTTGATTACAACCCGCCACACTTCTAACTGCTTTCATTCTTGCTGCCACAGATACTTTGTCAACAGTCAAATTACGCCATGCTGATAACAATGCATAATGGTCTTCCTCAAAGGAGGCTCCTGTCATGGAGCAGCCTTTCATAAAAACCCACCGGTTTCTTTCCTTGGGAAACAGATCTGGCTGAAAAACAAATGAATTTTTTTTTTTGTGGTTTTAGCATTGGTTGCAATGTATTGTATTTTTTTTTTTTTTGCCTTCTGTCATATCTTATTTTCTTTTCTCTCCCCCCACCCCCTTGCTACAATTTGTTTATTTTTGAGCTCAGCTGAAATTACGGCAGGGAACTGTTTGAAGAGCTGTATGGAACGGAAAATATTTATAGTCACTGTTTGTACAGGCTTTGCTTAACCGCTTTGCTCCAAGACATTTTCAAGAGCAACGTCCTCCTTCCACTACCACTTTTTTTTTTTCCTTTCCTCATTTCTTCCCCCCCCAACCCTCCACCTCCTTCCCTAAGGTAGCACGGGGCAGCATCCTGCGCTCTTTGCATAAGCAGGAGCCGCGCTGACGTCAATGGGAGCTTTGCCGGCGCGAGGGCTGCGCGCCTTGGCCCGCTCCTATAAACACGTTTGGGACTTTCTCTTTTAATGGATGATATTTAGATTCTGTGCGGGGCTTGTTTAACATGCACGTTTGCCAAAGTCCTCAAACATCGTGGGGCACACAAGACAAATTGCCTTTTTGTCAGAGCAACGTGGAGGGCAAAGGGGGGGAAAAAAAATGCACCGAGTTATCCCAGCTTGTTTTTTTCCCTTCCACTCTCTGCTTCCCCTCCACCCCTCCCCGCTTTTTGCTGGGAGATCAATAACAGCAAAAGCTAGAGGGTGTCACGGGGCAGGATTTCCAACAAGTAGAAGTGAAATTAATAAGAATAATGTACTTCAAAGATAAATTTGGGTTTGTCTTTTAGTGTTTAGATGGAGTTGTCTGCTCACAAACTTGGGTTAGCACACGCAACTCTGTCACTGGGCTTATAACCACCCCAACAATACAGGCAGGACTCGTCTGCCCTGATGTCTGTGTGTGTGTGTGCATGTCTGTGTATGCTATAAAACAAAGCCAAAAAACACATATTGCCTTTTATCTGAGCCATCTTTCCATCACTAACTTCTTTCTTGCCACAGATAAATGACTGATGTTACAGTGCCAGGTAGCTTGGGCCCTGCTCCACCGGATGCTTTCCTATATCCTCCCTGGTTATATCCACCCCCTCCCCTCTAGGCATTAACATTTTGCAATTAACTCTCCCCTGCGTATTTAGAAATGCGAGATTTTAGAGTATTTGGTTACTGAAGTCTAGATATTCCCCTCTTTGTGTCCTCCAGCTAGGATGGAGAAGCAAGCCTTCCTCTAAGGACCCAGCCCGGTGCATGCGCGGTCCTTGAGCATCCCCAGACTAACAGCACGACAACCGCTGGGCCTGCAGGTTAATACACGTGTAAGTGTGCTTTTTCTTCTCCTTTCATGCCCTTCTCTAAACTTTAAAAATGATACTGCTGCTTTTAAGCAAAGCAGAGATAAGATACTTTAAACTAACACCCTTTATACCTCTGGGTTTTTTTGTTTGGGAGGGGGGTGTGTGTGTATGTATTTGACACCAGAAAAACGCTGTCATAAAATTAATAGTCGGGGCCATAATTTAAAGAAAGAAAGGATGAAAAAATGTGATTATATAACACATCCTGCAGTAATCAATTTTACCTCCAATATCTGCTTTTGTTTTCAAAATGCTAAATAAACAATACATAATGCATCCCTCATCAGCCAAAACCATGAGGGCTCTGTGCTCAAATAACAGGAAACATATTCAATTTTCCTAACAGAAGACAGTTCATTAAGCTGTGCCACATCAAATAAAACTTTAATTTCTCCAGCATCAGAGTCGCAATGAAAGCAATTGAGGAAGATGAGCCATATGGTACTTCTATCAGCAAACACATATTGCTCATTCCCCCAAAGTTTTCTAATTCTGCTCCCCAGACCTGTGTAATATAGATAATGTGCTCTGAGCGCAGCAACCATGAGCTATCTGGTGTACACTTCTAATACTGTATTTAATGGGAAATAATGAATCATAAAAGCCTGCAGAAGACGGCTT
Source organism: Urocolius indicus (assembly GCA_013401255.1). Classification (NCBI taxonomy): domain Eukaryota; kingdom Metazoa; phylum Chordata; class Aves; order Coliiformes; family Coliidae; genus Urocolius; species Urocolius indicus. Next base: position 10,186 of record WBNH01010142.1, read on the forward strand.
TTGCTAACCTAAATCTCAGCTGTAATTTCATTGTTCTGTGCCTAAGATGCTGTTTGCCCTTTTCAAACAACAGCAGTTGAACATAATTATGCTGCTACAAACCTGGGCTGCAAAAAAAAAAAAAAATAGAAAAGCCTACCTAATAGAACCAAGTTTTTATTAACTCTTAAAATCCCGAGCTCGGGGCAACAGCGGGCAGAGAGCTGCCTGTCAGGTTTTAGGGGGGTCACTAAAGCACATTGTATGCGTGTTATCCCCATCTCCATTGTAGCCCCGACAAATTAAATTGATGACTCTCACATCGGGCCAAAAATGCAACAGGAGAAGCCTATGAAAAATTAGGAAATCTGCTTGACATCGGGGAAATCCGACACTTGTCTGCTCCAACATCTGTAAGTGCCAAAGCCACAGAACCTAGGAAGAGGGTGGGTTTTTCTATTATTAAAGAAAAAAAAAAAGGTAAGTCTATTTTTCTTCTTCTTGCCAGATATAAAAATTGTGGTTAGTGCTTTGAGTAAAGGGCCCTCTAAACTTTATAGTGTTTATTCTCCGTTTATAAATCCATAACGATCTATTTAATGATATCATAAGGTTAAAAGTTAAACAGTACTGTATTTTCCCTGCCTTTTTTTTTTTCTCCTCTGCCTCTCAGTGAGTAACCTGTGTATCTCTGAGTGAGGATCAGCAGTGTTTTCTCAAGAAGAGACGTTCCTACGTTCACATGGTGAGGATTCACAAGGACAGAGGACAGAATATAAAGATATTACCTTGACGTGATGAGCCCTGCTTGGAAAACGTTTTCACCTCAAGTAAGCTTCTCTTCACGCCCCAAAAAAATACAGGGCTAATTTAAATGTGTAGATGTGCTACTTACACATATTGAAAACATATTTTAGTGGCTGTGTTTGTTTTGGCAATATATGAAACAAACAAAAGAAGCCACCCCCCACATTAAATTAAAAAGAGCGACTTTGAAAAGTTAGAGATTGCCTTTTAAAAGCTTATTAAAATCAGCACGTTAAATGTCTGTCTCTGAATTAGTTCTTGAGGCTTGATTGCTTTCATTAAAGCTGCCTATTTGGGTGCTGCTTGGTGAATGTTCAAGCCTGGTTGTTTTTTTTTTCCTCCCCTTCATATCCCACCCGTACCCTCCAAGCCTCGAGCTGCTACTCGCTACTTGTCGGCTTGGATTTTCCCTCCAAATTTGAAAGCAAATATCCAATCTATTTTTTTTTTTCTTTCAGATAAGCAACATTTCCCTGTTCCCTTTTTCCCCCACTCCCCAAACCTTGCAAAACATCATGACAAAAATCACCAGCAACCCGAGTCGGAGAGAGACCAACAGGTAAAAAACCATAGTCTAAAATATGCTTAAAACTCCCCCCCCAAACAAGCCTGAAACACCTACCCATACCAAACCAACCCCTCCATAAACCACACCCAAAGCCACAAAAAAAAACCCACCACCCCTAAGCCCATCCACATAGCTCACAGCCCATGAATACCTTAAAAAACAAATGTTTAAACAGGTTTTTTGTTTTTCTTTTTTCTTTTATTTTTTTTTTTTTGAATCAGAAACAGCAAAACCTCTGCATGCTCCGATGGGTTACAATAACAATGCTCTATTGCAATGTAAAACAAGCTGGAGGAGAAAAAGGTGCTTTTTGTTACCATTTTATCAAAGCTGTTCATCTTCTAGCTGCAGGCAGCATTTTGCTGGAATTGCAGATATTTCTCTGTCCGGGCTCCTTTGTTTGTGCATCTCATTTGCATATATTTATCTCCAGCTGAGGGTGCTTTCAGCTCATTAAGGCCTCCCCTCGCATTATTTCATAAGCCAGCTGCTAGGAGGGATTTCACCTGTGGTGACTGAGAAAAGAAGGGTGAAAAAACCAAATTCTTCATTAAAAAAAAAAAAAAAACAACCAACCCCAAACCAACAACAACCAAGGAAATCTTCTGACTCTCTTCCCCTATAAATGGGCACCATTTGTGTTAAACAGCCTCTTGTCATGATAGATGCCTCCTGGGGTCAGGGGGGAAAGTTGATTTGAAGGTCAGCAGTAAAACAACAGACAAACCAGACGCCAAACTGGTTCCTTAGCTGTCGGTGGGAGCAGCGGTACAACCAGGTCTTGAACCTTTTTCAACCTCTAATAAAACAGGGGAAGAATCTGAAGTGGAGCAACCAGACCCCAGAGGAAAACAGGAGAAAAAAAAAACCAAACCCAACAATCTCAACCCCAAACCAACCCACAAATAGTATCAATATCGAGCAGCAACGGGAAACAACGGGGCAGCTCTCGGCACTATGTGCACACCGCTATTGTTTCAAGAGCCGGGGAATTAATTCCACTTATTTATTTAAGGCGTGTCAACTCGCTGCCTAAACCTGTTTCGGTGTCAAGATGAATAAAACTTTTATGGCTCATAAAATAGAGCCATTCATCTCAATGGTCTTTGTGGTGCCTGGGTTGTTGTGTTGGGGTGGTTTGTGTGTTTTTTTTTTTCTCCTCCTGTCTTCTAGGGAAAGCTGAGCTTGGGCCGAAATGTCGGGCGTCCCGGCGCTACCAGCTCGCTTGTGGGAGCAAAGGGAAAAAAATTTGGACTGGGCATCTCAAGCTTAAAACTTCTGGGTTTGATTAAAGATGGTAAATTGTTAATTCATCATAATCACGTGCTAAACCGTTCCTCCACACCCCCCATATCCCCATCTTAAAACCTACAGTGAATTTACGTCATCTATACAGAGCTTTAGACCAACAGGTAATAAAATACAATAAAGGGTGTTTTTTATCAAGGGGGGGGGGGGAAAAAAGAGATCCCATTAATTATAGTTCATGACTACTCTAAACCAAATGTTCAAATAGTAGTTGGAAATGATGCATAAAATCTCAGCATGTTCTGATAGGTTATAGAGCCAGTGGTTTATTGCAATGTAAAACAAGCCACAGGAAGAGAGGGTGGTTTTGTTTACCATTTTCATCAAAGCTGTTCATCATGTTGATATACTTATGCTGTATCGTGACCCCTACATACGTTGCATTTCATTTATTTATTCTCCCAGGTCGTTGCCACTTTTTTGCTGCCTTCGCCTCGGAGAAGCAGAGTGGAGCCGCTCCCCGGCCTCTCTGCGATCCTTCTCGCCTGCACCGCATTTCTGCCTGCAAACCAACCCGTGGACACCGATGTAGAGGAGTATTTGTTTTTCCTTCAGGTTTTTCTTTTTACTTAATCTGAGGCAATTAGTACCTGAATAAACACAGACTAAGTAATCTACCTCCCCAAAAGGTAATTAGACTTGAAAAGCGCTGCTCGGGCTCTACCCAAGGAAAGCACAGCTCTGATTAAAATGCTTTGAGAGATTCGCTTTCATCCCCATTCCCTTTTGCCCTGGAAAACCTTTTACAAAAAAAAAAAAAAATTCCTGTAACTTTTTCTCCTCATGTCAAACCTGGGGGCTGCTCTCAGCTGTTGCCATCCCCTCCCCCCCACCCCAAAATCTTTAACCCCGCTTCTCATTTTTCTTTGCCTCTAATCTAATCGCTAATTCCTTGGCTTGGCCAAATAGTTAAAAATGTTTAAGTGCTGCTTGCAATTCCTGCTGCCTCCCCCTCGTATCTGTCTCTGTTTATGGAATGGGCCCTGGTTTCCTCCTGCTCTTGTTCAGCTGTAGGTCTGCAGGTCAGGAGACTGTAAATACACACAGGGCTGCCCCAACCCATAAATCTGAGCAAAGGGCAGCTTTATATATTCAGATAAGGGATGCAAGGGAGGAAAGGCAAGAGAAAGGAGGGAAAACAAAAACCAGAACAGGCGGAGACTCTGTGGCAAAGGATGTGCTTTGGTAGAGACAAAACCCGAAGTGCCAGGGAGCGATGGGGTAAGCCCTTGGAGACAGAGCGAGGGAAGCTCCTGCCACCTCGCAGGATGTGCCAGTGAGAGATGAATCTGAAATGTTTGCCCTTCTCTCACCCTCTCCTTGTTTATCTATAAATCATTACAAAATGCATTTTATTACCTTTGGAGCAACGAAATTAAACAAGAGATTTCGATGGCTTTCTCTCCTCCAGACCTTTGTTGGTCTATGTTCTTCCCCCTGCCCACCCCCCCACACTTTATTTCCAGCACCTCCGAAGCTTTCAAGGGAACAGTCCCCCCTGTTATTGCTTCTCAGTTCCAAGGTCTTAGAATAAATAACATTGTTATTACTCACTTCACCAATTTCCAGGAAGAAATATTGCTGCAGCAAATGCGAGCAGCACTAATATTTGCAAAGTGATAAATGGATTGTTACATACCTTCCCGTCTGTGTGGCCTCCAGCCATCCTCTGACCTGCTACATCCCTCCTCAAGGCGGGAGGGGAGGGTGCCTTTGAACTTAGCATGGTCCAGACACTTAGTGCCTTGCACTGGAGCCTGCCCCAGGCCCCCTCCCTCACCCCTTGGATGGAGAGAGAATTTCTAATAGCAAGACCATGCCTGAGATGGTACCATGAGGGCAGGAGCTACGTACTGGCACTAAGCAGGCAAGTGAAAGATGCTTTTGGCACCCTGATTTAGTGGATTTTAATAGCCTTGGGTGCTGCAGGGAGCTGGCTGAGAGGCTTGGGATGTCCTCGTGGTGTGGTGGCTGCTCTCATGTGGGGTACCACGTCCCCAGGTTCACAGCCAGAAACACCTGCCCTTCTCATGCTGCCGGTATGGTGAAAAGTGGACAGAAAAAGGCTTATGGAGAAGAATAAGAATTACTTTTTCAAATTCTTCTCACTCTGCTCCCAAAATGTCCTCAGAAGCTGAATGGGAAGTGCGGTGAATACTTGAGGTACCAGGGGTACAGTGTGGGTGAAAACTGGAAAGATGTATTCCCAGCCTTCACCTCCCTTGTTCAAAAAATCTCATGACTTTGTATGCAATTCTCAGCAAACTTGCTTAACCAAAGCTGAGATTAAGGAGATTTGAGGAGTCTGCTGTCCTCAGCCTCAAACCTTGAAGCTCACTGCATCGTTTCTGAGTTTAAAAAGAGATGGCAATCAGAAAACTCACACCAAATGATTAAAATCCAATACGAGCGTGGATTTGTTTTCCTAAGCAGCAGTTTGATCTTGCTCTAAGACATGATTTGGGCTCTTCAATTTTATTGGAAATGAAATCTTCAAAGCAGTTTATTCCTGGGACACGAGTTGTGCTGCAAACCCCACTGTGACTGTATGGTAATGAAAAACCCAAGGTGAAAAGATTGTACTTCAGACATACAAGGAGTAACTTGCTGAAGCCATAGTCCATGGGAGTAGGGGGCTGGAATGGTGGTTTGAATTCCTTGCCTGGGACAAGGACTTTTCCACTTTAGGTTATCTAGGCACTAGAGGTAATGTAAAAGCTTGTTCTTCCCACACAAAGCAAAACTGAGCTGCTCTGGAAGCATCTACGTGGTGTCAACTGGAGACGGGAGGTGGTGAAGGATGTGTGCAAAGGTTTCAGCAGCTGAGGGTGAAGGTGTTAGCGTGGTCTGGCAGTCCTAGTACATTCCCCATCATGCCCAGGGGGATGGTGGTGAAGGTGGTGGGCTGAAAGGCTGGGGCTATATGTTTGGTGGGGTTTTTTTCCCCCCTAAGGAGTACCACAATCCATAAAAGAAAGAACAGAACTCACAGACCGCAGGAAGAAAACCACTCAGGAACTGTGGGCAGAAGTACGAAAGAATCAATCAGAGGAGGTGGCAAAAATATCTCTCCCTTTTCCCTCCTGATGAAGGTAAATTCCATCTTTTCTTGTTTTAGAAGATGAAAGAAGCTGAAAAGCAAGGTCACAAGTTACGATGGGCTGTCTTTCAAAACACATACAGTTCAGCACTATTAATACAACATGGTAAGCCTGTTTCCTAATCAAAGAACTAGACTATAGCTCATCTATAATACCACCTGACATATGTCTACACAGCTATAAGCAGGCATGTATGTACATATATACATCTATATGCATGTACAGAGTTGATGTGTACACATTCATACACACACTTGTACATGAGCAAATGTACATACACAGAAGCACACATGTACACGTGTACAAATCACACACACAGGCCTCACCCAGCTTCCCACAAATGCAAAATTACTTAACGAGGAAAAAAAAGTGATGAAAGCAGGTGAGAGCTGGGGCAGTGGTGTTGTAGAGAGCCTATCTACTGTGTGGAAACATCCAGAGATCTCCCTAAACATTTACCAGCTCCTTTCTTAACTCTAGGAGCAGGGCCAGGAATGCTTGGAGACGTTTTCTTGAGTGAACCCTGCCCAAACAGGAAAGCTTGTGAGAACAGTGTCTCTTGTGCTGCCCAACTTTCCAGCCTCAGGAAGCACACAGGTAAGAATAAAAAAAAAATATCAAAAGAACTTGAATATATATACAAAGCACCTACATTTGTATAAACAGCAAGCTTTGAAAGGAAAAGAAATCAGGTCTCCATATTTTTATTATTTCTTTTCCTCAAATCTTAAAACTATAATGTCAAGGCAGTTCTTATTTTATCCAGACCAGTTCATAAATCCCAAGTCATAAATCCACATGATATCCCGGGCTGCTGGATTTTGCATTTGGAGCTCTGAAAGACTGATAGCCAAAAGATTTATAAAACCCCAGGTAGCTGGAGCTTGGTAGCTCCCTATTGGCTCCACATCTGAGAGGTCCCTGTGTCCTGCCTAGCCCAAGCTGTGGATGTATGGGCTATATTGTCCTCAAGCAGCAAGCTTCCTTATCTCTGATTTTTCTGCCATGGTGAGGGATAAAATTTGGTCATTTGGAGTGGCTGGGCCCTATATAGGGACTTTTCTTCACAGGGACAGCCCCAAGCTGGGCATGCTTAGGGGCCTGCAGGTTGTCCTCTAGATGTATGATTTACTTTGAGTAGGAAACCTGATCGTAAACAGGGGAATTGTTTCAGCTGCCTTGAATATACATTTAAGTTTGCTCCTTGAATAGGAGTGACTGTTCAGTAAGAACAGGCTATCGCTGCTGGGGCCAGAAAATGATGATACTTCAAGGGGAACAGCACCAACTCCTTAGCAAGCAAATGGGAGCTGAGATGACTCGGACAAAGTACACGCTGGAAACAACTCAGCCATCGAAGCAGCACGTTCCTATTCCCTCAAGAGCCCTGAAAGGAGCTGATGGGGCTTTTTTACTTAGGTCCTATGGATGTTCCACAGGAGATGATGTGTATCGAAACACAGCTCCCCCTCAAAAAAACACCCATCTGAAAAGTGATGTGTGCTGTTTGTCTGTATCCATAGGGTGCTGAAAATGCACTGAAAGCCTTTTTTTCTTTCCCCGTTACTTTCCTCTGTCCTTCCTCTGTGACCTTCTTTGAGCCTAATATTTTTCTCCAGTCCTGCAACGACAGACGTTTTTAATATGCTTCTGTCGCATTAATAAAAAAATAGATATGTATTAAAAAAAACCCCTCATCTTCTGCAGTTACACGAGTTCCTTTATAGCTGTAAGGATATTAGCTAATATCTTTGTTACTGAGATGAAATTATTTGCTTTATATTTCAGATATTTATATTCATGGGTCTGAATCCACCGAAGGCCACGTGGAAAAAAAATTCCTCCTTCACCTCCCAGGGAAGGACAGTGGAATCAAACTGAGGTCAGCTCTTGTCTCCTTGGGTTTTTTGTTAGAAGTACGTTGTCTAGCTAAATTTAAATGGCTTTTAACGATTTTGTTGCTGTTGTTGTTTGCTGGTATTAGTGTTAAATGTAAGCCTTGCAAGTGTTTATACTTCCTGTGTGTTGTGATCTCTACCTTTTGAGCAGCCACGTTAAGCGAGCAGGGCGAGCAGCTTTGGGCTTGCACAACACAGCACGCCTTGTCCCCATCAAAATCTCCGGCTTCATTAGAAACAGTTACGCATTTAGGAGGTCAAACTAAACCAGACACAAACAGATTGAAGCATTTACATGAGAAGTATGGCAGGGGAGGTTTTTGAAATCCAAAGCTTTCCCAAGGCTTTTAGTGGCTCTCATGAACTATCCTCCTTCCCAAGAAGAACATATTTCTTTTTTAAACCTCAAACTCCTGTGGACTATATTTATGCCATATTTTGTCTTTTCTTCTTGCTTCCTTACTCTTTATCCTTCTTTCAGCTGGGCTTGAGTCATCCTGAGCATATGGCTGTTGAGATGGGGAGGTTGGGGATGGGTTCAGAAGGGCTGCCAGGACCAGCCACCGCCCCACTCATCCAGGCTCTGGGCTGCACAGTTGCTTAATCTAGCCTGTCTCCACAGGCCAAGTAGCCCTGTCCTGCTTCAGGAGAGTGAATTTGCCCCATTTTGCCTCTTTAGTATTTCTAGTATCTTTGACAATGGTGGTTTGGTGCTTCATAGCCACAGATTTTGGGAGCTTTGATTTTCTATATGTCTGCAAGTAAGTCCCCCAGTTGTATCAGTGCCATTCATCCTGAAATGCTGAGGTAGGTTTTGGTGGTTGCTCATCAAGGAGATTAGGTTGAAACAAATCCCCTGGTGCAGAAGAGCTACCAGAGCAGGATGACGGGCAAATGCTCACTTGTGTCTATTGATCAGCCCTTTCACCCTGCATTTCCACTTCTTGTAGGGTCTTTGCAAGCAGGTTTCTTTCCTCTTTCAAAACAGAGATTTAGGATGTAGAATGTGACAAAACATTAGTTTTTTCAGTTTTAAATATGCAAGCCAGCTTAAGGTTTCCTTTTTATTAAAAGCATCCTCAGAGGCTCTCTTCCTCCCCCTTTTCTTCTAATTCTGTTGCTGTTTTGCTAATTAAAAATGCTGTACAAGGACCAGTATTGAGCTATAGAAATGAAAGGTCAATACATGAACAACACTTCATTTGTAAATAATACAGCTCTGTAATCAATTATCTCATTTTCACAGAAGACATATTAATCTAAAAGCGAAGGATGGAGACATTTAGATGATGTACAGAGGGGATCTTTAAATGTTAAAATGTTCTTTAGCACGAGCTAAATAAAGGGTTTGGCAGTGTGAGAATGTAGCGCAAAGCACTGACACTCCAGGGAGAGTCTTTAGGTCAAGTGATATGTACCTTCCAAATAGTTCTCCGTAGCACTGTAAAGCCTCTCTGGTAGCAGTGAGATAGGTTAGTGTTACTTAGGATGAGAACCTTAGCAGGGCAAATACTGCAGCAAAACAAAAAAAGAAGGGCTATCTATAAAAAAAGTGTATTTTAATAGGTGAGTCAACCCTTTTTGCACTGTCTCACAGCGACGATGGACGGAAGGGTATAAAAACGTAACGGTTCCTGGGTGTTGGAGATGCCGTGCGTGACGTACAAACATAACTAGGGGAAATTAGAAGGAAATAAATTCCCCTGACCTAAAGCCAGCTTAGGCTTTCCATCAAATAGAAAGGTAAGGCTCTTGCTAGCTCTGCTGGGTTACCTTGTGTGTGCTTGTGTACCGAATTTGACAGCAGAGTCAGTGTTAAGAGGGGCAGAATGCAATTTTGTTTTCGGTTTTGCCTGTTTGCATGGGATTTGCTGTACGTCAGGCCGGCGCTTACCCCAGATTTCCAGCTTTAAAGCTTCTGTCGAACATATGCTGGGATTTCAGGGGAAAAAAATGTACCCCACCCCCAGTTCTCATCACTTGGTGTATCTCATTCCATCCCCTGTGTTGCCCTCCTGTCCATCACTGGGTGGGAGGAGTGAGGAGGTGGGGAGAGCCCCACCAATGCGAGCCCTTGCGCGAGGGGAGGTTCTCTTTCTCGCTCCCCTCTGCCCCAGTCCCCTCTCCTCTGCTCCCACACCTCTCTCCAGCCAAATGTATTGCCTAGGTCTGAAGAAAGCTTAAAAAACACCCTAAGCCCAAAGGGGGAAAAAAAAAAGACAAGAAAAACCCCCTCACTGGGAGTTGCTTTCACGAGGCAAACTGGCTCCCGGAGGGCTGGTGAGTGTCCCCTGACAGAGACAGCATGGGGAGGAGATGCCTCTCTTGGCATCACTGTGCTTAAAGTTGACTCTAATGTTTTGCCTCATTCCTCTCTGTACTTTATTTTTTTTTCACTAACAGAAATAAACCCTTGGATGGCTGAGCAAGGCATCATCCCAGCAGGACAGGGTGACCAGAGCAAAGAGCCAAGACAGCTGTCACCACCAGCATGAAGGAGGAGAGAGTAAGCCAGGGTATAGGGAGGCTTGATCGCCCTTCTCTCCACTGTCTGATGCTGTGAGTAAATCACCTGCAATGGCAAAATCCTTGTGTAAAACTTTGTTTTTGGCTCACCTGTCTGGTTCTGGGGCTGGCATTGCTGAAGGAATGCCGGGTCAGTGACGCAGGAGCCCTGTCTGCATCACAGCGGATATGGTGGTCAGGCGTGAAGGAAAGTATCCACTTCTTGAAAAGGAAAACTTAGGCTAGAATGAAAAATAGAAAGAAGATCCCTAAAGTTAAATACTTCCAGGTTTCCTCACCCCTGTGGGTTTGGTGCACATTGTAGCTGCTCGACTCGCAGGGCCTTTCAGAGCGCTCCCTGAGCCTCTGTGCCAAAATAAATGTTACTTTACCATGATGTAGGCAGAAGAATGAAAGCTGTAAGATGTGTGAGCAAGAAAAGGAGAGGCCAAACAGGGAAAACTCCATTTCTTCTGATTTTCAAGTCCTGGATGATCAAGGCTGTTGTACTCACTCTGATGTAATCAGTGTGCAGATACCCAAATATGCGTCCAGCCATGGAAAGTGCTCTCCCTTTGATTCCAGCAAAATCCTTTCTAATTCTCTTTAAATGTTCCAGGGCTTTTTGAAATGACTGCTATCAATGCCAACCAAATGCTTCAGATCTTTTTTCTCTCCCCTTTCTTTTTGCCTGTCTTTAAATACTTGCCTTATTTTTATGCAGCCCACTTACTGCTGTACATGGAAAAAGTATCTAGGAGACAGATCTGGTTTGCTTTAGCCTTCATACCATATAGAGTTAGACACTTTAACCTTCCTTGTATTTACTTAGTTGCTTTGATATGATTTCTGTAGCCCTTATACTTTCTTTTTTCTGCATATAACTCATTGATTATTTATAATACAGCAGCCCATATTCATCACAGGTTAGGGTTTTTTTTATTATTACCTCAGGCTCACCATAGCTATCTAGTAAATCAGAAGTCAAGTTCCTCCTAAAAGTTAAAATCCAAGGTTGTTCAAGTGAGCTCAGCCTGAATTTGTGAGGGACCAGCTCTTAAAAAACAATCTAGGTTGATTAAAACATGTATCTATGTGTTTGTTTAACCAGAAAATAACAGATACCTTAAGGCAACAGATTTGCAGTGTTTACCATGGTTAGGAACACTGCTGGGTGGTCTGTTACTCTTTCTGTGCTCTTCAGTTGCTCTGAGGTGGGTATGTGACTATCATTTAGAGCACTTTTTTTTTCCCCCCTATTGCTGTGATGTCTCTTCCAGTCCAGTTTTAAACCAGGCCATGAAGTGGGACCATCAAGAATCAGAAAAGCCCTCTCCAAATCCACAAGATTGAAGGAGAGCAAAATTCAGAGCAGCTCTGGGATATGTTATTCCTCTTTGGTTTTTAACTTTGTAGGACTTTTTTCTTTTTTTTGAACTAACAGGTTAGGAATTATTTTATATGTTCCTGGAAACTGTTTTTCCTCCTTTAAGTACAAGATATTAGGAGCAGCATCTAGAAGGAAAATCACCAACAAACATGTGGCTCATAGGAAAGCCTTGATGCTTGCCAGGGGGTTGGACATTTCACCTTCCTGTCAGCTGTGAAATTATACAGGTAAGTAAAATATACTGAGTGAGCAGGGGTTTTGTTCTCCTTAGCTATTTAATTCAGTGTTGTTAGAAGTTTTTTATTGCAAGCCAATGTTGCTTCTTCATGCTATACACTGTTCAAATGAAGGGTGTCCCAAACAAACAGGTATACCATGCCCCCTCACCACCCCTGTGTCTGGTTCATGGGCATGAGCAATTATGTCTGAGGTGGGGAGCCCAGAGAGGCAGCTGAGGACTGTGGCTGCTTGTGACCCTGCTTGTGCCAAGGTCCTGCAACCAACAGCTCCTGCAGCCACAGGGGTGGTGCCATTGCTTCCTGTGTCATCATTTCTCCATTCAGAGCCAGGGCTAGGCAGGATTTCTCCCCAACATGAGACCCTGTCCCCATCACATTAGGGCTGCCTCCAGCCAGGATGAGATCTCTAGTGCCTGATCCCTTCTGTCCTTGGGCAGGTTTGCACAGATGTGCACCAGGTTCCCAGCTCTGGTGTCAAGTTTAGAAAGTGAAACCTCTTCCAAGCTTCCTTCCCCACGGGATCACTTTTTTGCAGCTAATGTTCCTTCATGCACTATCTGTTTTGCCATTATTAAAGCACAGCTTGCCGACAACTGGGGAAGAAATACACTCCCTAGGCTGCAACACTTCCTCTGCCTGGCTCGGGAGCAGGAACCAGGCAGCTGGGGCTGAGGTTGGCTGCTTCTCTTGCTTGCCTTCCTCCAGATAAACTTCCCCTCTAGAATGAAAAATGGTCATTTTGCATTTCAGCAGACCATAAAAACCCTGTTTGAAAACTTTTCAAGCCTTTTTTCCAACTTGGAACGGCCTTGAAAGGCTTCAGACCACATTGCCATATGGGGTGGTGGCATATGGTTTAATGTACGCTACGCTGCTGCTCTGCTGCCTTCCCCCTTCAATCACCAGCAGTGCTGCAGGGATGCATTGCCTGTAGGATGCTCCTTACTATCTCCTTGAATTTTCCCCAATTCTAGCCACTTGCTGTGGGATTAAGCTCCCAGCAAGCTGAGGGATGCTGCCTGAGTCCTCCAGGTACAGGCAGTTCAACACACACTGGTGTCCTCTTCCCCATCCCAACACTGTAGTTTTTATCTCTCAGAATCATAGAATAGTAGGGCTGGAAGGGACCTCTAGAGATCATCTAGTCCACCCCCCCTGCAGAAACAGGTCAACCTAGATCAGGTTACACAGGAACGTGTCCATGTAGCTCTTGAAAACCTCCAAGGAAGGAGACTTCACAACCCCTCTGGGCAGCCTGTGCCAGGGCTCCCTCACTTGAATAGTGAAATAGTGTTTTTCTTATGTTTAAATGGAACTTTTTGTGTTCCAGCTTCATCCCATTACCCCTTGTCCTGTTGCTAGATACAACAGAAAAAAGGGATGCTCCAACCTCATGACACCCTACTTGTAAATACTAATGAGATCCCCCCTCAGTCTTCTCTTCTCTAGACCCAGTTCTTGCAGCCTTTCCTCATAAGGAAGATGAACTCTTTGTCCAAAAACTTCAACGGGAGGTATTTCTAAGCAAACCAAGTGCATACTATGCTTCAGCTAGAAAATTTCGCTTAATTTCTTCATTGGGAACCAAAACTTCTTGGTTATTTCACTTTTTTCCCCTCCTTTTTCTTCTCGCCCTCAACAGCATTTGCATTGCTAGGATGAGACACATTCATGGTTTCGGTTTGATTTAGGGTTTGTTTTTTTCAAACTACTTTTACCTTCTCAACTCATTTTCCTCTCCTTTCCCACTCTATCTCCCTTACCTTAATTTCCTGCTCCATATATGAAACTACAATTGTCTCTAGTTTCAAAAAGAAACCTGAGGCTGATTGAAAAAGATGATGTATTTGGGAGGAAGGAATGCTGCTTTTTCTCCTTTTGCAAATTCTCACTTGGTTGTAGGGTTGTGGGGTTTTTTTTTGTGCTTCCCCAGTTTTGTTTCAGAGTAAATGTGCATTTACACACAGTGAGTTGAGTGTCCAAGGTGTGCTTGCTGTGGTTTAATGCTTTAGGCATGGCATAGATGTCCTCCAGCACTGCGGCTGCCACAAGTTCTGTGTCACAATGACACTGGTGTGGCCCACACAAGATGAAAGCTTCAGTGTCCACTACACAGTATGGGTGACACAGTCAGTGTTATCTCCATCTGCAGTTATTCTGCTACAGGTGTCAAAGCAGTGTAAAGTTTTGATGGGGAGATTTGAAGAGGAGCAGAGCAAGAGCAGTTTTGCAAAGAGCAGCAGTGAGGCTTTTGTTGCAGAAGTGCTTGAAGGAAAGGCCCATCCACCCGTGGGGTCCAGGCTGAGTAGTGGCTTGTAGTGCAGATGTAGACAAGCAGGGATGAGAAAAAGGGATGATTTTTTTTTTTCCTGTTTCAGGTTTTCCTTACCTTCAGAAAAGTCAGACTTTGCTGTGGTCTGCCTTTAATGGAGATTTGTTTGTTTAACCAGAATGCCAAGTCTCTGCTGCAAGATGGTTCTGGTGGAAAATAGACAGACTGCACCTGGCAGCAGAGGTGGTCACCAGACACCAAAAGCCAAGAGGATGCTGAGGCTGGGACACTAGACTGCCAGACTTTCATTGTGTCACATCACACGTTTTTCCTCAAACCCTTGCAGAATGTCAGGTGAAGCTTTGCTTGTCTTAAACATAGAAGAGTTATCTTTCTTTGCTTTTTAAAACAGTTTTTCCATCAGCTAGCATCTGGAATGTCATGCAGAAATTGCAGACCATGGTCCAGCTCCCCATATTGTTGCTGTGAGCTGCCCAAATGCTGCATGCAGAGAGCTTGCAAGAGTGCAAGATATTTATACCCAAGGAATTGAACACTACATTGATCTGAGAGATAACTGTGCTTTGCAAGTACAATTGTTCAGGTAAGATGGGTCAGCCAGACGCTAGAAAAAAAAAATCCTAAACGATTATGAGCTTTAATAATCACCACCACCATCCCCAGGAATGCTTATCAATGGGACATCAAGGTGAAATGATGCTGGACAAGTTTAGTCTACAGGGAGACTGTCAGGTAAGATTTCTATTGAAGTTAAGGCTGAAATCTGCCTGCTCTGTCCAAGCATGTGACAGTTTGTTTTAGGAAGATGCCTTTGACTGTGTCTCAGGTGCCCTGGGCACTGCAGGTGCCAGCAAGATGTCAGCAATATTCATGGGGATGTGCCATGGGAGAGGTGGATGAGTAGCAGGGAGGATGGTCACCAAGCTCACGGAGGAGCGTGAAAGCTGGTTTCGGTATGCTTCCTGTAGCTAAGGACTAGAGCAAAGGCATTGCTTCAGGTAATCAGCAAAGGGAAACAAAACATTCATGTTGAAAAGCAATCAGGACATGGCAATTTCACCCATCTTCCCTTTACTGGGCATGGAAAGCTGCTAAAGCAGGTGGCCATGTCCCAAAGCTCTCCTTTTCCACTCACAATGAAGACACTTTTTTGGCATTCATATAAAACCTCCCCAGGACTGCATCAGACAAAGCTGAAGATAAAACTAATAATAACAATAACAACTTTGTTTGGTTTGGTGAAGAGGGAAGATTGGTAACCTTCCAGTAAAACCCCTTCGAGAGGTGTGTGTGACAGGAGAGCTCTCTGCCACACGCTTATGGCCTCAGCAGATGTCCCAGGATTGAGACCAATGAGAACTTCTGGACCATATGTGCATCCAGCTTTTTTGCTGCAACAAGTCATCAGTGTGTGATCCCTGCTCACATGTAATATATAGTGCTCTGCTTGAATCTGACTGGAGCATAGATTTCCATGGCCTAACACAAAGAATAAACAGGAGCTCTCTGTTTTCAAACCTTACAGAAGAGGCAGCTCCTATGGGCTGAATGTCTCTCTATTTTCCACAAACCAAGCTCCTTTTGTTTTCATGCTGCCAATGTACTTTCCTCTTCTGTCTTATGCAACCCTATTAAAAAAAGTGACAATGAGGGAGGGTCTATTTGCATCATTCCTTTTAAAACCTATCAGAGCTGAAGTTTTAATATCTCTATTAAAAGATGATTTTTTTTTTTTATACCCAAAGATAATACTCACTGCGTTGTATCTACAATCTATTTTCTCTTTACCCAACAATAGTGAAAAGATGTGATTTTTACAAGCGAATAGGAAGAAAAAGCCTGAACACACCCTGGGAACATGTTTAAGAAGTTGATTTATGTTTCATGCTGAGCCTTACACCTGCAGTTCAAGCAAAACTCAACTTTGCCACCCCACAGAGTCTAGTTTATTAGGTATCAAGGAGTCACAAGAAGCCATGTAATTAAAACTGTAATTAACTGGAAAAGGAAAGTGCCACCTGAGTTTTGAGAGGCTGTCAATTTTATTTCCATTACAGCTCTCCTTCTGCTTCTTTTGTCTTTAGGGTGGTTTCCCTCCCCCCTACTTCCATCTTGATATAGAAAAACAAAGCTGTATTTTTTTCTTTTTGTTAGCTAAAGAAGCCACCAAATTCTCTTGTCTTTACTCTTGAGGGGAAAAAGTACAGTCATTTACTTTTTTGCTCAGACAGGGGGGTTCTCGTGGTCGCATTTGCAGCCGTTTTGTTTGCCAACAGGTGTCAAGTGTGGTCCAGGCAGAAAAAAACCAGCCCTATAATGTCTTGCTGGAGAAAGGTCAGCTGAGTTCAAAGCACATTTTAACAAAACATAATTGATGCCCTTTCAAAAAGGGGATCTGTGGCACCTTGTTAAAATGCATGAGAGGACAGGGTGGGTTAGTTGAGGGCCAGGAAGCCCTGGATGCAGTACGTCCCACCAAAAGCTGCTGGAGCACATCATGAGATTGCTGTGGGCAGGATGAGGCCACAGGCAGAGAGACAGAAACAGTTCTGGCAGAATATCTGAAATATGAAATATTTCTCATTGACCAGACAAGCTGAAAGCAGAAAAGGGCCTGATCCCCTTGGCTAAAAATATTAATCTCTCAAAGATTAGGTTGGGATGTTGTCAGCCACGTCCTCCTTCCACCTCGTGCATGCAGCAGGAGCACATTCGCAGGGGATCACAACGAGGTGCCAGACTAAAGATACAATTATTTAATAAGGTTAAAAGAAGCAAAGGCTTAGGTAAACTGGATGCAGGAAAGAAAGTCACAGTAAAATATAGTTAAAGAGTACTTACCTAAAAGGGTAAAACGATGAGAACAAAGACAGGATCTGTCTTAGAGGTCATTACAAGGGACATTTATGAATACATATAAATTTTTGTAGAGGAGCTGTTTGTCTTAGACCGGTGTATGAAAGGGGTGGATTGACATTCCTCCTCCATTTAACAGGTGACAAAACATGACAAGTGACGTACCAGCCCTGAGAAGGGAAGTTATTATCATTAAAAGTAATTTTCATTTGGTGCTGTGCTGACAGGCTTGGCTTTTTTTTTTTTTTTTTCCACAGTCTTACCCCCCTTGTAGCCTCTCCCCTCCTGAAACAGCCCCAGCTTGCAAGGCAGAGGTCTCAGCCCTCTCCAGGTTTGAAGGCAGATCTCCATCAGCGCTAATTTGGGCAAGTGAGCCGGAGGTACCTGCAGCAGATGACACGCAGGGCTCAGCTTCTTATTCAGCTACAAGTCAGCAGGGGCACCCCCTGACCATCTGTGGTCTATAAATTACAGTAACACCGGCACACACTGCTTGTAAATCACCAATGAACAGGCTTTACCTTATGACACACTACATGAACCCTGTTGGATATTCCAATAAACTCCTATAAACCATCTGATATAAACTCTGGATTATGTTTCTTTGGGGGGCAAGAGAACCAAAAAAAAACCAAAAAAAAAACCCTGGACTTTCCTGCACTTGAACAAACTTCTTATGGGTAAAATGATGTGGCCTGAGCTGTGTGTCGTGTACCATGTTTTCTTATGAAAGAGATTCCCTTTCTCACCAATCATCATTACCATATATTACATATTACCAAGATGATCAGGGGACTGGAGCATCTTCCTATGCGGAAAGGCTGAGGGACCTGGGGCTGTTTAGTCTAGAGGAGACTGAGGGATGATCTCATTAATATTTACAAGTATATAAATAGTGGATGGTGGGGCATCCCTTTATTTTATTTAGTGACAGGACAAGGGGTAATAGGATGAAGCTGGAACACAAAAAGGTTCCATTTAAACATAAGAAAAAACTATTTTATTGTTAGGGTGAGGGAGCCCTGGCACAGGCTGCCCAGAGGGGTTGTAGAGTCTCCTTCCTTGGAGGTCTTCAAGACCCACCTGGACATGTTCCTGTGCGACCTGATCTAGGTGAATCTGCTTCTGCAGGGGGAGTGGACTAGATGATCTCTAAAGGTGCCTTCCAACCCTACCATTCTATGATTCTATGATATATATATGTCACTTTCCTAGAGTGCATCAGCCTTGAGATAAACAGGGTCATTGCTCTCTTGCAAAAAAAAAAAAAATTACACCACTCATTTGAAAAATGCAATTCAAGGTAAGCCTGCCTGACCTGTCCTCCATCCTTGTCCTGTAAGAGCTCCTCATTCCCTTCTTTGTCCCTGTGAAGTGGCTCTTTCCCTTTGGCAGGTAACAAGGTGGAAGGCTCCATACCATCAACCACCACTCAGGAGATGCACCTCTGCCACTCCACTTGATGTGGATAGCTCTTACCTGCTGTGATGGTGCATGGAGGCCACATCTGCAAGGAGCAGAAGTCTTGGTCTCAGCGGGGCTGTGCGCTCCTCAGTATGGCTGGGGTCACTGATGCTGCTCCACTGGAAAACCTGACACTCCTTCAAACTTTCTCCTGAGAACCTGTCAAAGGACACAATTTGAGAAATATTATTTGACCAGCTTTTTGCTTTCTGCTGACCATGAACAAAGGTGGGCTGGAGTGTAGACAGCCAGCAACGGCTGCGTCACGACACCTTGACAAGTTCCTTAATTGAACACGAAATCCAAGCCCTCCTTGGGAGGCAGTGGGAGCCTTGCAGTCATCTTACTCACACAGAGCATAAGCTTCCTAAGGCAACCATGTTATTTTTATCTGGGCTTCTTAAAGGCTATAAGGGCTCATCATGCTCTGCAGGGGTGGATGGGTGTGTGGGCACACCTCCTGCGTCAACACACGCTTTTAAACCCACTGGGTGACTGCATGCAAACTGGACACACGTTCCACCTCACGAAGACAGGGAATCAAGGCAATCGTGGCTGCCTCCCATGATGACTATGCGATGAACTCAACTGCATGTAGACATCAGAGAATCCACATCTGCAAGAGCAATCCAAGGGAAAACATCCTCCCCTGCTCCCTCTGGTTGTGAGTGTCCAGTTAAAAAAAAAAAAACCAAAAACCAGTAGAAATGAGTATTAATTACAGCACAGCTTCCAGCTCTACCCAAAACTGATGCTTCCTTGCCTAAGAGAGACACATCAGTAAAAAAACCTAGCATCTAATTATCAAAACCAAGGCAAAGCAATGAGGATGTTCTCTGGAGATACCAATACCACCAGCATTGCATGATCCCAGCATTATCCAGCAAGACTACACCTGAATGAAACACTTTGCAGGTGCATTTTTTTTAACTTAGCAGAAATGCCCTTTCACAGCATTTATCAAATCTACATTGAGCCTGTCTAGTTGTTTTAGTTTCAGGAAAGAAGAGTGAATAAAAGAAAGCTGATTTTTGAGATCTATTTGGCTCAAAAAGAAAGGCCTGGTTTAATGTCTACTCTCAATATTCCTGGGGAACAGAAAAGAAATACTAGATGATAGTTTAAAATGTAAACATAACTAATCCATGTCAGCCCAGACAAACATCACAGCCCTGTGATGTTTGGGCAGGGAATTTTTGCTTCATAAGCTTTTTAAATTGGGAAGTAATATACAAGGAGCCTCTTGCAATGGTTTTTCCACCCAGCAAGTAAAGCAAACCTCCTGCTTTCACAGCGAGGCAGTGGGAAGCCTTACATCAGGTGTGGGCACTGTGGCTCTTCTCAGCTCACCTTTGAAGATCCCTCAACAGCTCTCAGCCACCTCCTGTCCCTTTGCCCCCCTCCTCTCCATCAGCCCCTCTCTGTGCACGCCGAGAAGAAGCAGCGATAGCGCTATTTCTGGTTTTTAACAAGATTTGGAAAGCATTCAAGTGCCTGACTAAGTGGTTGGAAACAAGGAAGCAGAAGGATGTTTTGGCATCCTGCGATGTATGCATGAAGTGCACAGACACAAACAGACTGAATGCACATACTGTAAAACAAGATTACAAGGAGAGTACGAACTAATAAAAGCCTATTAAAACATCGTGGACTCTCTTGCTACTCGTGTGTGCGTGTGTGTGTGTGTCTACATATTAAACCAACAAATATTTCACATGAATGTGGAGGTCAAATATGACTGATAGAACAGATATAACTTTCAGCAACCTTTAAATACATAATGCCATCCTGTAATTAATGTAGCTTGTCCTGAAATTTGAGGGATTTATTGATACTGGCAGAAACATTTGCAAATAACTTGGGAAGTTCATGACATACCTTCTATCTCAAGGGATTTCATTCATTTTTTTCCCCCTTTTTTTTTTTTTTTCCAGCTACCATCAATAAATTCATTCAGAGGCCTTACCATACAACAACAAATGCAGTTGGAAATACTCAACAGAAAGTCTGAAGAAAGAGCCAGCATGGAAAAAAGAGAGCCTCATTGTGTTTTTATTTGTTTTGTTCTCTCTTTCACTTCCAGTGAAATATATCTAACTGTGTCTGAGGGGATTACTTTTGAGGTCTGCAGTGAATAAAAAGCAAAAGCAGGCCACAGGGAAAGCAAGATGCAAAAGGATTTTACCCAAATTCTACAGGAAAAACTGTGACCAACCTGTTAGCTCCTGCCCAACCATGAGGTTTGGCTGCCAGAGCTGATATGTTATTTGTTAGTATACATCAGGCAGACATGTACATCTTTTTCTAAGGTTACACCTTTCATAAGGCCAACTGATTCAGTTGGGGGGAAACAACCAGAATCAGTCCTTTCCTGGAGAAATAATGAAGGTGTCAACATCCTCAGCCTGAGAAAAGTGCTGGTTTGTTAGGTGGTCAAGGAAGGAGAGACAAATCCCGATACTGAAGTGCACATTCCTCACATTCTACCGTCACTAAAAAGATGACACTTGGTTGAGTCACTATAGATAACTATTTAAAATTTACACACTAATGAGGACAAGAAATATTCCATCATTTTGCTAGGATTCCATACCTGAGGTCTGTGTTGTGCCAGCACAGAGTCAGGGCAACCGGAGCATCAGATGGCAGGTTCTTTTGCAGTTACCAAGCTACATCTAAGTGAGTTGGTGGAGCAGTTCATCCTCACTTGATCTTCACGTTCCTGCAAATATTGTAAAGCATTTCTCATCAGGAGGTATTTTTGCCTTTGGGTGCATGTATTTCTACACACTTACATATGGGATTAAAGATAGTAAGACAAAAGAGTAGCATTTATTTTAGAACATCGCTCAACTTCTTAAAAAAACTCTTTACTATCTTTCTAAAGGCTTAAATTTGAGGTACTGATCTCCCATGACAAGTAATCAGCCACTTATACAACAAGTAAGCTTCTCAGTTACCTGTTTCATCGAGTTGGATTCATTGACCATGTTTCAAACAGCAAGTAGTGCCAGGCTGGGGTACAAAAGCCTGCACATAAAATACTGGAGGTGCCTCAGCCCTTCCCTATGGCTCTTCATCCCTCCCACCTGCTTCCCATCATAATGCATTGAACGCCCCAGTGTGTCCTCAATCTTTACTCTCCTGCATCAACAAACATTTCCAATAAATCAGTGTCTTCAACACAACATCCACAAGCCCTCTCTCTGGTTAACTGAGGCTTTATTTTTTAGGGAGGAAAAGAGCTATTCTAGGTTCTACCACTTCTACTGGCTGTAGGGAGAGAGAAGGTAATTGCCAGATAAAGGTAGTTGCCAAGAGGAAGGAGCAAGAAACTGCATCAGGGAAAGAAGTGCTCCTCACTGACTCCTGTCTGGCTGTGGTGAGGATGAAGTGGCTGATCAAAATGCACGTACTGCAGGAGGTTTCCTGGCTGCCCAGAGGGGAAATGGGGGAGTTGTGCTGACACTCAGAGGTTTGGGAGGGATTATTCTGCCAGCAAGGAGTTCCCCTTTAAAAATGGGCACAGGAACCTGCCAGAGGAAGCATCATAGGTCAAGATTTTTCACCTCTCAAGGGAAATTCAGCTGAAACCGAATTAAAAATGAGGTTTATCTTCTCACCTTCTCCCAATGGCTTTATCTTCTTCTGTATCTTTCTGTGAATTCACAGATAATGGTGAAAAAAAACCCAACAAGGTGTAATAATCTACCTCTGGAGCTTGTTTAGGTGTCCAACTTCAGGATGCTGCCTTCAGGGTGAAGCCGGGTGGCAGGGATGTGAGAACTGAAGCTGCCACCCAAGGTGCCTGCGGAGGACCAACGAAAAGTGAGATCCATTAAATTAGTGTCTTCCCTTCTTACCATTTCTACATGAGAATTTCATTTTTCTGGCAGGAGCATGGATAAAACTGATGCTGCTGCAGAGAGGAGAAAAAAACCTCAGCCAAACAAAACCAGCAATGGGCATTTCTGTCACAGGAAAGCCCAACATTGTGCCTATTGGGAGTGATGCTCACTCAACTAGCCCAGCTTTTCTCCAGCCTCAGTCCCCACAGTACTGAGAATCCCACCGAGGCCCCAGCCCCCTCCAGGAGCAGCATGAGGAGCCTGTCATGCTGCTGCTGGAGGACCAAAATCGTCAGCTGTGAGGATGAAGAATTTGAGGTTGGCCGTCAGAGCGCTCCGAGCTCAGGAGGGGTTTGGAGGAATGCAAGCTGGGGTTACATAAAGCATTGACTCACACCGAGAAATCACGAGTTTTGAAAGATTCAGCTGAGCAATGAGCAAAACCTCAAGCTGCACATTGCTTACAAGTCAACAGGAACTGGGGGATGCTGGGGACCTCTGAAAAGCAGGCTTTTGTTTTGAAGTCCTGCCACTGCTCCCAGAAGGAACTGAGAGAGCCATGTATGTCTGTCGGGGTGAAAGTCTGGTCCTTCAATGTTTCAAGGACAGCTGGTGGAGGCACTTCAGCTTTATCCATTAGAAAGAATCACCTAAAACAGAGAAAAAAGGAAGTCAAATTCATTTTTCCCCCCTCTGTTTTTTTTCCCTGTGCATGTTATTGAAAAGTATGTCACGCAGCATATTAACTTTTTGTTGGGCTATCTGAGCAGGCAAACGTTTGTGGTTTTGTTTGCAAGGCAGAAACATTTATGGCTTTTAGCATTCTGAGCTGGCCTATGGTTTCTGTGAATGTGATTCTTTCTCAGGGCTTTATGGGTTACTTGAGCCATGTCGTGACGTTATACAGGTAACTTGTGCCGTGACAGCACGAGTGCAAGCCCCAGGACTTCTCCCCATGCATCAGAAACACTCATCAAAACCATCCCTACTTTGATATTTAGATCAGAGTTCTAAATATGCTCAGAGACATGCCAAATAGTTGATTTTTGGATCCCTTACAACTTTGTCTCTCCTCTTACATACAGTAGGTACTCTGCACCTCACAAACACGAATCAGTTAAATTATTCAAGTGCTTAAATAAAGATACAGTTGCTTGCCTGTGTTTGTCCAAATTGGAAAAAAATGTTGCCTGCTTTAAAGTTTAATTTCTCCCTTCCCTCAGTGACAGCCTCTCTCTCCCCTCCAAACATGCTGATGGAAAAATGAAGATGTACAGATGGGCTGTTCATTTTCAGTCAGGTTGCTGTGTAAATATGGCATCAGGAAAAGAAGAGTGTTAGAAACACAGATGTACGCGAGGCATCCCAACCATCACGTTTGGGCTGCCTCTGCATCACTCAAGTATGCATCATCCAGCCCAAGCAGAGCTGTATGAGGCCACAGGGAAATGTAGCTAACAGAGAACAAACTATTGGTAAATTGTGTGGCTTTTAACCTTGCACAATGGGACAAAATAAATATGGATTAGTGCCAGGGTCGAAGTTTTTATTATGTGAAGTACTAGATGTGCAAGTGCCTGAGCTTCTGACAGAAAAAGAGAAGCACTAACTCTACAAATACACACATACAGATGAAGACATATGTACGTTCTTACAAATATTTACATGTGTATGTATTTATTTGGGGCTTTTTGTTTTGCAAAGCTCCCTTCGAGGTGATCCCAGCTAATTTCTTAGCTTCTACGTTGCCTTTGCTAACAATTTAATCACCTTATAAACTTCTGCGGTGACTAACTCCCCGTCTATGCTTTTGGCACACCAGGCTCAGAAGTTGTTTTAGCAACAGCAGTATGTAAAGCAGACACACTATTTGTGAGGCTCAGAGCCCTTAAAAATCATTCCTTTCTCTCTGGGCTATCGACATTCCTGAGTGCTCACGCTGCAGCTGCCGAGCCGCTGGACAGCCCACATATGGCCGTGCGCTGAACAATAGCGACTCGCTGTTGTTCTCGTTATATGCATCACCATATGTGTTTATTAGAAACAGCAATAAAACGATGACAGGCTTCCTCAGCTATCCCCCAGTGCTTGGGGAAAAGAAAAATGAGGGAGTAAGCGGGATGAAATCAGAGGGTTCTCCCCAGTTTTGGAGGAGTTGGATGGTGGGGAGGTGCGGTTCCACTCTTTAGGAGAGCGAGGCTATTTATTTGCAATATTGCCAAATTAATATGGCTCCTCTAAATGGATACTGAGTTCCCTCTAATTTCCATTTGTTAGAGAATTGCTGAAAACCTGGATAAATCGAATCCTACAAGTGTTGGTATCCAAAGTCCTGTTCCACCAGGACTCACCTGTGTACAACCTGCCTGAGTCAAACAGGAGAAACCTCCCAGTGCTTCCAGAAGCTCTGGATCAGGACCCACACTTGGCCTGCACTTCCATCACAAGCAAACCAGCTAGTGTGACATTGCCTTCAGCATTGGGCTGCTTTGAAACAGCTTTCCAATTACAGAATTGAGGCTGAAGGCTTGGCAGTTTTCAGGTAGAGAGGTTGAGATGGGTATCAAGAGCCCAAAAGAAACAGAGACTCGAAATTCTGTATATTTTCCAAGCACTTCCAGTATTCACCGTGTTTTAAACCAAAAAGAAGAGGAAAAAGAAACTTTGGGAGCAACACAATGTATTTAACTATGTAACATAACATAATTTTGATACCTTCATAAGCTGTCTTCAGGCAGGTGGAAATCCGTGGGATTCAGTACTTGTACTCAAAGGGGGACTTGAGCCTCTGCATACATGATCCCTACTTTTTCATCTTCAAGTCTTGATTTGTCTTGCTAATGAATAGAGTTTCTGTCTTGCTGTCCTTCTGTGACCAGAATAACAAACTTTAGCCACTGTAAAAAAACAAACCAAAACAAAATTAGTTTTAAAAATGAGTTTGCAATGCTGAGTTGTATTGGTTGTACTGTGACCTTCCAACTGTGGTAAGAACACCATTTCCACTCTTACTTCACTTCTTTTTTACTTCCTACCCCTAAAAGTAAACAATTCAAGATGATGTTTTACATCCTTGAAAAGTTCCCAAAACAGGATTTTCCACTGAGGCTGCAACTCCCTTGGCTTGCATTTTCTTTTCTTTTTCTTTAACACAAATCTGTTTTGCCACTATATTGACACTCCAGTGCTAAAATTCTGTTATCTTTAATTATGCTGCCAACAGAACAAATTGTGTAGTTACTTAAACTTCATCAAAGCCCCTGTCTTATTCCCCCATCTGCACGTAAGCTACTTTTTACAGGCTATTGTTTTCTCCCTACAAAAATCCAAACTTCTTTCTTTTTGAATGAACACATCCACTACTTCTCCACTTATCAGCTTGGAAATGTTGCTGTACTGGTTTCACACAGTTTGATAACTTCGTCTTGAATGGATCTTTGTCTCGGCTTATTTTGTTAGAAGAAGTTGTTTTTCAACATGCACCTTTAATTCTGTTTCCTTTCAGTTATTGTCTCCTGAAATACCGACAAGTGGGTTAAAAATAATCTGTTTACACCTCTTGAAGGGCAACAGTGGATCAGGCAACTTATTGTACTTATTTATTATCAGTAATCCCCACGCCGCACCCACGAAGACAAACAGGGCTTTGCCACTGAGTGAAATAAAAGCAGGATGAGACCATATGGTTCTTGTTAAACGAGCCTCATCTTCCTATTGTTAATGCTTATCTCCAAAATAAAGTATTTCTGCAGAAAGCATATTCCCATAGCATGTTCTCTTTCCAATGACCAGCTGGTTGCCAGTTTGTTATTTGCACTGCAGTAGACCACTTTCATCTATTTCTATTCCAGTCCAAGAACACCATTTGTACATTGTCCAACTTGGAAATGTTAATCTGACACCATTGGTCACGGGCCTTTTAACTTCAAGTGGCAAACTTCCAGCTAGCTGCCAGTTGAGTATTTACACTGGAATCTTTCTTAGCCCAGAAATAAACTGTTTGTTCACCATAAACATCAGCAACATGCCAATAATTTCCACAACACACATGTAGGAAGGTACAGCCCACCGCACTTTGCTGTTGGCTTCCCAATAACCTCCTAAGTAGCTCCTTAGGGAGATGCTGCTTGTCTTGAGCCAAGATAAATGCATCTATTTCCCTCCCCATGCACGTACATAACTTGTATTTACATTCACGGGAGTTACACACGCATACTGAAAGGCAAGAACAGGGACCAAAATTAGGATGGCTGGGCAGAAGTCTGACAGCTTCTCCTAGGATTGCCTGTAAAGGTCAAAACATTAGGAAAACCCTAACACAAAAATAGTCAGTCCCTTTGGCATCACCCTCGGTTCCCCATGCAGAACCATGAGCGCAGCGGTTGGGACGCAGACTGGGAAAGAGGCAATGCTGGATGTACTTGAATGCAGCTTTTCAGAAAGCAGAGTGGCCTGAGTCCTATGGGATTTTGTTTAGGAGACTGCTATTACTTCCAGCAATACAATTTCTGCTTCCTGAAAGAATATTATACTTTGGGCTCATTTCAATGAAATAAAAGACTGAGGTGGCGGAGGGGGGGGGGGAAGAAGGAAGGTTATGCTGGGTTCTGTGATTTAACTTAAGGAATGTTATGCAGCGGCAAGGGTGTGTTTCATGTACTTTGTTCAACTCTTGTTAAAATAAAACATTTCCTTTTTACATATTCCTGTGGTGACCTGCAGATGGGAGAGGCCAAAGAAAGACTTCAGTGAGTTCCCCACATGAAGTTCAGGAATGGAAACCCCCTCTTTTAAAGAAAAAAAAAAAGAGTAACAATGATGCCCTGTTCTTCCCTTCGCTCTTCCTATTCAGATAGATAATGTGCTGCTTGCCTTTTGTGTTACCTTGGTTGCTCCAAGTCCAAAAATGACACATAGGGTAGAGAAGAAATGACCCTACAGAAAAAAAACTTGAGAAGCTCATTTGGGATGTACAGCCGAACTTATTATTTATGGACTTCTTAGCATCTACCTGTGCATTTAGCTCAGCATCTCCATCCACCTGCACCTCACAACCACCAGTTAAAACACAAATACCAACCAGCATGAAAAGCAAGATCCTGCTAAAGCACATTAAATTAGCTAAGAGGAGGTGTGCATCCCACATCATGCCAGACACGGGGACTTGATGGATGCCCCAACCAAGCCAGGATGCTGGCCAGGCACAACGCGTGGGAATTAAAGCCCCTACCCTGGCTTTGCAGGGGAAGCAAGCAGCATTTGCATTGCCAGTGAGAGTGCACCTGAGTTTTGGTGGCCCTCACTGATCTGTCTTGGCAATGAAGTGGCCAAACAGCAGCTGCCCACACTACCTCCATGCCTCAGACTCTCCAACGCTTAACAGGGAATATTTTCAGTGTTGGGGACATAACTTACAGCATGATTTAGGATTTCAAATGCTCAGCAGCTTAACAAAAGTTCCCTTTGCTTACAAAAGTCAGGTAAAAAGCACATTTTGTATCCATCTACAGTGACTGACAGAAGGATGATAAGAGGAACTCACCGTTGCTAGACGCTCCAGCACCTTGGGCAAAAAGCAGCCGCAGTGTGAAACTGAGAGCTTCTCAATCCAGTGCTGCAGCTCCCTTGCTTCTGCTGTCAACAGGATCCCTGCATAAGACATATCCATTTTAATTCTGACCTTTGCTAACTTCCCACTGCTTGATTTCTTGCACCCACAGTATTCCTTCAATCCGAGAGTACGAAATATACACAAACATGTAACCATCTACCAGGCATGAAAATGTGGATAAACATCCATTTTTCTTACCTCACCTAAGGCTCCTCTTGCAAGCAAATGAAAGGCGAACAAAATATTTTGACGTCTCTCAAAATACATTTCTCTTTTCCAGGAGGGCAAATAAATAGACCTGACATAAAATAATGTCATAACAATCAGCAACTACAACTTGATTCTCGCTGCTGTAACTTGAAACTCGTATAGAGAAGGTTAAAGTAACCCAACTCTGAATTCCTGGCCGCTGAAAAAGCATTCACTCCTTTTGTGATGGGTTTTTCTATATGGCTAATCCTATGTGGGGCTATCTCTGAGCAAGGTAAAACAGCAAAGTATTTCCCCAAAATGCTTCAGGAAATGTAACAATTGGAAATTGGCCTCGTTGGCTACAGCCAAGCAATGAGAAACAAGGAACTGCAGACTGAGGAAGGGTGCCTGGACTCTGAGAGGAAAATAAATTAAACCCCTTTCAGAAGAAATCCAGTTACCAGGAGAAAACTAAGGATCTGCAAAAGGATAACAGGCCTGAGAAGAGTGATGGGGAGACTGGGACAGAACCCCAGGCTGACAGAGAACGATGTTGAACGGTTGAAGAAAGACTCACAGAACTTGAAAAGAGAGGCCTGGGGCTAATCTTTCTGCTGGTTTGTTTCCCCCCTCCCCACACATCCCATTTGTTTATTTGCTACAAGTCAGATTTTGGAGCAATTAGTAAAATATCATGCAAATATTCCCTGTGTGACTGAACATGAATAGCTTTAATTTCGCTCAACATTTGTCTCGTCGTTCTGAAATACATCTGCTGTTTGCATTAAGATAATCTGCTAAAATATTGGGAAGTAAATTACAGTTTTTATAAGATATTTATGAAACAACTTCTTATTTGTATATTAAATATCTCTGACTATCAGGGCCTGTTTATTTGGCTGACGTCTGCCTTCCCCATGAGCATCCGTGCCCTGTTTCAATTATAGACTGGGCTGAGTACCATCTTGTGGAAAAGCTCCAACTGGCTGGGAATGGCTCAGCGTACACTCGTAACAGGCTGAGGGAATAGTACCAGATCTGCCAGCAGCCTAGGACAGAAAAAAGCCCCACAACCCAACAATCCTAAAATAAAATACAAGGTTGCACATGTGCAAAAACTGTGTGGTATTTGCAGAGATGCTGGCGTGACACCACAGGAGTGTGTGTTGCTCTGCTTGGTCAGGGTACTGCAATAAATGCCCTTATGGAGAGACAAGGAGAAGACTTGGAGGCTTCTTTCCAGCCCCTGCTTCGTGACCACACACCATACCAGGAAGTAAATTAAAAGCATTTTTCACTGTTTTGTCCTCTCAGGCTTGGCCCATTCTCTTTGCATGCAGACAAGTCCTAAGGGGTTGGGGAGAGATGAGTTGGTTAGTATTGCTGCAGCCCAGATGCAGCCCTGGTTATAAGTTTTCAAAGGAAATGGGGAAAATCAGGTCACTGATGTTTGGAGTAATGATAACCCTAAGGGCTTCACCCCGTGGGAGGCAGATGGGGTGACTGAAGAAGGTGGAGAGTGGCAAGCCAATAGATCTATGTGCTGGAGAATGTTGCTGCTTTACAGTCACAGACATATCTGCACTAGCTTCAAGTGTGGGTAGACAGTGCTGTGAGAGTTCAGGGTGGGCAATGAAACCCTTCTGAGATGTAGAGAAATCCTAGATCACTGCCATAGCTTGCTCTAGACAGGATCTGCATTGCTGGAAGCATCCAAACCACTTCAAGTCAGCTGAGTGAGCTTTAGTCATGGGAGCATGAATGCATCTGTAATAATAAAAGCTATGCCTACCATTCCTCTTAAAACCCAGACTAGAGTACTCAGGAGCTGGCATGGCCCCACAAACCATGTGTAGCTGGGCTGTGTGGGGTCCATGAAGCTACTGAGGAGTTAACTGACCCTCCAACCTTCTTTGACTATCTGGGACCCCGTGTCCTTTCATGGACAGAAACCACTTGCAGATTGCCTGTCTGTACACTGCCTTGGAGGGCTTAGTTCAGAGATGCTGGCAATGGAGTTTGGGGCTCACATCACGGATGAGGTACCTCGCTTGGAGTGCCATCATCATGAATAGCATTACCTCACTTTATAGTCCCTACAAAACTGCTCTATCCCTATTCCACAGTTAACATTGAATGCACATTTAAAAAGTGAATGGGGTGAAATAATAAGAAGAGGAAGCCTGAGATACTGGGGTTTGCAATTAGGTGACCTAAACTCTGCATGAAGAAGTCTGGGAAAGAGAAGAAGAGATTGAAACACTTTAACATCATTTACCACGTGAACCCACAAATCCCTCTCTGGTTAGGCATTAGTATTACCTACATGGTGTCCAGCTTAAAAAGCAACAAAAGGCTGGTATAAGCCAGCTCACCCTCCTCTTGCTTGTGCCCCATGCAGTGGCCATACCACTGCTTGTACAGTCACACAAGCCATACAGGGACCCCAAATCGATGCAACAGGGTGAGGGAGCAAGTAGGGAAGAGTGTGTTTTGGTACAGATCAGTCTCCTGATGTTCACAGCAAAATACTACTAGCTTGGAGCTGCATGGCAGAGTTGAGGCTGCCTCACTGAGCTGTGCTGGTACTCAGGTGCTGTGTGGAGCCCTGTCTGCTGTCCCAGCTTCACAGAGCCAAGGGCTCCAGCAGGGACCACCCCGGCAATTGTGCAACTCCGCTCAGCCACAGATTTCCTCTGGCACCCGCAGCACAATAGTGAGGCCTGTTGGCAAAGAGAAATTGTTTCCCTGTCACAATAGGGCTGGGGATGAAATCATTCCCTGATACCAGGCAGCCTCGACGTGCTTCCTCCGCTCCCCACCCCGGTTTAGATGGTAGCGCCTTCCTGCTCCCCGAGGGGCTTTGAGTCCCTCATAAAATGACAACACAATAAAACA
The DNA here is from genome assembly GCA_013401255.1 of Urocolius indicus. NCBI lineage: Eukaryota > Metazoa > Chordata > Aves > Coliiformes > Coliidae > Urocolius > Urocolius indicus. The sequence goes on from WBNH01010142.1 coordinate 41,143, forward strand.
AAATAATAATGGAATCCATATAAAGCTTGATGTCTTCATTGCTCTTCAGCAAAAGTGCCAAGGGAGCTTTGCCTGAATACAGGCAGCAGGTTCCCAGCACTGGCAAGGAATTTTTTTAAGAGGAAGAAAGGACACTTTTCAAGCTCTGGATGCCAGTATCCATCTCGCCCACCCTCAGCTGTACACCCCTGATGGAAAAAAAAACAGGTAGTTATGGGAGACAAATCCCTGGGTCTGACATATATATGGAGTTAAGCTCACCTTAACATCTAAGGGTTGCATGGGAAGGGAGATGACTGCTGACAGCCCCACTGGGGAGGCTTCAGCTGCGGCTGGCCTGCTCCCAGCACCCCCCTTTCCCAGCAGCACTGGGGACTGTCGGGCTCTCGCAAAACATTTTGTGGATGGGGTAATTGCATTGTGTTGTCTTAAAACTGCCGAGGCGTGGTCCTAAATAAAACCAGAGCCCCGGCCTCACTGCAGGCACAGCAGCCCCCAGCTCCCCACACGCGCTCTGATGTACGGCCCTGTCTGGCCTCCCTGCCCTGCTTTCGTTGTGGGCCCGTGGTTATTAATGAATCTGTGATTGCATAGGAGCAAAAAAGAGAAACACATGATTTGGGACAAATATATACATGTAATGAATATGCACATACACACACACACACATACACACACACACGATCTCATATCTCTGTATTTTTTGGTCAATGGTGTTCTAGAACCCAAATGCACCATTTCACTATTTGTGCTGGGGGTGCCAAAGGAATCTACCATTTGTTTACACAGTTAAATCAGCTGCAGATGTGTGTGTGCTTTTTCCTTCGTTCTCTCTTTCTTTCCTTCACTGTTGGTATTTCTGACCTCTCCATTTTCCTTCCCCTCCCCACTCCCCTTCAATGAGGGCATCTGAAAAGCATTGGGAAACAGCCTGCTGCTCCCTCCCTGTCCTGTCCGTGGGGATGAGCATCCCACATTGCTTTCACAGGGCTGTGCTTTCCTCCTGCCCCAAAGCAAGGGCTTGACAAATTAAGACCTCAAATACCAGGAACTGATGGCTAAAGGAAAATTCTCTGTGCTGCACAGGCTCAGGAGAGCTCCTCCAGTGAAGGAAGCATCGCAGCTGAGACCCCACAGCTCACTGTATCCATACATGCCCAGCACCATGGGGAAGGAGCATCATGTTTCCTGAGAAGCCCAGCATAATGTAGGTCCCTATCCCCTCTCCATTTTTTAGAGCCTGTAAAACATTGTAAGTGATCTCTGCTTATATACAGAGTATAGAGCATCTGTCTGAACTGGGCTTTGGCACAACCTGCTGCCTTGGAAGGCTCTGACTGTGCTGTTGCTGTGACTTGCTTGCATCAGCCTTGTTTGATCGTTTGGGTTTATCCCCATGAAAACCAGGCTCAGCATTAGCTTTCACCAGTAGGCAGGTGACAGAACTGAAGTCAGATGCCTGCTTGATTTTCAGAAGCACTATCAATTTTCTCATGAGTTTTTTCTCCCCAGTATCATGTTTCTTTTCTTGAGTGAAATTCAGAGAAGTGGAGCACCAGTCGCTCCAAGCAGCCTGCCAATGACTGCCAGCAGAAATCAGGACAAATATTGCTCTACCCTTTTTTGGCAGGAGAAAGCAAACTCTTTCTGCTTTACCTGGAAGACAATCATCCAGGCTTAGCCCAGGAAGCAACTTAACACTGAAGCCAGAAAACGTGCCTCAAGATTCTTTTGGCAGGCGACTATGTTTCCGAGTATCACTCTGGATGCTTAAAGGATGTGATAATAAGCATATTAGAAGTATTTAGGAGATAAGACTATTAACAAACGACAATTCCTTTCAAAAAGCTGATGTTCACGTGTTGAAACCTTACTCACTGTCAGACACCTGGAGGGTGGGCAATGCTGTGGGTGTTGGGTGCCAGCTGCACCCTGGGGGCTGCTCCCAGCAGCCCCTTCCACCTCACCAAGGCAGCCTGGCCACATTTTAAAGCCAAAGACTGCCACTCTAAGGACATTTCCAAGCACCACTTGCAGAAATCCTCTCAGGTAAGCTGGTCATAATGTCATTAAGGTAGTCTCTCTAAATTCACTCATATATGAAGAGGATAACTTGACTGCTCTCGTTTGCTTTGTAGCAATTATCCACCATGAACATTACATAATCTCATTTTGTATTATCTGAAAAGGTACAATATCTACAAAGCTGTTTCATATATACATTTGTATATATGCAAACCCTCAAGATATACTTAAATATGTATATTTATTGTATTTTGTTATGTATCTACATAGAATCATAGAATCGATTGTGTTGAAAGACACCTTAAAGATCATCTAGTTCCATCTCTTCCACCACAGAGCAGTGACACATTCCTGTAGTCCAGGTTGCTCAAAGCCCCATCCAGCCTGGGCTTGAACACCTCCAATTACATTATTTAGGCTTTTCTTTCTTTTTTGATGCTTTGTTTACCTCATAAAAATGTATAGAAGCCTAAGCACATATGCATATGTATGCATGCATACATAGGTATAGCACGTATATTTAATAATAGGTGGTGACTACGAATATATATACACACATATATACATATCACAGAATCACAGAATCTTAAGGGTTGGAAGGGACCTCGAAAGATCACCTAGTCCACCCCCCTGCCACAGCAGGACCACCTAGAGTAGGTCACACAGGAACTTGTCCAGGTGGGTTTTGAATGTCCTCAGAGAGGGAGACTCAACAACCCATCTGGGCAGCCTGTCTGGGTATACAGATTTATACACATCTCTATATGTATATGTAGCTATCTACCTTTCTATATGTACAGGCACATGCTGGGTGTATAAAGACAACTGACTACCAGCATACTGTTCCAAGGCATGCTGAGTCCCACGATACACACAACAGCTCCCAGTAAGTGCAAGTAAGTCCACTTAGACATAACAGCATTGTCCCTCTTATACTTTATGAGCTGCTTTCATTAAAATTCAACGCTTCTTTTAAGAGGCTTTTCTTGCAGCCACTACTCACGAGCCTGGCTTCTCTCCTGCTCTCAGTGAAGCGATCCTCCTCTCTGCCCGGCTGCCAACGCCTCCCAGGGCAAAGGCACTGTAACCAAACCAGCTTTGGTCAGTTGGTATAAAGTCCTGGTTGTTGCCTTTACTACCATTGAGCTGACACACCTAGAAAACACGAAATACTTCAAAATTGTCTCCAAAATGACTTTTTATGTCATATCCTCTAGCAGGCCTGTTGCAAACAGCCAGCGGGTTCCCCAGTCAGTTCAGCGAGGCAATGAAACTAATGCTTTGTGAGTTTGGAGTGTGTGGAGCAGTTTGCCCGATGGCAAGCTTGACCATGGCCTTGCTCTGAGGCGCTTTGGCACCTCCCCAGTGCGGGCCCAGTAGGAACAGCGCCGAGGGCTGTGGAGGGAAAGAGGCCCGGCCGGCAGCGCCGCAAGGCACCGCGCTGCCATTTTGAATTAGAAGATTTACTCCTGACATTTTGCAAGAGGGGAAGCCAAAAAAAACCCAACCAAAGAAAAAGAAAAAAAAGCAAAAGCTGGCTGTGATTCAAAAATCTCTGCAAAGTCACTGGCATCTTCCAAAAGGCTCCAAAGAGAACAGGATTAGCTCTCCCCTCTATATACATAAAACTTGTTGTCTTTTGCATATCAAAGTGGTGAAGCCTCTCTTCTCTTAAGCTATTGCCTTTAAGTGTGCTATAAACAGAGCCCTATCTGTCCAGGAGAAAAAAAAAAAAAGGCTTTGACAAAGAAGACTAGCTCAGATGTCGAGACAAACTTGGCCACGTTCCTGCAGTGAGAGCAACGCCTGTGAAGAGGCGGGCTGGTCTCTAGATGCTGTCGATAACGTGATTTGGACGGCTGTTCGAAAACTCTCGCTATGTCCCTGTTGTTGTTTACACTCATAAACCCTTCATCATCCCCTCCTCTCCGCCCTCGCCCTCACTCCCACGCGTGCAAGGACGCCATATCACAGCCCGGGTGCGACTGGCTGAGAGAGTTCTGCACTTCTCCCAGTCACAGACACTAAAAGAATCTATAAAAGCATGAAAAATTAAGCTGGTGAAAGGAAAACTTCCCAAGATGTAGTGCTTGGTGAAATGAGCAGCTTCACTCAACTCACAGAATCAGAGAATCATAGAATGGTAGGGTTGGAAGAGACCTTTAGAGATCATCTAGTTCAACCCCCCTGCAGAAGCAGGTCCATCTAGATCAGGTCACAAAGGAACATGTCCAGGTGGATCTTGAAGACCTCCAAGGAAGGAGACTCCACAACTCCTCTGGGCAGCCTGTGCCAGGACTCCCTCACCTCAACAGTGAAATATTTTTTTCCTATGTTTAAATGGAACTTTTTGTGTTCCAGCTTCATTCCATTACCCCATGTCCATCAAAAAAAGGGATGTCCCATCCTCCTGACACCCACCAAACTCCACTTTTTCAAATTGCACCTTTACCTCCCTTCTATTATCCTTAAACTCAGACAGGTCTTCCAAAGATCAGATACCACTTTACTTACTACATAACTTCTGTGGATTTTCCTGCAGCACTCCTCTTTTTTGGAGAGTTGCTTACTGACACCTTTGCATCCCATTAACACATTCAATCTGAAAATGTGGCCAGTCATTAGGCTGTTGAGACAACCTATTAAAAGGACCTGAGCACAGGAAAGTCACCCACTGCACCCTGAGCTTCTCACATAAGTGATGACAGCCAATGATCTCCATCCTTCAAATTCTTTTTGAGCATATGTTGCTTCAAATACATCCAAGGAACCTGCAGGCTGTTTCACAGAAAGGTAGTCATGAAGTGGGGGTTTAGGATAGGATTGAACTAAAGAGTCAACTCTGAAGGGGGTGAGGTCTCACTGGTCTGGCCACGTCCAGGCTGTGCAGTGGATATCAAGAGTGATGAAATCAGAGCAGATGATGCCTCCCAAAAAATGGCACACATATGTTCATGGATACACGAACACACAGGCACGTACAAAAACCCACTGTGAAACTAGGAAAACCCTAAGGATGCTCACAGGCTGGTCTCCATTAGCATTTGGACAGGAAAAAAATAATGCCTGTCTTGTTTCTGGACACTGAAAAACATCAGTGCTGGTTTGGTTTTTTTTTTTTTTTTTTTTTTTTTTGCAACTTCTTGAAATATTTTCAGCATGTGCTGGCCCAGCTTCCCTCTGCACCCAGGGAATGATGGAAATACTGAAGCCTGATGGAGCTGCTGGGGAGAGCGGTGGCACGGTTATGCCCGGGCCAGCAAACTGAAGAGAGTTTCCAGCACACACTGAAAATTCAGATTCTGTCCAAGTCTATGGAGAGCAGATGTCAATTATGAATCACATGATTACTCTGCCATATTTTTCCTGGTTATGCTCATTGACTTAGATAAGGTATCATTTTTCACCTACAAAATATGTTGCATATACAATAAATAATACGCACAGTACCATAATAAATATTCAGTATATATGGTGTGTGCATTATAGTGGTCCTGGTAGAGTTATAGCAGAGCAGTCAAGGCTGAATTGGCATTTTCATTATAAAGGCTGATAATTCAAGATCACTAGGCAAAAGACAATGAAATACCATCTGCTCACACGCAAACAGCTTTTACAGAGGGGGTTTAAGGTCTTGATGCGAGCAGTTCTGCACAGAGGGCAAAAAAGAGAGAGCTCCTGAGACATGCTCTCAGTGAGTCAGACACTCACTGACAAATCTCTTCCCCTGATTTTGGTCCTACTTAGATGGCTTTTTCCAGTCTCCAGCTTCTGGAGCCAGAAGATACTGTGAGCACCAGTGTTCTCATAGGAGATACATAACAATATTTTCCTAGACTTTCTGCCATGGCAAAAAAGCTTGCAAATGCAAACCCTGCGACTCAACAACCAAAATACAGACAGAGTTAAAATGTCTTCTCTGCCACCCTTGGAGTTCTTGACACTGAGGAGGAGCAACATATGCTCAGCACTTGCTGAGGGCCAGGCTAGTTGGCTGAGGCCAGAGCCGACCTCCCCCAGTGGAACCAAGTTCAGCAACTGGCATCAAGTCTGCATCTGCTCCCTTACAGCGGCCCCTAGGGCTAGTTCAGAAGTGTCATGTTACATACTTCCAAAGATCTGGCCTCTCTGGACTGAAATTATTGTCCACTGCAGTCTCTTTCATGCCACTTCTGCTGTAAGTGATGGCATGACCACAACTCAATGAAATACTCCTGACTGTATGACTGTATTATACAAAGTCATCATTTCATTTTTGGTAGCTTCAGACCAACCTTTATATCTCCACTCTGCTTCCTTCTGATGGCTGCAGCCCACCAGGTGGAGGTTTGCACAGGAACAGCCTCATCTCAACAGGAGGTTTTTGGAGCACAGTCTGGAGGTGCTGGACGTGGGGCCGGCTGGACCCTGGCTTTGCTGGTGGCTAGGAGGAGGCGGGGTTTTCCAGTAGAGGGTGTTAAAGAACAGGCTGGAGGTCTGGTGGTAGGTGGCAACCTCTTCTCTCAGCACAGCTGCTTGCAGAGGGCATGTCTGTTCACACCTTGAAGTAATCACAGTGACAACCAGCAGTGAAAACCTGGATGCGGGGAAATCCATGGGAATTTTGCCCAGACTTTTCCCTTGAGCTGTTACACTCATGGTTCAAATATATTTCTTCCAGTACATGGTACCTTTCCCTTCAACAACCAAATTAATGCAGATTTTTTAGCTCATACCCAGCAGGCATCTCAGCACCCTCACTGTCCTAGTGTAACAAATGGAGAACAGTGATGCTGCATGGTGTAAAAACAGGCAAGTGAAAGGACTCACCTCTGACTGTGTCAAGTCTCACTGCCCATCCTGACACGTCTAAGAGGTGAGGTGGCCACGGGTTTGCAGTCTCCTCCTTTGCTGGCTGGCTCTGTGTCGATGATAAGCATTATTTGCACATCACCGCAGCCTCACTTCGGCAGCTCTTTGAGCCTGTTTCCAAAAGAAGCTGTCACAGACAATAAACACCAAAGTAACTCCACTTCCAATTTAATTGTTTTCTCAAAATATCACTAGCAATTAGACTATATTAGCAACAGATTGCTTGCAGTAGCTCATTCTCCGAGTCAAAACTGGTTTCTTTCTCTTTTACAATCACACAAAACATCTGAAACTAGAAAGTACCTAGAGTTCGGGTTTTTTTCAGGGTGGGAATCAAGTAAACAACCAACGTTACTTCTACAAAAGCCAAAGTGTCTGGAAAAAGCAGAAGAAAAATATTGGATGGCTGGAGGCTTGTTTTTATGTTTACAAATTTATTGTGAAAGTTTTAAGAAAATACAGTGACAGCATTGCCTGCAGTACAGTAGGGAATGACAGTCAATAAATAAAACCAAAGGACTGTGCAATAAATAAATACAAGACCAATATAATATGTTTGTAGCAGGCTGATCAGTTTTAAATCCTCTGCCTAAGGCTCAATTTTACACTCACCAAACCACACCTGTATGCTTTTCTCCATTGGTGCTGGCTGAGTCCCACTTCTTTACGGTTGGGCTCACCTTTTTCCCCCAACACGCAACGCTTTTTGCCCATTTCTATTTTCTCCCCTTTTTAAAGACAAAAATCAAAACCCTAGTAGAATTCAACATTGTCCAGAGGTAAGGTTATACCTACTCTCTTACTGGTGTGGCACTGAAGCTCTACCAAGATGTACTATGTTGGGGGAGCATGGCCACGTGTTCCCCCATGCTGACAGCAACCGGTCCCTTCGTTATTTTATACACATACGCTGTGCTGCCTGTGTCAAAATGTGTCCCTCAGTGTCCCCAAGGATTTACTCTTTTTCCTGAGGCTGGTTTAGCCAAGTGACCGCACATCTTTTTATTACCTTAGGTGGATAACATTAGCCCTTTCTTTTAAGCTGCCTTGCATGGTTGAGGGGGCTCGGAGGGCTCCAGACAAGCGTCTGCAAAACCATCTCTGGCTGAGTGGCTGTGATCACGGGCTAGGTAATTTGTTTGATTAGAGCATCCGTCTAAGACAAAGAAAGTGTAGTGGAGTGAGGCGGGCTCTGGTCTCATTTACAGGTCTGGAGATGCATGGAGAAGCTATTACAAGTGACCTGTGACCTGGCCCACCCTCAGGTGAAACGGCTTTGCTCAGTCGCCTCCTGTTAGCCTCAGCCAAATGATAGGCTTCGGGGAGCCCGGGACGTGGCGACGGTTCATCAGACAGACAATATCAGAGCTGCAGGCCCAGCCTCGAGCTACGCAGATGCAAAAGCAGATGAATTTTAAAAAAGAATAATGGGTTTTCAAACTTATTATGGTGATAGTGTTACTTACAACAAATCTGTCTGCAGTTTTGGGGCTGCAGAGATAAAAGCCCTCAGGAAAAAATGTCAGTGGCTTGAGTTTATTTATATGTAAGGTAACCATGAAAAATGTTGGCGTACCACTAATTGTAGGGCATATTTATTCTGCACAAGTTGTTTTCCACATTAGCACAGTTGTTAAAATGCAGTTTTGCCTCAGGAATATTATAACTTTATCTTCTGTAATTATAAATGTGGATGTTGCTGGGTGCTCTATACATTGAAGAAGAAATGTTAAGAAATGGGCACTTGTGAGGAGGAAAACAAACATAATTAAAAATGTAATGTAGTAATTATATGAAACATAGTTGGGAAGTGGAGACCCACAGATAAGCTAGCAAAGCAGTTAGATCCTGGGTTTAGATTCGTATGGCATCACGCTTCAAATTTCTCCCATGGTTTTTTTGTCCAAACCAACTAACGAGGACCAGTTGGCAAGGCAAGCACTGATGTGCAGCAACACGTTATCCTGTGCTGTGCAGTCTTTATAGTATCAGAGCAATTTTACTCTGACAAACTAAAAACCAGAAAGCTGGAATGCAACGATGCATTGTAGTTGTCATACAGCAAATGTTTAAAGAATGATAGGACTATCCTCTGATACAGCAGAGAATATTCTAACTGAATAGTCAGTGTTATGCAAAATACTATTGATGCAATCATAACTCTGTATGTGTGAAGCAGAGGACATTAAGGGTCACTGACCTGCCATACATTGCAGGGAACACACAAGGTGCACACCTATTTCCTCCAGAAACACCTGTCAAATGAAATGTGAATTTTCCCTCACAGTGCTAAGAGGCAGAAGTCAGACACAATTTGCTCACCTGGGGTAAAGAAGGCCAGAATTAATGTTCAGGATTGGTACAATCAGCTTCAGCCTCGCTTGTCTTGGAGTCAGAAGTTTTCAGGAGGAGGGAATTGCTGCAAAGAGGAGGGAATCCCTGTGAGCAGGACTGCAGCGGTGACTGTAGCGGCAAGAGCAGCCGGCGATGGCTTCCACTTTGCCCTCTGACTTAGGTGCACCCCAGGCACGGTGTATACACAACACACAAACAACAGATGCACACATACATCTATTTATATACTAGGACCAAGAATCTTCTTCTTTATTTGGTTTATCCATTTCTCTACGTTCACATCAAACCATGGACTATGCCATTCTGAGTTTAAAAGACAGACAACACCAAATTTCCATTAACATCCGGGCAGGGGCCAAACAGAAACATATTTGTCATATCCCTCCTATTCACCTATGCTTATTAGCAAAAGCTCCATGACATGGGCATTATTAGAAACCAGTCAAGTATAAACAAGCCTGAGAAGTTTGGTACGGTCTGGAGGTTTGTCAACTAAAATCCTGCAGCATTTCCTTCTGGGTCCCCCTTTGACCATCCTGTCCCATCTCTCACCTACCATGTCTTCTTTTGTTTAATCTTTTTTTCCCCCTCCCTTACTGCCCTCTAACTGTTCCTCATACTTTTGTGACTTTCTCCTTTCACAGCGTTCCCCTTCTAGCCTATCTCTTTTTACCTCTCCTCTGGGTTTTGGTAATCTCCCTCTTCTGCTGAATGGTGTGTATGAAACACTCCAAACTCTCCCACTTTTCCACTAAGGGATACCTGTGGTCAATCAAAAAGCTGGACTTTGATGGCCTGAGAGTTCATCAGAAAAAGGTCCATTGAAAGACTTGGACTTCATTCTGCCCAATTTGCCTGAATCATTGTTGTTTTTTCTGAAACCAGGAATGCCAGTTCTTATTTGTGCTCCTTCTCATTGCCTCCAAACTAATTTATCAGTCTTCAAAGCTCCGGTTCTGCTGTTGCTGCTCCACAAGACCTAACAATGTGGAGCCCCTATCACAGATGACAACCACTAACAGGCACAACTCTCCAGTCACTTCACATCACACAGACCTCCCCAAAGTGTATCCCCTCCCCTGAGTCATCGCCTCAAAGGGCTGGAGGGGATTACCAGAGGTCACCAGTCCCTTCCCTGGCCCATGGCACCTGTGTTAGATGCTTATCTTTGGGGTTGTAAGGCCTTCAGTGCTGGAGAAGCTGCCACCTCCCTAGGCAGTGTCTTGCAGTGCATCGCTGTCCTTATTATCACTAGGAGGGTTTTAACCTGAATCTTTCTTGCTACAATTTAAGCCCATTACTTCTTGCCCTATCTGCAAGAGGCGTGGAAAACTGATTATCCCTTTCCTCTTAGCAGCAGTCCTTCACATTTTTGAGGATTGTTTTGTTGACACAGACAGTTCCCTGCACAGTCTGAGGGGAGTTTTATCTCCCCATTGCGTACTTTTGGCTATAATGTCCACTGGTGGCATTTCTATTGTAAATTCACTTGACAAAATTAACTGAAACCTGAAATGAAACCTCATTGAAAAGCTCAAATTACAGGAATTTATGTTCCCTTTTTACTATCCCTTAAAATACAAACAAGATTGCTTTTGACTTATGTGTAATTGAAATAAAAATCAGCAGATGCAGCTTTGCCAAGTGCCAGTGCTTGAATACTCATCATTTCAGACCCCAGAAATTATCACCTGGCCTTAAAAATAACAACAGTTCAGCAATGCATATGAAGCTTTTTACAACTGTCATCTGGGTGAGGTTCTCTGAGAGCTTGAGTTGGGTTTGTTCACCTCTGTCAGCTATTAATGCACCAGAGAATGAGACGTCTCGTCCATCTGCTGTGAGGTACAGAGAAGCCAATACATCTACTCAAGGTGGCATAAACGATTCTCTGGCAATGCCTTTCTCCTACAAGGGTACCTAAGCATTAAAAGCTTGCAGCATAACAAACCATAATGGGGCAGGTTATATTTTCACAGACTCCCTCTCCACTGAAGCAGTTATCTGCTCTGTTGATACACTTGTTTGCTTCAGCCAAAAGCTGAGATCCTCACATCATCTGACATCTCCAGAGCCTTCAAGAATGATGACAAACATCAAAATACCCATGACAAATTTACCAGCAGGTTGACAACTTCTACATGAAGTTGTGTTTCTGACTGCTTGGGAATAAATCAGGCTAAAAAAAGTCATGTTTATTTCAAAGGTGCTGTAACCACTTTGTAATTCCCTCAAGGATATGTTCCTGTTGAGGAGCAGCCTGACGTGTATTTTTTGGCTTCTACAGGTGCTGCCTTCTTACTGTAGAGTTTCAGGAGCTACCACTTTTCTAACCTGAAGATGCCTACACTTCGGAGAACAGGCTGTACATGATTGATGCCCAGACTTTGGGTTGACTTCTGGGAGCAGGCCTTTCTTTATGAAGTATTGAGTTAGCAAATGCTGCCTGCTCCCAAGTGTGGTGAGAGAGCTCAGCACACACTTAAAAGCGTCTCTTTTTAAGGCCAGCTAATTTTGACCTGAGTTTCTAGACCTGAGACAAAGGCAAAAAGCTGCATGGAGAAAAGAAGAGATATGGTTTCTACCTACCTCTACCTAACACTTCTGAGGCAATGTTGCTGGTGCCATATGGAGCCCTGTAAGTCCCACCCTAAGTGCCAAAGTGCCCAATTGTAACCAAAACGGCATTCAATGACTTTTAAATCTCTCCTTGCTTTCATTGGCTCAAGTAGTAGGGTGCCCTTCTCCTCTTAAGGAAGTTAAAATGACAGCAAGAGACTCTTACAGCAAAGTGACAGAGCTCTGGCAGTTGCTGTTAGTGAAATGTTCTTAAAATACATCCAAGTCATGCCAAACTGAGACCATGTCTGAGCTTACCAATATGGTCTTGGGCTTTCCACAATGGTAACTGGAGTCAGATCAATTATTTTTTTCTTCTCAAGAGATCTCATTGCTCCAAAACCAAGCTGGAAAGTCTCCTCATATCATATATTTGTTTATATAAAAATATATTTCTTTTTGGTCATGTTTCCTCCTACTGTGTTATCAGGATGACAAAGTGAACATGAAATGGTTCAAAAAATACTGCTTGGATTCAAGATTTCTCTGTTTTATCAGGAAAAAATCTACTGGGGAAGCTGCTGGAGAGGAAGGATGTGAAAGGGGGAACAAGAATTGTGCTAAGCTGTGGGTCAGGCCAAAAGAGCTCCTTGGTTATGGGGTTACTGAGGCAGGGCTGACAGTTTCCTATATCAAGTAGGAAAAAAATAAGCAGCTTTGGTTTTCTTGCCCAATGCATGCACTGTGCAATTTGAAACCCAACCCAACCATATGAAATGCTTTGGATATATTGCCATTTAACAATTGCCTCCTGCTCAGTAAGGAGTGAAGCTTTTCCTTGCCTTTCTTCCCTCTCCTCCACAACAAATTCTCCCTAGGATTTCTTTTTTCCTCCACTACAGACAGCAAACATAATTACACAACAGATCAGAACAGCTTACATAATGCCCTTTTATAGAAACCTGCCTTACCTCAGAGGCATATTAGCATTTCTTATGGGTTTAAGGGGTGAGGGATTAATTACTGATTTTCAAAATATGCCTAATTACATATTTACTGGCGGAATAAATAATTCACATTTCATAACTCGCCATGAAATTACTACTTTCTTTTGAAGATTAAAAATCCCAGGCTCGAGGAATGTTAAAGTTCAAACTCTGAATAAAGGCTCCTAATCCTTTACAGATTGGCATTTTACTCACAGGAAAAAATACAGCAGAAAGTCCCTCTTTCACCTGAGCCGACTTGTAGACCCCTTGAAATTTCTCACTTGGCAAACTATCAAAGGAAATGAGCAACACATTAAAAAGGGGTTTTGTTCATTTACTGTGGCCCTTGGTACATCACGTAGGATTTTGGGAAGCACCTGAATGACTCGAGAGAGTGAGTTTTCCCTGATTCTTTAGCTTTTGCATTGGGCAGAGGTGGGACCAGCAGCAGCTCTCTGGACAGCCTGGTGATGGCAGAGGCTGGTACCCTCCCCTCCTGGGGCTGCTGCTCTGCTGTGGCATCTGGGGACTCCTCCCATGCTTGCAAGCAAACATGCCTTTAAATGCTTCATGGCGTTGGGTCATTTGGAAGAATAAATCAACTTGCCCCTTTCCTGACCTGCCCTAACATACAGCCAGTGGTTTCCTCTGTTTGATTTTATTTTAGCCAGAGTTAGCAAGAAGAACATCCCTTTGGCATTTAGGGAATATACAAATTATTACAGAAGAACAAATAACTGCCTCCAGAAAGGAAATAACTGCTTCTGAGGGTTTTATATTAAAAACAACCCCACCAAACAACCACAAGTTGCCTTCAACAACAGTAAGTGCTACATTCAATAACTACAGATAGCACAGGAAAGAAAGAAGGAAAGACAGACCCCATATGCCAGTAGAACTGATCTTAGTTTAGATTTTGGTAGACTTACAAAGGAGGAATAGGTTGGAGAATCCAGCCCAGTATTCTGTACAGGTATATGCAACAGTCAAAATCTATCCACACCATTCCTGGTATATTATGGGAAGTGGAAAAGGCAGATAAAACAGCAAAACAAGCAAGGAATGGAGAGCAAGGAACCTGGCTAAGTCATCCCCCAGTCACCCTACCAAAGGGCAGCTACTCCAGTGACACACAGAAAAGATTCCTCCAGGTCTGCCCATGCTTTTCCTCACTCAGTTCTCCTTAAAATAAAGCTAATATACCTTTTAAAAATAAATATAACATAGGGAATATTCATAGCATACAGCACTGGAGTCTACCTATACAAGTCTCAAGAGTCCCAGAGGTCAAGGACATAAGCACTGACTTACAGAAAAGCCCTACTTAGGATTAACTTGTAGACACAACTCCATGTGTTTTGGACAAGTATATGGAAACAGCAACCTGCTATTCAGCAACTTAGTTCTTCAAAAGAAGAGTTAGGTACACAGAGGATGTTCAGTGAGACTCTGGTCCCAGTTCAGCCTTTTCCTCTGTGTCACCACTTTTGTGCTTAACCTTTCTATGCCACACCTCACTTAAAATGTTTTCCACCTTATAAGTTCAAGTGCTTGTGTACAGATTAGTTATTGATTTCATTGAAGCAATGGAATGTGGAAACCCTCCCTTGTAATCAATTTGGGAACAGAAATGTTATTTTCCTTTTGGAGCAAAGGGTCTGCTTGTTCATACACTTTACACATTTTTCAGTAGTTTAAAATCTTAAAGGTCTTAGAAAAAAAGGTTTGCTTTTTTTTTTTCTTAGAATAATGCCTTATGTTCAGTCTGGCTTTCAATAATAACTTCCATAACAATGTATGTTTTAAAGCAGGAGAAAAATACTCTGGGGGAAGCACTGATAAGGTAGGTTCAACCTACCTTAGAGATGACTCTGCTGCAGAATTCTATCACAGCTTGTCCAGAGAATAGCTGACACATTTGATCAACATGCAGCTGCTTCTTCTGTTCATAATAACATATCAGTAACATCTAAGGGTAAAAACACAATTTAAGCTCTAAAATTATTTCAAGCAGGTCAAATACTCTACAGAGATGGCAACATCAGACGGGAGAACACAGTCAGTGGCATGAGGTGCTAGATGAGGGGCAGCAGAGCATCCTTAGCCATAACTACAAGCAGTGAATGCTGTAGGACAGATTTATAAATGTACTGCAAGCCATTTAAAAAGTCTTCTCCCTCTCTCGCCCCCACAGTATTAATTACCTGTGCCAGCCTGTGCTAATTCATTTTCCTTACACCTCAGTAAAGGAAGATGGTCATGGAAACAAGCAGTGTCAAAGCCAACAGCACAAAGAAGCCACGGATACTCTGAAACTGCATTTTGGGGGCAAGGAGGCGGAGAAAGAGCAACACCTATAAGTTATGCTTCTAACTCAGTTTTATTCACTGAGTCATGTAAATAAACACCCAGCCAGTTTTGGTCCCCATCCCACAGCCTGGGCTCAGCAACTCCAATTACTCACCTATAAACAATGCAGACAAGCCATCGCTCAACGCTGCGCTACGCCTCATGGCCACACGCTTTGCATCCTACCTGGGTAAACAGTAAAATGAATATAATCTACTATATGTTAAGGGTAAAGTTATCTGCAAAAAAAAAAAAAAGAGCCCAGTGATTCATGAGCTCTCCAAATGTACATAAAGTGCTTTAGTGAAAGCATTTCCTAAGGGCCTGATCCAGTCATGCTTCTCAAACCCTCTGCAGCTGTCTAGACTGGAACAGAAAGGTCATTCAGCCACTGAAGGCCAATCCATCACTCCCATTAAAAAAGAAAATACCTGAACTGCTCCAAAGGTTCAATTTGTGGATCTGATGGGGAGATACTGAAAGAACAGCTAAAGTCCTCTTCCCCAGGGGCATGAAGGCCAACACAAAGCCTGTACCCCTTCCCAGGGCTTGAGGATCTCAGGAAAATTCCTGCCTCAAAGCACATCTCTTGCTATCCTCCTCTTCTTAACATGCCAGTGCTGCAATGCAAGGAGCTGTTGTGCACAGTCCAGGACTTCTCTCTCTGGTTGCATCCCCTCAGAACAAAGGAGCAAAATCCAGAGCTTACATATGTCCCACCGTAGGGAAAGTCAATGCTCATTCCAAAAGACTCTCCCTCAATCTCCAGCTTAAGGATGGAGGATCTCCCTTTCTCCAGGCTTTATGTGGCTCCTTTGCTGACACATCTGCCACAGGAGAGCCCCACGGTCACACTGGTGACGGGTGCTGCTGTCTTCTCCATCAGTAGATGGAGATATCCAGGCCACTGTTGGGCTGCAGGGAGATGCTCACGCCAGCCAGGGAAGTGTACATCCCTCTGTCACCCCTTTAGCAATGGTACACTGAGCTGTCAAACATCCCTATAGCTGGGGGACTCCCCGCGTGCTGCAGACTCAGTGGGTGACTTCAGCCTCACTAAGCTTGGGCAACCAGGGCTGAAGAAGTTTCCGCAGGGGCCAGCTGGGAAAGCCCAAAAGGACACTGCACAGCTGACGAGAATGGGGTGTTTTTCCACCTCGAGCACCGGCAGCTCGCCGAACTTCTACGGGTCAGCAGAGAAAGGGGCTGGATATCATCGCCTCAGCGAGCTCCCTTCCTCCCCAAAGCAGGGGAGAGCACAAAGAAGCTAGCGTGGGGACTGACAGTGCTGCTTGAAAAATGTACTCCAGCTGCTCTCCTTAAACTACAAGCTATGGCCCAATTGTTTGTGATCACAAACGTTTTTAAAGAGGCATTCCTGAGGTCCAACAGGACCTGCCTCCTCCAGACACGGATGTTTTGGAAAGAAAAGAGAGAGGCAAGGAGAGAAGAAAAGGAGACGTCCTCCTGGATCTCATCCTTTCCATTTGGATTTCAACTACCAGAACCATTACCAAATAAAATGTCAACTTCTTTTTTTTTTCCCTCTTGTTCATTAACCTTTGATGCTTATTGTACAGCCAGATTCAGTGCTCATGGGGGACTCAAGAGGCTCAAATCACAGCATTCATTTTACTCAAGGCTTAGGCACAACTTGAACCACGGTCCAGAAAGGAGAGAGGGGAAGGGAGGGAAAAGGCTATTAGCCCAATCCTGCCTCTTCAGCGCTTTACATGTTTAATAAAGATTGAATTTAGAGAGAGAGAGAGGGGGAACCCCCAACTTAGTAATAATTCCCTTCACAAGTTCTACTATAATTAAAAAATAGAGGCAAGGTCACGACGAGTGCTATTGAAAATAACAGACAGACCTGTAATTATAGCAGGGCCAGCTAAACTAAGGGTTAAAGGTCTCTTAATACTCTGTCAGCATTTCCACTATAACCCCTCAGTTTCAGGGGTTTACAGCTCGCACATAAATATTTGCTGCAGGCCAAAAATGGCCCTTTGAGGGGTCAGCAAAAGGAGGTAAATTTTACTTACATATTTATAAAAAATGGCCTGGCTCTGCAGAAGTGGCACCTCCCTCACTCACCAGCAGCACCAGTGCAGTTCCTGGGGACGAGGAGAGAGAGCCAACAGTCCTGACCGTGACAGTGTATGGAGTGGGCAGAGGAGCTGCAAATACATTTTACCCAGAGCAAGTGGCTCCATAGAAACCCTCTACAGAGGCAACGATCTGCAAATACAGTATATATTATAAAGCTGAATCCTTAAATAATAAGGCTGTATTCCTACCATGAATTATACAGATAATCACTCCCACTGTTCAGCCAAGCATGCACATAAGTCTTTGGAAGATGAAAACCTAAGGCCTTGCTAGCATATTGGTTTAACTTACATCAGTACTTTAATTGATTTATTTAAGCCAGTGCCAAACCTGGTGTGACTCCCTGATTTCCAGCAAAGAGTAGCTCATTTCAGTGTAGTTTTAGAAAGCATATCTTGGGTTTTTTTTTCCCCAAGGCATTCCTTCCTCCCCTTTTCCTATCTCTGTATTTACATGACCCTACGTTGACATCAGTTCAGTGCTTAAGGATTAGAAGAGGTAAACTGGCTGCAACCTCCTCCAGAGCTCCTTTCCTTAAAGGAGTGAGCTGCTGCCAGTGGCCCGTGGATGGAGTAACCACTTGCACCCCCTAAATACAGCTGCTTACAGGCTGGTGAACCTAAGCTGTTGCTGCCATCTCTGCAAACCCTGATTTCTTTTCTTTACAAGTCTTCTAAAAAGCTTCAGTTCCTCAGAAAAAGAAAGGAAATATCCTCACAAACTCAAACTAACATCATCCAGAAAGCTCACAAAACTGGCAAACAAAACCAGCCCTGAACTATGGAAAAAACCCACAACACAACCTCTTCTCTCGTACTGGTATGACACATAAGCCAGTCTTTTCTGACTTCTGAGAGGTTATCTCACCATTTTCCAATGCTTGCCATTAGCAACCGAAAGGAAAGCAGTCTGATTTGCACTGAGAGTTTCTCCATTGCTGGCTGGTGCAACTAGGCTGCCCTTCTCATGTGGCTGTGCATCCCTCTGGCTCTTCGGTCCTGGCTGCAGGCTCAGTTAAAGGGAACGGTGGCAGAAAAGCCAGAGCGCTAAATAATCTCAGATCCAGTGAAACTCATTTACTAGGGGCTTTTTGATGGGCCAGAAATGAAGAGAGGGAAAAGCTCAGCTGAAATGATTAACCAGGCAAACCCTTCCAGACACAACTATTTTCATCTGTAGCTAAAAATGTCACGAAATAACGCATTTCTTTTCCTCACTAACTTCAGACTATTTTTCAGTGTGATCCTAGAGGGGTTTGATTTTCATTTTTTTAAACTGAAATTACACTGAAGATATAGAACTTCTTTTTTTTTTCTGTTGAAGTTTTCTAACAAAATATTTATTGTGCAAGACCCAGAAGATAAAAAAGATGCAACTGTTTTCCTTGGTTTGTTTCGAGGTTATTTACTTAGGACTAAGCACCTCATTTTTCTTGTGTACAAAAAGTAATTATGCAGTCAAAAGAATTATGGCCCACATACTTCAAAACATATGAAAAATGTAAAACTTTATTACATACATTAATTTCTAACAAAGGACGTCTCCAGCATCAGTGTAACTGGTATAAGGCAGATAACTGATGTATGGTATATCCCTCCGTGTTCCTCCCAAATGGGTTTTATAAAGGCAAACAAACAAATAAACAATTTCTTTCGTTATGTCTCTCTCTCGTATAAATTTCATCAGCCACATACAGGGGACTGGTGGCTTAGGGGAGGGGGTTGCCTCTGGATTTCTTTTATCATTTTGGGTTTTGGTTTTTTATTAAGCTAAAACATTGCTCAAGCAATCTGTTCACCACTCTTTCCTTTTACTATCTTTTCATCTCCTGCATTTCGCCAACCAGGAAACCCCAGCTCCTGCCCATACCCCTAGCCCAGGCTGAGCCCAGCTTCCCTGCCATGGGTAGCTCCACAATCTCCTGCTTTAGACCCAGGATTGCTCCTGAAACGCTGGTCAAGCAGCTTTCTATGTGCATTTGGAGGCAAGGTCTGTGGAGTGCTGTTATTTTTTTCTCCCCTCTTTCCCTCCTGCCAGTTGAATTTCTGTGAGTGGTGCAAGCTCATTCCTACTAAAACAGCTGGGCTGGGAAGCCAAGGCAAGAGTTGTAAAACCAAAGTTCAGAGCATCCTTATCTTTAGCTGAGACACTTTAACTTTCTAACTATACATCTGGGTACCATATCCAGAGGAAAAGGATGGCCATTTAAAATGTCAAGAATAACTGCCATTGGTTCTCCTCAGCACCTCTCTTGAAAAAACAAAACAAAACCAAAGTGTGAAAGACAGATTCAAGGTAGCCTTACCATCCTAACTGAATGAATGAGACCTGACCTTTCTTTTATTAAAGACAATGACCCAATCAAACATAGATCAAACCTAACCTTCTTCCCATACATGTTTATTTTTTACTGCTGCTTTCAATGCAATATTTAGATACAAATATGTAAATTTATCATGGTTAGACATGATAGATATATCATAGTCACAGAAGTCCACAGGAAAAGGATTCATGACACCCAACAGATAACATACACAAGTAAATGCTGGAAGTTTCTACGTCAGTCATGCATAGTTACTGCAGTAATTCAGCCAACAGCAACTCCTGCATCCCGATTCAAGCACCATCCTCCTTCAGCACAGATCATTTCAATGTTTCACAGTGCCTTGTCAGGGTTTAAGGACTTTAAGGAGGTGCTTGGAAAGCTTCTCTTGGAGAAGAGGGCTCAATTCATGTCACACTTCTGCTCTTGGCACCAAATGGGAGAGCTGTAAGGCTGGCATTGCTAAGGCTTAAGATCTAGCATTAACAATGATGATACTGTACATTTGTGTCCCAGTTCTCAGGGCTCAGGTTCAGCTAGGTGTATGGAAGTCTTCAAAAAGCACAGGAATCCCCAAATAAAGTTCTGGCTTTGACTGAAGTCTGAACTTGGTGTAACCTTGAGGCCCAGTGTAATATTTTGGGAACTCAGGACAAAGGGGAGGGAAAGACCTACTCTCCAAGTTATACCTAACCCATAAGAATCAAAGCAACCCTGATGGCTGACAGCTGAGTCAATGAGCCTCCCCCAGCCCCTGAACTCACCTCAGCTACTTGCTACCTTTAAAATCTGCAGTTTCAAGCCTCTCTATCTTTTCACCTTCATTAGTACACTCTCGCACTGCCCATGAAATAAAAAGCTTGCAGTGTTTCAAACCTACTCATCACAGGTACCAAGAGGAAAGCAGACCAGTACCAGCTCTCAATGGCTTGTTTGTTATGGGGCTGAAATCTATCCACTTCCATTTCAGGCGTCCATCGGCTGAGCCACCATTAGACATGCCTGGCCTCAACAATCACAGGCTTGGCGGGTTAAAAATGCTAGGATTTCATTTTATTGCAGGGATATTATTCATTCTTGGGAAGGTTCAAAAGTACATGCGTCAACTTATGTCATCAGGGTCAAACAAAGTGGCATGCAGAATCATAGCCAGATTGCATCGGTGCAGGGATCTGGAGGCAGAGCCCGAGAGGAAGGAGTAAGAAAATAATGGGTTTTAGGATATCCTCTGGATCACTTCATCCCTTAGCAAAGGGAGAAGGAGGTAAAGGATCCCCTCTGAGCCCATTGCCTTGAACAGCATGAACTGAAATTGAGTTGTGCAGATTTCACTAAGAGTTCCACTGCTTCTTGCCCAGCGACGTGCCTACGGGTAAGGCCATCAAATGACAATGCCTCCTCAATTGCCAAAACATGCCTCCAACTTACACCAGCAAGCCCACGAGTACACACAGACTCACACTATAATAGCATTAGATGCCATTAACAGGCTTTAGCCTTGTTTCTTTTCAGTGGAAAAACTATTTGACATCCCTCAAGCCCAGGCTCAGCACTGCTTGACCCTTTCCCTTCCCTGCCTACATTAAAAGAACAACTAAATAGCTGCACACAGAGCGAGCCAGCCCCTCCTCGCTCCAGGTGTCTGTATTTTACTTAGGGCCCCAAGCTTGATTCAGCTCATACAGTTTCTGACAAGCTTCAGCTGGCCCTCGTCACCAGACAGGCAGATCAATTAACAGAGGGATTTTTCTTCCCTAGCTCTCTTCCTGGACCTTTAACCCCTTGTGTGTCCTAATGCTTTATGAAAGAAGGGCAGAAAGCAAGCACTAGAAAAAAAGAATTGCCAATTTAAAGCTTTTCTTTTTCCTCCCCCTCCACCCTCCTCCATGCTTTTGCTTTTTCTATCCATCTCAGAACCTCACCCTTCTGTAAAGATGCTTCTGGTTCTTAAAAACTTCTAAGTTTTTCTTAAAAACTTTCTTAAACTGAAACTTCAAATTCCCTTTCCCTCTTTTTCTTCTGGTTTAAACTCCCATATCTATACTTTGCTACCAAAAAGGATGAAGTTTAATATTTTCCTTGGGGTGAAGAATTCTCTTCCACTTGTTCATTTTGCTTTCTCTTTTCTTTTTTTCCCACTGCACCAATTTTTCCCTAAATTGCCACATGGACAGGATGAATTGTGACTAAAGAGGCTAAGTCAAAACTGTAGCTGATGCTCTGCAAGCCTTCTTGAAAACTTATCAGAATACAAACGACATTTTGTGGATTGGAAGGGATGAAAAAAACCCAGGAAAGGGGTAGAAAAGACCAAGGCAAAAAAAAAAAAAAAGAGTTTGAAATCTACAGAGCAGAAAAGAAACAAAATAATTTCACACAAAAAAACCCTAGATGGTTAAAAACTGCCACATGAAAGAAAAACAATGTCAGCACTGACAATTTTATTTTGCAATTTAATTATACCTCCATTTGTCTTTGGTGAGAGTGTACAAGGAGCACGTCAATAGCATGAGAAGCTCCTTCAGCAACAGCAAAACATAATAAATAAATTTAATTGCTAGTGATAATAATTAGACATTTCTGTGAAAAACAGTTCCCAGAACTACTAAAAACTACTGAGAAAAAGAAATGTTACGGCCACTACAGGGAAATCCATTTAAATGCATTCAGAGTGATAAATAATTTGAAAATGGTGAGGGGGGGGTTTTATTCTTTTTACTTATTTGGAAATAAACAAAAATAAAAAGCCTCCTGTAATTATTTAGGACAAGCCTGTACTTGTACAAACGGGTTCTGCTTGTCACTTCAGTACCAAAGCAGTACCACAGCAATAATGACAATAATAATAATTAATGACAGATAATAAACACCACGGAACCTGTGGAGCTCAGAACGCTGCAGCAATGCCATACAAAACAAATCTAAAATGTGAAGAAACAAACACTGCTCTTCCTATAAATAGCCTTTGCCTGGTGAAATACATAATTTTATCAGGCAGAGAAGAGTTTTAACTCTTTCTTGGTAGAGCTGATAGTTTCCCAGTTTCTATCCTTTGAATTCAGGTATTGGTACTCTGTCAGGACAGCAGAGAAGAAGAAACAAGGATGACAAATCCCTCACTGAAGTGGGTATGACAGAGTGAAGCACCAGGCAGAGTCAAAGGCATCATCTCTTCTCTGTTGTTTATAGTGTTTGGGGTTTTTTTTAGCTGGAGGACTCACTCCAGGAAAGAAAAAGCTCCAGAAAGAAAATGGCAGGATGGTGGATGCTCAGCTACACATTAGCTCTGTAGTTGGAAGGGTAACATAGTCCTTAGGATATGTAAACAGGGGGATATAGCCTAGAAGCTCGAGGTAATATTATCTCTGTCTGTGGCACTGGTGTGACCACTAATGGAACAGTGAATCCAGTTCTGGTGCCTATGTTTCAAGAGGTTGTTGATAAATTAGAGTGAAGAGCCAAGAGAATGGCTAAAGAACTAGAAAACATTGGGAGGATTAGAAAACAATTGTGAGAGGCTCAAGAAGCTCAGACTGTTTAGCTTAATAGAGAAAAGGTTAAGGAGTGACTTGCCCATAATATACAAGAACCTTCACAGGAAACTGAAATGTGATGGAGAGCTCTTCAGTTTAACAAAGACATATGTACAACAAGATCTAACGTCGGGAGGTTGGACCTAGATGAATTCATGCCAGAAATTAGGGGGAACTTTTTAACCATGAGAGTGCTTAGCAATGGGAAAGGCTTACTGAACACTGGGGTGGCTTCTCCATCACGATAGTTTAACGTCAGCTTTGGAAAGCCCGCTGAAAGATACAGTATTACATGAAACAAAACCTTCAAGGAGTTCTATGGCCTCTATTAGACACAAAAGGCAAACCAGATAATGACATTGCTTATTTTTGTCTTCAGCATCCAACAATTTATAATCTATGCTTTATGTCTAAACATTTGTAGCTATCTTCGTGATGTGTAACAGTGTGCTTGCTGTTAAAAAACCCCACTTGGGGTCTGTTCATACTCTTAAACTGTTACTGGGAAACACAGAACCTGACTCTTGCGTAATACGATGCTGAAAACTTTCTAATATACTTGTTTCTGTTCAGATCAAACCTGATTTGATGATGTTAAAAACAATGATCTTAATTTTTCAGTACTTCATACTGTGAGCACAGGTGATCAGTGGCTTGTTTCACTTCTCCTTTCTAGTCAGATGATGCCCAAGTTTCACTTTTAATGTGAGCAGAGAGCTTGCCAGCCGTTAATACTGTTGTCCTTCAAATGGTCTTGAGGGGAAGCTCAGTGGGTATAAAGTAACAGGGTGATTTTGAAAGGAGTTTGTAAACGTGCCACCACAAACTTAAAAAGTGAACTGTCCAAAACGCAGAACTGCATTATCACTGCTGATCTGCTCTCAATCCTGCTCATCATGTAATTCATTAAGGTACAAGTCCAACAAGCAAAAGGAATGCATGCATTCTTCTACCAAGGTTTCAGTAACATTCCTGAGAGTACGCCTCTCGTTTTTACCTCTTCATTCAACCCTGCAATGCTCTGCACGCACCGTAAATTACTGTGGATTGGTTTCTCGTTGAATCAACATGGTTTGAAGATAGTGCCCCTTTGAAAGTTAAAGCTAGGATGAGCAGTGCAATGGGCTGATCAATCCTATAGTCCCAAACATTTGTCAAATGAGATTTAATGAAAGAGGAGTGTCCTTGCTAACATGCTAAATTCAGCCTGTAATCCCCAGTATAACAAGAAAACAAAGACGTTTCCATCCCCTCTTATATCAGGAATAGAGATAGGATGATGGAATGATGTGAACATAAAATAATTGTACACACAGAAGCTTATGCAAAAAGGCTTTGTTTGGAAGTGCTGGAAAGCCACTCACCCCGAAACAATGGGGCAAATTAGCATGCATCCAGCCCAAGGGTGCAAGCAGCACACACACGCACTCCCGGTGACGGATGCTTAGCTCTTGCTGGGAGGTCACCACTACGAATCTTTCTTGAGAAGGCAGCATGTCAGATTTCAGACACTTTCTCTACAAATGGGCTTTTGCAGCTCAAAGGAGGAGGGGAACGGGGGAGCTTTTCGATCCAGATAATAAAGTCCATTTACATGAAAAGATGCCGCTTTCAATGACATGATTAATTTCGGAAATACCTGGCATCTGAATGAAGCAAAGACTTCAAGACATGACTGATGATGAGAAAAGATAATTAGGCAAATGTCAAGAGTCAGTGTTTTGATTGGTGACTGAGAGGCTGGTCTGACTAGGTTATCGTATACTCATTCCAGATGGAAATGAAAGGTCTTTGTAGGGAGAGTAGGGTGATCCCTTCATGGTTAAACACAAACTCTTTTTAAGCCTAGGTTTTCCTGCTACGAAGCTCTCCTACCCCAACAAGTGCTCTACCTGCACAGTACTGGACCAAGTTTGCCCTACTTGAATCTTAAGATGTTTTAAACACAATCAATTCATCTGGCATTTTGTTACTGCCCGGCTAGAGTGGGCTTAGCCTTTCCAAAACATCTCAGGCTGCCTTCTGCCCAGGTCTTTGAAGCTGGAAGATCATACAGCCATTTTGCAGCAAGAGTAAAAGACAGTCCCTTTCCCAAATGTGCCCATGTATCTCTCTCCTCAGCTTGTCATCAAATGCCCAGGGTAGCGATTGCCATTGAATGCTGGTGCCCTCCACAGGACAGAGAAAAAAACGAAGGAGCCTGGGACCCCAGCGTGGTGTACTCTGACAGGACTGCCCTGATGAGGTTGAGGGATTATCTCCCCTTCAGAAAAGGGAGCATTCACAAGGCCCTCTCCCTAATCCATCACAGTGCTCTGGACCGCACTTCCCATCGCTCGTCCCTTCTCCACGCACGTTGCTTTTGATTTGTGGGATGTGCTGGCTTTGTGCAGGCACATTTATTCCTCAGCAGGAAAACTGCTGAAGCTCAAGACCTCACTCTTTCCAAACCACTTTTCAGACTACCTCAAAGCTTCCATATCTCTATTGTTGTGATGCAGACCAAATATCAGGCTGGGTTCACCCACATTATTGAACCAGCTGCAGGCAAAGACCTCCCTCTGCAAAGGCAGGCTTGAATAACCAGCCGACGAAGCACCGGTCTGATAAGTCATACCTAATTTGGCCAGCCATCTAACTCTGAGGCTGCTATTAGTTAATCTTCATATAATTTGTTAAAGTAGGCTTTATGAAGTACTGGAAATAATTGTCTCCCTCCCCCCTTCTGAATCCTGCAGCCGTGCACGGTTAGGGGTTTAATAACAGACTGTATCGCGCAGTCAGAAACGGTGAAGGTTTTATAGCAGTGCATTAGCCAGAGGTGGATAACCTATCTCTAGAGGCTTGATTGACTGGAAACATATTCTTAGCCTGCTTAAAACTGCTTAGAGTGTGTCACGGAGGTCCCCCAAAATAAAACGTTCAGTGTATTTAGTGAAACCCTACACCCTAAGTACATGTAAGGGCACTGTAAGATACTAATTAGGTTGTAACATAAAACACCGTAAAAAGCAAAGCATGACATACAAAAAAAATTCTGTTTAAGTTCTGGCCAGCTCTTTCATGTTAGAGAAATACATTAAAAATATATTCACGGCAAGTAGACTGGGGCTTTGAATAAATCTGTTTCTCATAGTAGCCCGTAGCTGGAAAGGATAGAAACTGCTCATTATGGAGAAATTTCTACTTAAAATTGTCCTCAAGTATTAGAAATTATCCTTATTTACTTTTCCTCAAAACAAAAAGGAGAAGAAAAGAAAAATCCACTAGCATAAAGACCAGCAAACGATCATGATGATGACACTGGTTAAAATACGCATGCCCAGCTCCTTTTCCCAGGAAAGGTGAGGAGAAGGATGATATTAGATGAAAATGATGATTCTACATGATGGCATATAAACTTAGAGAACAAGAATTACTTCAGAAGAGTAACATAGCTCAGAATTTTTCCCCTGAAATTTAAGATGTAAAGTACTGTTTAAACCCCTTTCACTGAAACACTAGCAGTAAGTTTTTTACAAGAAGTCTTCAGCTCTGTCTCATGAAATCACTCACAAACTATAAAAGCAACATCTTATGTCTTGTTTTAGCACCTGTAAAATCTACGATTCTCAGTATTTTATTTTTTAAGCATTAGTTGTCAAAACGTGTCAGTCAAAAGGTTTTCTCCATGCTTAGGCACGTTTCTCCTGGTATCTAGTGCCACTCAGCTATACCACATTATACCAATTAGCACCACTACCTCCTTAACAACGTTGGAATTAGTGTATTTTGGAAATGTTCAAGAACATAATTATTTACCCCCCATCATAAACATTACCTATTAACATAAAACATGTGTGAGGTACTGAAACAAGCAGAACTCAGCCCTGCCTGGTAAACATTTAAATATACCAAACTAAATTAAGTGTACATAGAAAGTTATCTAGAAAGAAAATCTAGGTGAGATTGACCTCAACACCTGTATAAGCATCTCTAACAGTATGTACACATACATATAATTTGCACTGTACCAAAAATATTGTAGAGATTTAAGTATTATCATAGGACTAGCAAAAGGTTACCTTCTGAAAAAGGCTGGCCGTTGTTGCCTCTTATTGAAAGGAATGAAGTGCTAATTTAATAAACGTGTCGCTAGCTGTGTTCAAACTAAACACCATTAATGTATGTTTGTTGTTGAATGTGCACAAGGTTATGGATTGCAAAAACCCCGAGTAGGAAACAAGCTGCAGTTTATCAATGAATATATTCTTCTTGGGATTTTTATGGCTTTGCTTTCGTGTGGACAGTCACTTTCCCCCACTTTGTTTGGAAAGGTACAGTTTATATTTCTTCCCAGGTTTAGCATTTCCCTGGAAGCTTTTTGTGATTAACAATATAATATTTTTATTGAGTTATTTCACACACAAATGACTGGGCCCGAAGGGTATTCTAGGTTTACAAGATTTTACTAATAACTATGCTCCCCTTTGTATTAAAGCTGCTAATTAGTGCTTTTAAACAGCTCAACATTTAATTCTTTGAAGGCACCATATCAAGGGCTGATATAAAACTGTTTATGTAGAAGGATATATAAAATAAGAAGGTGTTAAACCCAACACAAATTGAGTGGCAGGGGGTTCCCTAAAGTGCTAATTTTATGTTTGTTTTCGTCTCATTTAAAGTTAAGATGTCTGCATTATAACTGTGATGTGTTACACGCTTTACATACAGATTAAGCAGAATGTGTCAATTTATGAGCCTTATTTGCCTGGAGAGGTAGCCACTAGTAGTTTCATCAGTTATTTTATGTGTGTGTGTGAGTGTATATATATATATACACACACGTGTGTGTGTGTGTGTGTGTTGTTACATGTGGGGATACAAAAGTGTGTGTTGTGTGTATATGTATGTGTTTGAGTGCCATCACACACACAAAGACCTTTTTCCATCTGTTTTAGCCAGCCTCTGTATGTCCCTGTATTTCAGTGCTTGTGGAAAACTGAAAACTAATTAATTATGTGAGATTGCTCATTTAAAAATAAATATTCTTTCATTTAAACATACTGTGAGATGTTAAAGCTACATTTTGTTTGATTGATATTGATAAACTGAACTGATTTATACACACTGAGGACATTGAATAGCTGTAACTGAGAAACTACTGCCTTGTGAGCTAAGCTCTATCCCTTCTTTTCTCCAAGTTCATCTTCCAATGTCCCAGAAATTCATTAAAAACATGGTAATTTTCACTCAAAATGCTGAATGAAAATTGGAAACCTGCTTCTGGGGAAACTAAATATGAAAATGTCCACTTTTCATCACAGTCACTGTTTGTACAAATACGATTTTGAACACTGCGTTCAGTGAGGTTTTAAAAATAATCTCGAGTGGATTTCTGAGCCTCATAAGGAACTGTGAATTGAGTGAAAGCCCCACCTGTCCATCTTCAGCTAACCCCACTTCACTTCCTGACAGCATCAGCACTGTGCTCTGCTCTCTGTGATCACTTTTGGAGGCGTTGTAACAGTCTTCTGATATAACCCCATATACTTTCATATTGACACAGTACCGTGCAGACATGAGAGACCAGAACCTGCAAGCAGAAGAGCTCAGTGCAGAATCTTGCCTAAGCTAAGTGATCCTGGCTCAGTTAATCAGTTTACAGGTCTTGAGCTAGTACAGGTGTACTCATTTCAGGGTTCACATGCAAAACTGATGAGAATTTATTTATGCAACCTAGTGGCTGTGCATAATTATGTACCAAATGTAATTTACACAGTACAGAAAGTGTCTGATGCAAACATTAAGATGAAGAGCATCACTAAGGTAGAGCTGCATGAGAAGGTAAAAAAAAAAACCCGTATCTAGCAGGTGGGATAACACATTCATGTCATTTCTTTACTCTTATGTGGAGGTTAAGAACTAAATATACAGCTTTTGCACTGCACTGTAAACTTTTTTTTGAGAGTTCTCCTCTTCAGCTACATTCAGTTCTGTCTTTTCACTTTTGACAGGCAAGTATTAGATATCAGCATCTGGCTATACTGGCCAATGTACAAACACATACCAAAACCAGACTTTCCCCATAGATATCATTCTAAGTAAACTGCCTGTTCGTGGGAAGATGATAATGTAAAAAGAATATAAGCAACAGCATCTTTGTGGGGTTGTTACTTCAAGAATAGTACTTCACCACTACGTTGTGTTTATTTGGGCAAGCATTTTTCTTGTTTGTAGGATGAATCACTTATTTTGCAAACAATACTACAAATGATTCAGTCTGTTTATTTCATGTGTATGCAAGAAAGCAGCGGGAAGAAATGAACTGGCTAGACTCAAGATTTTGTTAGCATGATCTGGAGTAAAATACAGTGTGGCTGTTTACAAGTCCATTTCAAAAGGCCTGTTAAAGCTTTACCTCATTCCCAAAGTGGATCATCAGCTGGTGTTGTCAAAGGACAAGCAGTAATGTTGTCCCCACAGCTTCAGGAGCAAGGGTGATTTGCATCTGATTTATGCACCTCACCACACATTGAAGTATCTAGAAAGACGTATATTATTTAGCATTCAAAATGAAAGGTGAAATTATATATATGATGCTTTATAGTTGCCTCAGCGTTAGGAACCTAAAATACACCAATCTCCCATTTTCATGGTCTTTGTTTCTCTATTCCTCAACTCCACCTCCCCTGGAGAGCCTCTGGGAGCAAGAAAAATTGGAAAGTTGCCCTGATTCTCATTCTGCCCTGACACATGTGTTGGTATGCTTCAGAGTAGCCTAGAGGCAGCTTCGACAAATAACATCTGGCAGTTTGCCTCTAAGACTTGCATTTATCCTACTGAACTTATGGCACACACACTGAGGCGTCTTCAGTGGGAGCCCATCACTTTGTTTCTTCTCCAGGCAAGAAAGAAAGGCAACCACATCCAAAGTGGGCATCCCTGAGGCACATGGGATTTGGTTTTCTTTATAAACTAATCTCATAAAAGGAAAAAAGAAACACAGTTATGATGAGAACTCTGAATCAAGTAGAAATGGAAGAGCAGCTCTGCCATTTCCCCTTTTTGTAACTGAGGAAGCCCAGCCATTAACCCGCTGGTGTCAGCATTTTTACAACTGACAGGTGCCACTGCATTTTACTGTACACTGTTAAACTGCTATCCATAATCAAACATTTAGAAAAGTCAGAAATAGTCTGTCTATGGTCTGAGTCGTTTATATTACCACAAGATGCACCAGCTTTCTCCTTCGCTTCTGCGTGAACTTACTGTACTGAAGAGTTGCCTCATACTACTGCATGACAGTCCAATTCCTAATAAATCCCACCTGACTGAAATGAATTAGGTCTGGGAATATGTGTTCCAGATTATTAACCAGCACCTTTGCAAGTAACTTACCATCCACATTTATTAAAGATATTGGGTGATAATTTGTGCAGTGTTCTGGATCTCTCTCTGGTCTAAGAGTTATGGTAATTAGTGCTCAGAGAGAGGATGTCACTCGTGTGCTTCTCAGGGTGCAGGGAATAGCATATCATTACATTCCTTTTACATTTGAGATGGATAACTCTTAAGGCTATTCCTATTCTTTAACCTTGGCCAGCTGCACAGGTGGCTCCGAGCAGGTCAGGAGACCTGTGCTCCATCTCCAGCTTAGCCAGCACAGGACAGTGCCCTGCTTGCTTTGACCCGGCCCCTCATTTCCAGTTGCAAATTAGTATAAAGATCTGTTAGGCTGGGTTTCAATTTGAGCAGGCACTTGCCCAAGAGGAAACACTAGGTTTGATGAACTGCATGGAGAAGTACCCGCCTCTTCAGTGCACGGTGCCAGGTGAGGATCTGATGGTAGTTCATAGGGCTGTAAGGCGAGAGGCCGCTCGAGGAGGAATGATCAGCGAGGAGCTCTGCCTGAAGCTGACACAAGCAACTTTGCTGATGCTGCAGAGTGACTACTCTCAGAAATCTTTTAAGGCCTTCTTGAAAGATGCAGAAGATAATAAACCACCATCTGCATTTGGAGACATCAGAAAACAGGTCTTCAAACTCTAGGAGATAATTTAAGAAAGAAAATTATGAACTCCCCTAGAACTTACATATTAAATTCAATTCTGTAAATTGACTTTCACTTCCCAAAGTCCTCAGAAGTGTGTCTGCAGTGGTCCCAAGTAATCAGTCTGACAGAATTACCCAAATCAAAGACCTTATTAATAACACATCTCAATGTTTCAAGAGACTTTAGCCATATCCTTCACCTGAGTTACACCATAACATCCTGTAATGTTATCTGAAAATCTCTGGCCGTTAGATTCCTCTGCTGGAACATGATGTCTTCACACCACTTTCCTGGAAGAGAAAGTAATCTACATTGCCACATCTTTATTTCTCTGTGCACTCATGCAGACACACAAAGGACTGTGATAACAGTACCATCAACTCAGTTTTCTTCACCCCGTCTGTAAAATCTTTCCTTGGCTTATTTCATAGCTAGTCATTAAACAGACCAATAATTTCCACAGTGCTGTTCTGGGGGATGAAAAGAAAAAAAGAAAAAAAATCAACTTTTCCCTTCAACAACATATTCCTGCTTGACTTTCATCAAAGAGTTAAACAGCCAAAGGCTTTTAGCATCTCATTTCACTTACACACACAGGCCATTATAACCTGCATAAACAAGGATGACAAGTTGAGATTAATGAAGGTCCCAAAGTGACAGAACAATTTAATTGTCAGAAATCATAGGAGGTGAACTTTGCCAGTGTATTTATATAAGACTGCCATAGTCTAAAAACTTCCCTAATTGATTATGACCAATAAGTAATAACACTGGAAACAGTTTTCTGGTGTACAAATAAGAAATGACCCCAAACAGTTAACAGTGGTATTAAGAGGCGTAATATAAGAATATGAGGTTGATAAAATAATGACCAATAACACTCTGCAAATAACTGTAGTGTTTACACTTAAAGAACAGCAGAGCAAACTGAAGCTCTGACAAAAGTCAAGTGAAATGGTCTGGCTTTAGAAAAACGACTTGCAAACATCAAGTTGGGAGTCTTATAGTGTTGTGACTAAAGCAGAGGCAAGCAGGATCCATGTGGATCTGAAGGTCAATAGTTTGTTCCTCCCTCTCTCCTGCATTACTTTGAGAAACTTTAAAACCTGGTGGTTTTTTTGAAAAAATCTTAAAATATTGTGCCTTTTTGTTCAAAAGGAATAAAACCACTACTATGTAAGCAAACACATGTGTGCAAATACAAACCTCCACTACTCATTAAGAGAGGTGAGCTGTGCAAAATCTTACTCCTAACCTTTAAATGAGCCAGCAGGTAAATGCAAAGCTCAAAAGCACAACTCACAGCTCTCTGTATTTTTAAATTCCATATGCTCATTCAGTTGTTGCCTAAATATACAATTGCTTTTGGAACTCACCATCTCAACCTGTTCAATCTGTTCACTTGCCTTTCTTTAACCATGTCTCTTTATTTGTCACTTCCACATATCCTGTCTTATGTTCTTATATCTTCTAGTCAGGCTGCTCCAATGATCCCAAGCAAATCATCAAACTAATTTGAATGATAACTCATAGAGAGCTGGAATAACCTCTCTTTTACTTTTTTCTTATCTTATTCTTCTTTTTTTTTTTTACTAGAAGGTAAGTAACTAACTGTGCTGGCAGCATTTCCCCCTCTAAATATAAAGAATATACCTTCATTTACTTTACAGGGATGGCTGTATAATTGATCCTACCTTCAAGTAGAAGATCAGAATATATAGCCTATGGAGTTTCCCTCCACACTTACATTTCAATGATTCTCTAATGATAAAGGTAAAAAGGTGGTAATTAAAGCATTTCACTTGTATCACCTCGTGACTGTCCCTCCACATGACTAAATCAGGCTCATTGCACCATCTTGCCCTTAGTTACATTAGCGCGTGTCAACTTAGCTATTCCAAATCTCTTCCAGTACACAAACCAAACAGGATACAGTAGACTAGGCTCTGCCTCAACATACATGAGCTGTTCCCATTAGATCAAAGAGAAAGGTAAATATAGCTGAGGCAGAAATTGTCTCCATATGTCACATGCAGCCTAACTGGTGTTTTATAAAATGATAGTTACTGTCACTAGCAATCTGTGAAAACACTCCCAATTTCCATGGGATCTTCCTCTTGCCATTCTTTTCGAATGCTTAGAAAAAAGGTTAGATTCTTTTTCACAGCAATTTTTACAAGCAGAAAGTCTATACTTACTTTTCAACGAGAGCTTGAAAACCTCAGTCCCAAATGCATTACATGCTTTTGGAGTTCAGAAAGCAAGTGCCCACATTTCAATTTATATTAGTTAGACACATCTTGATAAAAGCTGAGGGCTGACTAACCTTCCTTACTGCTGCTTGGAGCAGGGCATACACCAGCATTAAACTCTTTCCTGTCAAGTTTAGCTTTTCCTTTATGAATACATTACCTGCAGGATTTTTAGCAGATATTTGTTTCAGTTTTTGAAAATAGCCAGGCAAATCCTTTGTGTGAACCTCTTTCAGACAGCAGATAACTGCTAGCTGCTGCTCGGCTGATGGCTTTTGAGAAATGAATATTCAAAATTCATGATGTCTTGGCTGGCCCCTGATGTGCTTTAATTCCTTGATCAGATAAATGTAATTGCTTAAAATAAAAAAGTATGTGTCTTGAAGGACTGGGAAAATGAATTCAGAATGTGCTTTCACAACCAGTTAAGGTTATTTACAGAGATGCTGGGCTTCGACAACCTTCCCCCCCCAAAAAAAAATTGCCGTGTGTTTATTTACAGAATGGGAAAGCAAAGGAGCACAAATCTAACTCCAAAGAGTCAACAAAATGCAGTTTTTGGGGAAGGCTCGGGTCACACTGCTCTTGAGCTAACTTACAACTTTGATCATTGTTAAAATCCTCACTGATAACAAAACCATTGTTCCTAAACCTTCTAATATCACTTTTCTTTTGGAAAGTTGGGAGCCCAGCTCGTAACGGGCTTGGGAAGGACAAGCTACAAACATCATGGTTTGGCTCCGGCATTTTTACTTGGTAAGTCCCAAACAGTCCACTTTGACAGGTCCTTTTTATGCAAGTTTGAAAAATAACCTATTTAGCATTCCCCAGCCCCAGCACATGATTTCACTGGGAAACTATGCAAAAGATACTTTGGAAATAAATATGCACAAGAAATTACAACTCTGTCTGAATGACCCCCTACCTTGGAATGTCTAGAACTGTGAGAATTATAAGGTCAGGAAACATGTACAGGCCTAGTGCCTCGAAAAGTTACTATTCCTTATTAGGAATCTGCACAGACATGGAAGCAGGAGTTGTATAAACTAAAAGGAAGATATTTTTTTCCTGTCACTTACATGCCTAGTCCTTGACCTATCCCATTTATAGCTTCCTTTAAGATACTATGCATCGCAAGTTCATTTGTTTCCTAGTAGTCCTCCAGCAGTGATCTTCAGATCCAGCCAATACTGCAGACAGAGCGAGGCTATGTAAGCAGAAGCTTGAGATTTATATGCCTGTAAAATCACAGGTATTCATTTATACCACTGCTAACAATTTTGAGCTCTGACTCTACAATTTCCAGGTAAAAGGTACTCTTGCTCTCTGTCTGAAAATCTTAAATGCAGACATATAGAACTGTTTAGTCTGCTTTACTATAAATAGGAGGTAATATGTTATTTCAAACAAAAAGCATACCATAAACTACACACTTAATTTTGACAGATTGTGCTTTCCTATATATGGTGTGGTCCTGCTGTGCTTTCATGGATCAAACTCCCATTGAGTTCAGCTGTGTCTCCTCACAGCGCAATTCCAAATACTGCCTTTTGTCGTATTTCACACCTGTGGGGCTTTTTCCTAATCCTTTTCTCTGCATAAAAGTACTGTATTCTGCAATATCCAATTGTAGGCTTGCACAGGCAACACAAAAGCCTCTTAAGAGCTGAAAAGTCCTTGCAAGAAGAAATTATCTCAATTTCCTCTCCCCCCACCATTCAAGTGACACCATTAGACAATCAAATCTCAAAATTAAGGAGAATATCACTGCTGCAGATCAACCCCAAAATATGCAATCCAGAAAGAACTGCTTTTACATTGGAGATTACCTCTGAGCAAACATTCTTCTCTGTATCCCCCCGCCCCGTTTGCAGTTAAATTGCATGGTGTGTTTATTCTTCTAGTGAACAGGCCCATTATATGACTTAAAAGTGTCTGTGTACACAGCACTGACATGTCCATTACACTCATACCCACTGATACATAGATTACAGAGAAGTTCAGGTTACTCAATTAAGAATCGGAGCTGCATTTTGGAAACCGAGAAGCAGGAGGGAGCTCTGGTTAGAGTATTTCAGTTTACATGCTGATGAAGACGCTGTCTGTTTGCAGAATATTGGTCCACTGGGTCCAAACAGCCGCAATCAGGAGGAGAGTGGGACTGAAGACAAAGATCCAATCCCAAACAGAAATTTAAATTGCTGGCTCTTAGTTTAGCCTCTGAGAATTGAAAAAATGAGACTGGAAAGAGGAGACGTGGCTTGTATTTCTGCCAGTGTGGTCTGGAGGATGGGTGTAGGTAAAATCCATTGCCTGGGGCCTGGTCATGCCGAGGGCAGCCTTCCTTGTCCCTGCCTCCCATGGACACTTTACACCCTGCCTCCTCACTTGCACCAATACTTATGCTTTAGACCAAAGGGCCCATGTAGCCATTGACACAAATATTAAGTAAAAATAAAGAAATCCCAAGCAATCCTTGTTGCACCAGAAACAGGCCCAGCCAGTATTCACCTTTTCACTGCTTCATAGCTGTGGGGTTAGAGTAGATTTTGCCATGTGAGGCTTTCTGACTCAATATCAGATATTGTCAGGTTTAAGTAAAAGTGTGTTAAAATAGTATAAGAGGTTTTCTGAGCCTTTAGATAAGCTGACAACCAAAGATGTCCAGCAACTTACAACTGAAAGATTGAAAAAAGATGTCCTGCAGGGGAAGAAGGCTTTTTTGTGGTTCTTGCAAGGGGCTGGTCACACAATTAGGAATGCTGTGGGCTGGCACTGTCACTCTGCATGGGTATAACTAACTCAGGTGCTACTCAACAGCCACACACCTTTCTCAGTACTTTGAGACTTGTCCTTTTTTCCCTAGTGAAGTCTGTGGCACGAATCATTTCAGGTTACCAGGAGATTCTCTATTGACTTGAATGGGAAACGAATTGAACCTTAAGCACGTTCAGAGGAAGGCACTGATAAAAGCAGCTCTTGCTGCTTCCATTTTATTTAAAGATGTTGTTACGTGCTTTGACAGTTCAGCCCTACACATTTAAACATTTGGTTACTGCAGCTTTAGTGAAAGTGATTTTCTCCAGCAATACAAATCTTTGGTTACCAAACATTTACTTTATGCTCTCAAAAAGATAATCTAACAACATTTACAGTTTTCTGTTTCCAAATCAAATGAATTCACATATCCCCTCGTGTTATTGTTATAGGCTGTACAGCTAAATTTAACTCCTTTATCTCATGCTTATCTTTCAAATAAAGTTCATTATGGTATCGGGTATGTTCACGGTTAGCAGTGATTGTTTAATATTAAACACCCTTCACCAATAAAGCTCCATATATAATTGACTGTTACAATCTTGGTTACAGTTGTTCCAATAATAAAAGCTATAATTAAAATCACATTCAGATTGCTGAGATAACCACTTTGGTCACATTCACACAGAAAGTAGTACCTTGTAACTGTTCTAAAGACCAGAGCAAAACCACTTCTCCAAGAAAGGATCAGTGGAAGACTGCAGAAGCTGTCCCTCTGTTTCAATTGCTGGGACTTAGCTGAAAAACCTATACCACTTTAACTTTCTACAACATTTTAATACCAATGTTTTTCCTAGTATCTTTCCTAATACCAATATAGTTAAGTTCATATATCTGAATCGTGAAACTTGCCCTATTCCTTTTGATATTCTCTACTACTTTCTCATCTAGCCCCAACTGTAAAAACCCTTGGGGAAAATCAAATATGTACTTGAGTTTGAAGCAGATGATATTATTCTTTTCCTGAAATAAAAGTAATATAAGCTTCTTTGCTTGTGACTCTATCAAAATGCCTACCAAAGACATCACTTCTCTTGGATGTAATGTGTCACAGTGAAGACTTAATATGCCATTACGAAGAACAGTAAGATTGGATGTTAAAAAATGCAGTGGTTTAAAAAAGTAAACCAGCGAATGTAGAGGTTTACTTTGTAACATGCGTGGTTTTTTTTTTTTTTTTTTTTTTTTGCAACACAGAAGAGGCCAATGATAGCCTGAACTGAAGATTGGCTTAATAGGATACAGCAGAAAAACATGTCTCCTTATCTGCTCAAGCACAGGTAACTGCTACATAGCTGCTGCACATAGGCAGGAAAGCATGGCTGACACTTCAATAGAAATCTGGACCTGTTGTCCCTGTCACCAGATCATCCTGTGTGCCAGGGTCACAGTTCCTCCCTGGAAGAGAAAAAAAAGTGTATTCTTTTCTGAACTGTGACTGTTCTCACAGCTGATACAAGTGCAGATCTGTAGGTTTCTCTTTTATATGAAGCAGGTCACAGTATCTGTTTACTCTTCAGGAACTATATAAGTACATATTAATAATAGCTAAAACTACTACTACAAGGAAGAGAGTAACAACGCCACCCTGAGTAGCAGCCTGCCTTTTGGCAGACTAGGTGGAGATCTCTAAGAAGTGACATAGAGTTGATCTTGCTCTGGATGTGCCACTACCTCATCAAAACATTCTCTGGTATACACGCCAGAATCAAATTCACCTTAACCACAAACAGCAGAAAGAAATAATGCACAGCATTCTGCTCCCCTCCTCCATTTATCTTCCCCCTCCAAACAGTCCTGAGACTCTGATACCAGCAGGAACAGGTGACTATCAGAACACAAACTTAGGGGAGTTCTTCCCTAGTAATGTAACCTTACAATAAATCACTCCAACCAGACTTTGGCAGACCCAAATATGTGGAGAAGGCTCTTGTCTTGACCCATTCATCTCACTCAAGCATTGCCCAATTTTCTTAACATCATGAAGGACTAGCAGTTCAACTCTTCTTTCTTTAAATGAAACAAGCACACAGGAAAACTAAACATACCACACGTTTAAAGAGATAGAAATAAACATAAATAAGTGAGAAAAGGAAATGAATAAAGTTCCCATCAGGAGACGAGCTCACTGTCACCAGGACTTCAGCTATGGGCCAACATTTCAACCACTGCCCACCCATGTTATTCCAGGCACTTCAACCACACTAGTTCACACCCTCCAAAGAACTCAACCCTTGCACATAAGCATGCAATTATGGCTAGGCAGTCTTGACCACTGGATGGTTTCTTCATCATTGGGTGATCCGGAAATATTCCAGGGAAAGAGCTGTGGCATCTGAGATGTCCTTTTTTAATCCTCTTTATCCATTACCTGACCCACTGTGGCTGTCTGAAGCCACCTTCTGTGCTCTTTATTCACCTATTTAGCCCCTGCCTTGTCAGTTGGATAGGGGAAGCTGTGTCAGCAGTACTAAGCAGAGATGTGATGTTGGGAGCTTTTGAGCAGACTCCTAACTCATCTGAACTGCTCCCCTCTGTGTGCAGTGATTCAGCAAAGCCCTGCTGACATACAGAGCTCTTTTGCCACTGTGCCCTTCATCTGTTCCATCCTAGTGAGTGAACATTACTGTGGAAAATTTTGCTTCCAAGCTTCTCTGCATTTTAAATTGATATCCAAAATCTGCATTGAGAATGTGGTTTGATGTTTCCATGCAGAAACAACACTTATTTGCTTTTTATGGTGGTAATGTAGCAGGCCAGATAAAAATCATCTTACATGGCATTTCACAGAGTGAAACTGCATTTTGGGCAAATCAGTAACTTGCAAAGTACTGGTCTACAGAGGACTGGTAAACCTGTCCTTCCCTTGCCCATTGGCACACTAGTTAGGTAGGACAGTATTTGGTTTGCTAGCACCCTCTTCATTGCCTCATTCCAAAGCACCTTCCAAAGCAGCTCTGCTATCATATTGGCTTCAGCCTTTCTGTTGTCATACGCTATTTCCTGAACGGGCACAAGGAAAACTATCTCCTGGATCAGAGACAGCAAAAAGGAAACAAGTTTCACACCTAGTCTCTCAGGTTTCCCCCCACCATGTCTGAGGTGAGACTTTCATTTCATCTGGTCAGCTCTCAGAGCCTGACAAAGCATCTTTATTCAGCAGCAGGTCTGAACCTCTCACTTGCCATAACAACTGATCCATTTCCCCCCATTTAAGGAGTGACCACACATGATGTATGTTTTATTGTTAACAGGGCTCTCCTTGTTGCATCTCTTTTCATCCGACAGCTTCTATCTGGCACCAAAGCCTGATTAAATATTAACATGGGGTGGGTCCTATTATTTCCTGACTTCCAAGAATCCACTGGTAAATTGAGATCTAGCTGCTAAAAATTTCTGACACAACATAATTTGTATTGAACCCCCTTTCCATGCCAGAGTGCCAGTGTTAATAAATCAGGCTGTTCACATTGAATAAATCTATTTAAATACTTATAAAATATTAAAGACGCATTTGGGAAAAGCCTCTAAGGTGATTGTTGCACCCATGCACCTCACAGTAACTAATTTATTGAAGAGTTTGCAAACCTGGGAAGGAAGGGAAAAGAAAAATGGTTTCATAAACCAAGAGCAGAAGCCAATTTTTCAGCTCAGATGATGAAAGGAAGCATGCATTTCTAATCAAAAAGACAGATACGCCTTTTCTCTCCCACCATTCCCTCAACGGCAAAGTGCCTTTTCATCATCAACAACACTCCATTCCTAATGTCTGCTGAGGCCTTTCTGCACCTTCTCCATACACTAGTAATGTACACACAGCATCCCTTTGAAACAAGAGCCCATTAGCCGTGGCAGACTACCTTTTCACATGAAGTCCTTCCGTTGGTAGTCATCAGTGGAGTGCTAAATCATCCCAACTGGGCATGCTCACATCATGGCAGAGGGATAAACAGATATTTAGAGTAGCAGAAAGAAAATTGCTTTTCTGGCTTTCTTGAAGGTGTGAGGTTTTTTTGGTTTGCTTTTGGGTTTTGGAGATTTTTCAGGAAAGGTCATAGACTCCACAGGAAACATCTCTCTCTCCTCTCTCACCCCCCTTCCCCTCCTCCCTTGAATACAGATTTTTTAACAAATCCACTTTTGCTTACACCCAGGTCATCTGTAATTTTAGACCTTCAACCACCAGCCAGTCCCCTTTAAAGATTACATAGTAAATGCAACCATAAATTTGCCCCACAATAAGAAACGAGTTTGAGCATGCCCTGCAAGAGGGATTTATGTGATTGTTTTCCTTCCAGTGGGCGTGGTGAAGGGATATAGAAACTGTCAGCGGGAGCAGCAAGCGGGGTGATACTTCACAATAGCTACCCGAGTAATGCAAGAGAGATTAAGCCTAAATTGAGGACTGCCATTTCAGAGAACAATTAATTTTCAGGCTGTCATAAAAGCTCTGTTGACATTTCTCAGCCAAGATTTTGCTTCTCTGTAAGGGTTTAAAGAGCTTTGTTCAGTACAGGCAGCGGTGATGTGACCATTCTTTGGGCTAAGTCTGAGGCACGGGGGGTTGTCCCCATAGAAAAGCTTATTTCTCTGACATGCAAGAAAGCCTGTGGATATTTTGTTAATGCTGACTTCTAGATCTTTACCTGAGAGCCCATCTCAGACTCGGCTGATTTTTTCTTAAGTGCCTGCTTCAGTAGCCTAATCTAGTTGGGCAGACCAAAAAGAAGCAACCAAACTATAAGCAGCTGCCTGTGACCACATCTGGTCTGCTTGTGACACCACTTTGCTGGTTCTTTTAACTCCAGCAAGCACAGGGGACTATACCTAGGAATGGGAAACTTAATGATCTCTGACTATAATATATATAAGATGCTTTTCTGCGTGCTTAAGTCATCGTCCAAGCCAGTAACTAATTTAATCAAAAGAGGTGACAGATGACAGTTCCAGGTCCACAAAGACAAATCCTGGCTCCTGCCTGACAATAATACCACAACTGCCTTTTGCTTTAGTGACAATAATATCCCATTCAAGCTCACCGTTAACAGTGGCATTCCTTAAAACCATTTGTCCCTAAAACTATTTGGCCAGTGTGGTTTGTGAAATGTTCTTCCAGGAGTGTGCCTAAAAGGAGGTGCCCAAGTGAGCTATTGGGCAGCTCAGCAAGTCCAGAGACAAGAAGTGAGCGAGCTGAACTTAGGAAACGGCGTTCTGCTAAAGGCCACCTCAAAACTCCACATCATGGTACCTGGCTATAAGCATCCCCACTGGAAGTGGTTGGCCCTGCTGCTGGGTCCAATTTATTACCAGTGACAGATTGCCTGTCAGGAGGCAGCTGCTTCGTATGAATTCACAAATATTTGTGTACAGAGCCCAGAGGACGAAAGGGTTAATTATACAACAAACGCAGGCAGAAGGGGGGAAAAAAAAAAGAAAGTTTCAAGCTCAGGGAGGTTATCATTGCCTTTTGCACAGGCTGGTTTTAATCACTTTCTTGTACCTCTCCCTGACTTCATTTATCAAGCCTTCACATAAAAGTTGCAAAGTGAGGTTATTCAGCGGATACCTCCATTCATCTCGGATGATTGACCAGGGTGGTTTGCAGTACAAGCCAACCTGGGTGATGGCATTCCTCTTGTTTTCATTGCACAGCCTGCTTTCATTTTATGCTGTAATTGTGTTTTCACAAAACCATAACCGAGCAGACTGCAGATCCCAGGTTCCAGATTTATTTACAAACACCCCTGACCAGTCCCCTCTGCCTACTCCTGTTATCTGCTTTATGCTGCTTTGGATCTTACCGCCAGGAGTCTGGAGTGGATTAGCACAAGATAGGAACTAGATCCAATCTAACCAAGGGGAGCTTATCAAGCCCTACTTCAACCCCCTCACTCCTCCTATGCTTAAATCCGAATCCTGCTTCCACACAAACATTTTGTGGGAACTGGTATCTGATACTAAAACAGTTCTTTGTGACTTCGCAGGTGTGGGGACAATCTCAGGCAGGTGACAGAAGTGCTGATGTTACTTGACAGAAAGAACTAAGCTGCTCCACCAGGCAATTGAGCAAATCTAAGTGAAGAGGCCACAGCTCTAGAGAGGCTGTTCAGGGACCTGAGGATCAGCCTCTCTGTGCTTCCACCAGATGGGTCATTAAGGTGAATGAGGCAATTTACAGATACTCTTACCATTCAAAGTGAGCATGTATGGGTGAAGAGCAAGAAGAGAGCAAATAGTCTGTATTAATGCAAATAAGACCCAGTTGAAATCTCATCTGCTGGTAAGGCTTCAGAGCTGATCACAAAATGTGATAAAAACCTTTTTCCTGCCTCTTGAGGAAGTAAAACCCCCAGAATCTGGATGTAACTGATTACTAACCAGCTGATTCACATATAACGTAAGGGGATTTTTCTGCAGCTCAAGAACTTCTGCTGGGGTAAATCAGCATATTGATTTGCTCTGACTCAGTTCACACCACTCCATTTCAAAACTTGATACAATTTTACAGTATACTTCCTTCACATCCAGTGAGAAAAAGCTCAGCCAGCGGTTATGAAGTTCCTGTTGGCACTGCTCATCTGCAGTAACTTTCCAGGGGAAAAGCCTTGTAGATAAAAGTAACGTTTCCATCCCAACAACCTGGACCAGTCTGGGTGGGGAATAGGAAGGCCGACAGGGCAGAAGAGCCAACCAAATCTTTGTTCTATTTAAAGCATTCCAATAAGATTTCAACCACAGAACATAGCAACAGAACTGATCACAGGGG
The DNA here is from genome assembly GCA_013401255.1 of Urocolius indicus. NCBI lineage: Eukaryota > Metazoa > Chordata > Aves > Coliiformes > Coliidae > Urocolius > Urocolius indicus. The sequence goes on from WBNH01010142.1 coordinate 84,106, forward strand.
AAAATGCAATTAAAATACCTTCCTGCATTTTGCAGCCACAAAATCGTTGGCAAATCACTGTAATCTGGCTTTGCTGAAGTGGAGGGCATGAGTCAATGCACCAGGAAAGAGTTTCAGCTAAGTACTTTTCAAGTTAATAACCTTGCTCAGGGACAGTTCAGAGCCTTTTATACCTTTCTTCATAGAAATTGGGATCTACCAGTGACTTTTCCTACTGTCCTTTGCTTCCACAGCAGTGCTGAAACCTTAAAAAGACTCAGTTCAGGTGCAGCAGGCAGAAAAATCGGAAGCTTTGGGCTGATAAGAGATTCTGATGCTGAGGTTTTTTTTCCTTACCTTTAGGTTTTGTTTCTGTCCCTTAAGAAGACTGGTTTTGTAGATTACAAATTAAGTTTGAGCAAGAACAGCAAGCAAATCCATCCGGCCTGAAGCAAGAAGAGCCTTCAGGCGAGTGTTTGTAGGCTTTCTTTAGAAGAGCTCCCTGGACACATAAAGGGAGTTCATTAGTGGTGGTTTGTATATCACTGCTGCTATCTTGTTGATAGCATGCTTGTCTCCAATCTTCTTTGTCTGAGTCCAATTGAAACTGGAATTCAGACAGAAGTAATAACCAGAGAGGGATTCTCACTCATTTTTTCATCTCCTTCCAAATTCCTTGCTTGCAAAGGTAGTTCTTAGATTGCACCTATGACAAAAAAAGTCTTCCATTATTGTTTGTGCCTGGACTGAGATCAGTCTTCCTGAGATTATCTATTCTTTTGTATGTGTGTGTGTGTGTGTACCGAAGTTGAATATAAAGATTAAAAGGAGCTTTTGGTTCCTTCTCATCAAAGAGCTGAGTACTCCCTGACCCCTCAGTGACCTTTTAGGTGATGTTTTGGGGAGTGTAAAATCCTTGAAACAGGAAAGAGCCGAGACCATAAATGTTATTGGCAATAGATGGTCAGAAAGCCTTTGATCGGATGGAGTGGAATCATTTGATAATAGCCTTAATACAATGCTGAATTGGAATAACTTCTGGAGGTAGATTTCTCTCTATATGTGACCTATAGCTGGTGTCAGGATTCATGTAGACGAGTGAAAACTTTTGCTCTTTTCTGGAAATATTTGTAACATGGGCATATTTTATCATAAAGCTAATGAATATGTTCTTAGCAGGAACACTACTGATGTTAAGATTACCAAGATGATCATGCTTTGGTATTAAAAATGTAAATACAAACGTTACCTTGTGGAAGAGACGAAAAAAAAGATCTTGTTGCATAGTATTTGAGACAATAAACTTTGGGAAAGAATGATAACAGAGGAACGAATGCATCAAATGCACTTGGTGAGAAGCAAAAAAAATACAACACTTCGGGAATTCCCCCCCCCCCCTCAAATTTTTAAAAGACACACTTTACAGATGTAAGGAAATGAATCATTAGAGAATAAACCTGGCATTATCTCTGTATTGAATGTGAAGAATGACGCAGGATTCATTTAGAGGTGCTGCTTCTTTGAGAATGGCAAAGATTAGTTGAGCTGTGTGAGAAATTTAAAGCAAATTGTTTTTCCCCTAAGATTTCAGAGATCCCTTTGTTTCAGGATAAAAATCAAGTTTTGTGGGCTTTTTTTTGTTTTCCTTTTTTCCCCCCCCCCTTAGTAAGTGTCGTTGTAAATAAAAACTTCCAGAAGAGTTTTTAAAAATTCATATGTCTTACTGTCAGTTGATCACTGTAATCAGTATAACCCTTCTGTTGCACATTTCAGTGTGCTAAGCTATTTTATATCTCCTGAAACCAATGGAGGGGGGGGAGGGGAAGAGCCCTATTTGAATTTTACCCTGTGATGTAGTATCTCTTTGTTTGTACTCCAAAATTTTATAGGCCTCCTTTGCTATTGTGCCTTATTGAAAACTCCTGCCTTATTTGCTCTTCATTATTATCTTTTCAATATTCCTGCTTCTAAAGATTCCTCACCCTCTTCAACATTTGTTTCAAATTCTTTCTTTCTGCAAAGGTACACACTTGCATTTTTGAAGGGAACTGGCACAGTGCTACTATCCATCCATTTTCCTAATTCTCTTGGTGTCTGTCAAGAGCTGTGTGCTGTCCAAGGGAGACGTTTGCAAAGTACATTAGTTAAAGAGTCTACAGATTTCAAAATGTCTGGCATAAATAGATGATGCAGATAGGTTTAAAGACAGGAGAAGGAAGGCTTGAACTTTCAATTCCTTGTGAAACAGTAAAAATTAGTAAACGGATGAGAAAGACAGACCACTCTAGACACGTCAGATATTCTGACAAAATCAATCCTGAAACACTGTGTTGCTGTATTTTAATGCACTTGTGAAGTTTCATCTGCAAATTTCATTAATATACTCCTGTAGATCCAGGATGGCTTCTCCTCAGGAGTCTCTACTTTCTGGATCATAAAGTTGTCTTCACTATAATTTAGGAACCTCTGCGATGATGCATGTTCAGCTGTATTTGTTACTCAACAGATGTCTGGGTAGTTAAATTCCTCCATGATGCCTTTATCAGTACTTCTATTCTGGGATTCCCAACTGGTTCAAGATGTACCTCTCCTAATCAGCAGCAGTACCATTTGCTGCTGATGAATATACACAGCTTGGGCCAGGCCAGTTCAGCATGGATCTAGAGTGGCTGGTTGCCCTGACTGTCATCAGTCTCACTGGTCCATCTGACCATGAAGGTCTGGAGTCAACGTCTTGTTGGTTTCTGCTCAAGAACTGGGTTATAGGTGCAGCCAGGAATAGGTCCCACGTTCATAATTCTTGAGACCATCTGCTGCAGTAACTGTCACTGCTCTTCCTGTGGGGCTGCCACCTGGGCTTGCTGCTCCTCTATAAATTTCTACAACACCTGCTGCTCTCACTATTCCTTCATATATTACATCTCCAGCAGCAGCTAGGAAACACGCACTGCTCACACTTCATCTGAACTGCTACCTTCCTGACACAATGTTCCGGTTCCAAAGCTGCCCTTCGGCACAGTTTGGCTTCAATAAAACAGGTGTGATAACAAGTTAACAACGCTGAGGGTGAACATCTCTTCAGACCTACCCCAGGTTCTTCAGCCATTCCAGCTGTTCTTCCCACTCCCTGGGTCAGCTCTTGCCTTGGAGATAGGACAAGGGGTAAAGGGCTTAAAGTGGAACACAAGAAGTTCCACTCGAATATGAAGGGAAACTTCTTTGGTGTTGAGGTGAGGGAGCACAGGCTGCTCAGGAAGGGTGTGGAGTCTCCTGCTCTGGAGGTTTCCAAACCTGGCTGGATGCGTTCCTGAGTGACCTGATCTAGGTGGATCTGCTTTAGTGGGGAGGTGTGGACTGGACTATCTCTAGAGGTTCCTTCCAGCCTCTACCATTCTGTGAATCACTCGTGCCTGCTTTGGGTTCAAGACCTCAGCAGGAGGCATTTGCCCTTCTGCCAGAAGGATCAACACTGAAGAGCACTGGAGGAAAGTTTCAAGTAAACAATGCCAGCCTGCTCTGTTCCCTTAGGCTGCTTCTTTGCATTACATACTGAGCAGCTTTTCCTTGAGATGGTCAGAGAGCAAAATAATAACAATTTGATTTGCAACTAAGAAGTGTTGAATCCAGATCATTAAGATTCAGAGAGTCATAATATTACTTGTTAAATAGTATTCAACCTGATGCTGAGTATCTGAGAGAATGCTCCCAAATACTCAAGAGCTTAAGGAATTTTAGTCGGAATGATATTCACCCAAGAATTTACATGTTGTCATTCCTCCATCTAGAAGTACTTTTCATCCAGAGACCAGAAACATCCCATCTGCTTTTTGGTTTTCTGAGCAATCAGAAATGAATAAATATGGTCAAATGAAATGGTTTATTTTGAGTAAGCTAAGGAGTTGTTCTCCTTCTGCACTGCCTGTGCACGCACAAGTATTAAATCTACAGGTGTTGGAATTGGTTTGCAAAACATTTCTTATTAAAAAGAGAATGACATGTCCCCCTCCCAGCAAAGGCACAGCTAAACTCTGCTGTAATTTCAACTAGCCCTGTTCTGTGCCACAGCAACTGGTGAAGTCGCTCCTCTGCCACGGGAAGTTTTGACTCCATTATGGGCACCTTTCATTTTGAAGCCAAAGTGCTTCCTTTTCCTGCTGGGAACGGGCAAAAAAAGGAAGGAGATGAGACAGCATTGTGTTAATAGCCACGACCTTTGGGATTTTTGCCTCTCTGCTGCTTTATTTTTTTTCCAATCACTTAGCCTATGCTGCTAAAGGCAGGATGCATTTCAGGACACTAGTCAACATTTAAAAAGAAGATCAAGTGCAACCCAAAAGAACTGTTTCTTCCTATTCAACAGCTAAATTGATCTCCTTTGCCTACGCCCCTCACCAGGAATCTGACTTCTTCTGGCTAGCTAGCAACTATAAAGTCAAACACCTGCTTACCAGACACAGAGCTATGTGTCTGCCGTTGCTGATCCATCTGTGGAACATAAACATAACTTTCACCAGCTGCTTCTTTTAGCATGGGCTGGTAATGGAAGCCATTATAGAGCATATCAACAACATACTTTCCTAATAATCATGGGCCAGAGCATCACAGGGTGTAAACTGGCAGAGCCTCACAGAAGGTGAAACAGATTTACACCATCAGAGGACCTCACCTTGTTGTATTTGTTTTCTTCACACTCTTTTCCTTTTAGCACTCTTATTTTCCTAGTTTCTAGTTTGTTTCTGGTTTGTTTATTTTTTTTTTCTTCATTATACTAATGAGGCAACATGTTGTGGAATAATTCCTGGTCCAGGATCAAGCAGTCATGGATATTTTGGGCATCATGCAGCCTCAATATTAATGACTCAAAACCTCTGAAGATTCGGAGGTGTGATACTGCAAAGGCTCCCAACTGGATTTGAGCCCAATGCCTCAGTTGTATAAACATACACAACTCTACCGACTTTGGGAAAACTACGCCTGCTTTTATTTGTTGCAAATGTGCCATTGTTGCTTCACAAAATCGGGCCCAGCCACCTCCACACTCTTTACATTTAAGTCAAGCTTGAAGGGCATCAGTGCAAACAGCAGAATCCTTTTTGTTTTGCAGGAAGGCTGGTGTGTTACGACTATAATTAACTAGCTGATAGATACCCTTATCTCTTAGGCTGCTCCAGCATAAAGTAATGAGGCTTTGCTCTTGACGAGCATCAACATACCTCTTTCCCCGTGTCACATCAGTTAGGCAGGTCAAGATCTTGATGGTGACCCAAGACAACATTCCTCCTATGGCCAGGCAGCTCATTTTCCTTTCAGTATAAAGGGCAGAAAGGCCGTGGGACTCTGACTCTTTGTTTTCCAGTCAGGAGAAAACCTGGAACTCACAAAAGAAATTCCATTAGTGCATGAGGTTCTCAAATGGGAAAAACTTGTACAGCTTTAGAGATGTCAAATTTGGGGAAGCCCATCCTGTTGAGATCAGCCCAGAAATGAAAGCAGTCTCTGAGACTTGCCCATTAGAATTTGCTTTCCTCTCAGCCATTTTTGTAACATACGCTAAACGGTAGTTTCCAGGACTTGTGCAACTGCAAAAATCAGCGCTCGCCTCTAATATATTCTGACTTAAAGTGAGCAACCTTGTTTAAAATGCACTGCTAAAGCATATATTTTCATGTACTGTTATGTCTAAATGCATGATAACCAGGCTGAAAATCAAATTATCTGTGTTAAGGTGAATATTACAATGTGACTACTGCCTGCTGTGCCGTGAATGAATCTTGTAAACACAATCAAATCTCTCTCTTTCTCTCCCTCTCACACAGAGACACATGCACGCCCTTGCACGAGAAAAGAGATTCTTCACCTTCTGCCGTTGTATTGTCACAGCAGCTCATGTTTATTGTGAATGACATCTTCAGCTCCGACTCAGCGTGAGCTGCGGGATGCTGGAGCTGAACATCGTACCAGGAAAATCGGCAGTGACATTAAAGTTGTTTCATGAATAATGAAAGAATAAATATCACATTTACTGTAGGTACACAAAATGTTTTGTTTAACTAAAAGCGTTTGCAGAGAAATTCCAGGTCTCTGAGGGCAGACATTATTTTATTAACTGTGGATAGAGAGCTGATTTAGATGGAGCTGGTTTCACTAGACTGGTAATTTTCTCAATTATAAAATGAGAGTACATGTAATCAGTAGAATCATAGATACTATTAATAGGTTTCAGATTTCTCACTTATAAAACTCTAAACTCTCAGAAAAATCACAAAAGTCCAAATCCCTCCATGTTTACAGCCTTTCCGCCACTTACATTCCATATAAGGAGGTTTGACTATATCTTCCAAATCCAAATTCATGTAACTACAGTTTTAATCATTCATGGAGGCAAAAAATGCTTCAGAGACAGTAATGAGGTTATATAAGTGTCCAGTGCAAAAGAGAACTCAATTGTCTTGATGCCATACAAGGCAAGCTTATTACAGGATCACAGCAAAAGATGCTCAAGACACAACTGCACTGCGTCCAGAGTTGTACTGGCAGCAGCAGCGTGTGTTCCTGCCAGCCCTCAGAAGTTCATCATCACAAATTTCAAGGAGAAGAAACAAGCCTACTTTGAATTACGGGGTTACAGTGACCAGAGATTTATATAAAAGTTATTTGTAGTGGAAATGCTATATTTTGTCCTATTAAGGACCGGGCAAACACACTTTTTACATACCATTAATGTGTCAGGCAAAAGTTAAATCTTTCAACGATTCAGGCTTTACTCCAGACTGAAACCTGTGATCCTCAAATGCAACAGCTTTTAATGAAATGCAAATATATTTGCTTCCAGAAGTGGAAAACAGTCTCACTACCATCCCTAAGAGAAAAAAAAAAAAAAAGAAAAGAAAAAAGGGGCTGTTATTCCCTGTTCTTTGGAATGTTTCATCCATATTCATAGCAAGAACCCCGAGAAATGTTCCAAAGTGCCAAAAATGTATGAAAACTAATACCAAACACATTGTCAATATTCTACTAACTGTTGCTTATGAACTTATGGCATGGAAGTAATTATTCTTAGTAAAACTTTCTGAATGCAATCATAAATAATCAGCTTCATAAATAGTGCAACTAGTAAGCATAGGCTTAATATTCAAGTGAGTCAAAAGATCTACCTTCTCTTTCAAAGAGACGGAACACATATAGTTTGTAGCTTTCTTTGAGGCAGACATAAAAATCGTGTCTTTTCCATAAAGCCAGGTCTTCCATTCTTTTTATACAGAGTAGTATACTTTATGACTTCTTTCTTGTGAGTTCAAGTTGCCTGTATTTTCAATTCACAGACAAATGCTCATTTCCTGTTTAAAATCACACATTCATTTACTCGTATTTGTTTAACAACATTCTAAATGGCAGTAACAAAAAGAGCAGTAAACAGAAATAATCCACCTTACTGGTACCTGTACACAAAGCATCCACACTCTTCCTTACTCTTTGCCTTTAAATAGGACAGAAAACTAAGAGGGTTTTTTTTTTTTGGCATGTGCCAATGTTTGCAGCAAAAAACATAAGGAGACAAGTCTGAGGTATTTTACCTCTCCAAGATCCCACTACTGTCAGGTGGGCTTAGGCAGGTGGTTTAGAGCTCCTCCTTAATAATCCTGAATTGGGAAAGGGCCAAGATTTAGATGACATACACAAAGAAGGCATGAGCTACCCTTTGTCACGCAGTCAAAAGAGTTAAAAGTAAGCAAATATATGAGCAAGTAAAACTTGAGTATTAATGGGGAATGTGTCAGTCAATAGCAGTGCAAGCTGTTTCCATCTATTATACCAGAAAGGTAAAAGTATTCTACTAGGTCACTCAGTTACTTCAACCAGATGGAATCCAAAATGTTCAGAAAATTAAAAATCCATTTATTCCTCCAAAGTTGCATTCCATCTGTTTTCAGACATTTATGGAATCTTTTTGCATACAGGATATGGCAACCACTGGTGCCTTGGAAATATTTCTTCCTCGTGCAGCTCACAGAAAGCCAGGCTGGATACAGACAGCACTGGAATAAGTCCCCCATTTTTTTTTCCAGGTACTTCTATTTCTTTTCAAAACACAGGAAACTCTAGTCTTGTTTTAAATAGAGGAATCATAAAATCCAGTGCATTATTGTCTGCAAAAAGCAACAGAAACTTTTAATCCAAAAAAAAACCCTCACCAACCTAACAACCCAAGCTATTCCCTGCTCTTTCCACCTTGAAAATTTTAACTTTCCTGTCCAGTCTGTTTCTCATTTCCAGCTTGTGGAGACAATAAGAATGATTCAGACGCTATGAAGGAATGCAGCGTGGCATGTAGTGATCTCCATTCTGGAGATAAAAGTGACAAAATTAACCCAGGAGTTATGAGCTCTAGTATTCATCAATCATTTTCCAAGAAATACTTTATTTCATCCAACTACATATTGTGTCTAGATCTTACTCTGGGGTATGGTCTCCTTCCTTCTATCCTTATTCTCAGCATCTTCAGCTTCACCAAACAGAAGGATATCATCTGGCATGCAGGCCAGGCCTGATGTTCTCTATATGACACAAACATCCACCATTTCCTCTGTTTCCTTAGGACCTTCTTTCCTTTGCAGTCTGTGGTTCATACAGTACCTCAGCATCAACGAACATTATCCTGTTGGTGCAGAGCATTATTCTTCAGTGAAGTTCCCTCATAAGGTAAGTAGAGACTATATCTGTACTGTTAGCTATATTATATTGCCACTTCTCTCGTGATTATCCACACCTCACATGAAATCACTCTCAGCTGCTGTGTTGGAAGAAGCCAACTACATCCCCCTGAGCTGAAAGATGTTCAGCAGGTAACTGCCTCAGGACTATTTCTTACAGGTCAAAACCACATCGGGGGTTTGGTGATATTACAGACTCCTCCAATGGTAACATCAGCAGTCCTCTGCACCAAAAACACCCTTCATGCCCTTATGCCAAGGTCCAGATTACTTCAGAATATGTGACTTGAGGGGATACGTGTCTTTCGTGATCTGCATCTGCATTTTGTTCACCTCCCCAAATCGTTTGGGTAACCTGCAGGAGACTATCACACGGAAAGACAAAACACTCAAAAATCCCAAGACAACAAATCAAAAAAGCAGAGAACTAGCTTTTAAGCATGACTGCATTGAATAAAAAATACTGAAAAATAAATTAATGAATGGTGGATGATTCGTTGTAGTCTTTGTGTTTTGTTCTGAATGTCAAAGCATGTCTTCACATTTTCTCCTGCAACCTCAAGCACAGAGGAAAAAAAACAACACAAGGGAAGTTAATTATTCATACTTATCATGCCATCCAAAGCTGACACTTAAGAAAACCCAAACCCAGGCAGAAATTTAGTGAGAGCACTGCAAGACTTTTACTGAAAACCGGCACCAGTGACATCCAATTCTGCTGTAACAAGACTGTAGTTTTCACTCCAGATTTGAAATCCATCAGATTTGACTTCAGGGTCGAGGACCACATACTAAAAGATGATACTGAATCCACAGCAGAATCAGAGACTAGATTTCCTCCCATTCTGGACAAACATTCTCCTTCAGTCATTGGGAAAGGTGACACTGAGGAAGTCTGCTGCCCAAGATGGACAAAATGCAAGTGGCAAACTAGCAAAACTAGAAAATAAATAATCGAACTGGTGCAAGAAGTGCTTCTGAGGAGAATGCCAAGGGTGCATCCACCCACATGAGGCAGGCACACATCTCCCTGGTGTCTTCCTCTATCCACACATATAAAATACATCCCTCTCAAGAGTTAAAGCTAATTAAAGGTTTCCTTTGATTACACAGAGGGACTTGGACCCAACACCTCCTTATCAGCTGAAGCGCCTGCACTGCTTCTCTTTAGTTTCACCCATCCTCTGCTAAGTTTAGAAGAAAAAGGCAACAGCTGTGGCTACTGACAGAACAAGGTTGGCAGCTGCAAAACTGAGATGCCACATTTCAGCATATAATTTTCTTTCCACAGTGTCTCTCCCTAACTTTCCTCTTTAAGAGGCACTTAAAATCCATGTGTCTGACTCAATTATTGTTATTGTAGCTATGGAACAGAATGTGATGCTGATGAGGGCCTACCTGTCTAGTTAGCTTCCTTTTCTGGATGCTTTCTTTCTTTGATTCATCATTGCTTGTGACACATGTATTGTCTAAACTATGTTCAAGAACAAGTCTCTAATAGATTCAATGGAAGCAGGTGAAAAATCAGAACACGGTGTTATCAGTTGCATGCATAAACTTACCTGCTAACTTTAAACATCCTACTTCTGAGAAATACCTCTAGAGAAAGCACAGTTTCATTGCAAATTGAGAATAACCTGTGCAGTAAAATTAAACATAAAATTCCTTTTGTTTCCTTTGATTAGGAGAGCACTGATGTTGCATAAATGCTCTGTCTTTATGAACTCATCTAGAGATTCTGCATTCCTCCAGCATTCAGTACATTATCAAATCATATCCAAAGTACTATGAATTCATGCCCCAGAGGGCATGAACCCAAATTTAAAGTCATCATCATTCTGTATATTTTCTGCTCAGTTGAAGGTTTTATGATACAGGCTGAATGTCTTTTCAGGACAACCCTAAAAATAAGCTAATGCAGTGGGGATTGAATTTATTGGACATGTACACTCACCTTCAGTTGATGTTCTCCCTAGGTCAGTTCTCATGTGATTGGCAAGAGATCATGACAGCTTGTATCTTCCTATGAGAAACCTGTGTAGACACTGGTAATTAGAACTGCCACTCAGTCCTCCCTGACAACAGCTACTGCAGTGGCTCTGGGCCTCTGAACTAGCTACTGCCTCTGGAAAATCCTGTTTCCCAGCATCTTCTCCTCCGTAGGCACATACCTAATTGCATGTAAACATTCTGTAATTTATTACATGACACAAAAACATTGGTACCTTCAAGCTGAAAATACAGCGGTTGACAAATACCCAAAAACTGCGATTCCAAAGTGTCACTGACAATGTAGCTCTCCAAATGCCTTCCCTGACTGGTTGCTGAACTAAAGATCCTTCCCTCAATAATGGAAAAATCTGAGAAGGCTCTCAGTATCTTTTGTTTAAGGAGCTTCATTCTTAGTCTAAGTTATGAGTGTGGGGGACTGTAAGTCAGTTCAGTTTTGGACTCCATTTTGATTTGAAAGTATCAGCTCATTTTCTCTGTAGTATTCTACCTCGATCAGCACGAGAATAAACAGGCTCAATTATCCATCAGCATATTTTAACCCATAACTGGTTTATTCACAAATTAATAAGGACTGCAACTAACAAAGAAAAGAAAATGAGAGAAAAGTAATGCAACAGGAAAATGAACATGAAGCATTTCTAGTTCACAGCTGCATTTGCAAGAGACTAAGAGGTAAGGCAAGATGTTTGGAAATATTTGCAAATAAAAATGAGGCTGAAATACTTCCCTGTACTAGGATATCTACAGAATGAAACTTAGATCATGTCCTTGGCTTTTTTTTTTTTGCAATTTGGAGGTATGATTTCAGATACAGCTTCCTTGTATATGAGATGGGGCTAACAATAGAGCTGTAGTTTCCATGCACAGTGCCCAGTTATGCAGATCTCACCATGTTAAATAGCATCTTTTTTTTTTTTCCCCACAGTAGAGGAAAAAAATAAAGAGCCAGTGCAAGGCAGTCAGGAATTTTTGAGATCCAGGGTTGAAGAGGCAGTGAAATCTAATCTCCAGACCATGGAAATGAGTGGAAATTGACTTCAAAACAGTGTTGATTTCAGTGGTTTTGGGATCAAGGTTTAAGAGAACAAACATAGCACGAAGACAAGTCTGTTTTCCAGAGCAATGCTTGACTTGTGGATAGGAGTAGCCTGTCAGACAGCAGCAGACTGTACTTAAGGGGCAAACCTACACCGAAGGGTTGTATACATTTGTAGGGTGTCCAGGAGCACCTCAGAGGTGGAGTTCTGTGCTCCTCACAGTTCGTTCAAAACAACGAGGAGGATGTTCTGGCTTTCCCCTGTGGTTAAGCACAAAACACAAAGCACAAAACTAGAGCAGGTGTGCAGAGCCTCAAAGAGAAAAGAAACCAGTCTGTGTGAGAAGTGGCAGCTATCAAGGATCTCCTTCTATTTCCTACCTCTTCCCATTCCCATCAGCATCAAGTTTGCTTGCTATGTGCAGAACCATACACGGAGCACTGAGTGTACCAGAGCTGGAAGGCAATGCAACCATTGCAATCCTGAGGTCCTTTTCCCTGCTACAATCCAGCCCAAGAAGAGCACAGCACAGTGTATTAAATATCCTGATAAAGTTTTATGCAACCAGTCTTCAAAATCCAACCCAGAAATGGCAGTGCTGTATTTTTAGACAGATAATTATAAGGGTACTCCCATTTATGTGCTTCAAAATGAATCCAGTAGTGTAACCATGCAACGGGTCAGAAATTACTGAGTGAATAGTACCATTTCCTTTTTAGACTTCTATTATAGCATGGTGGCAATGTAATTGTGCTGTATTTGGGTAACACTTCAGCACAGTGTACAGGAGGGTAAGAGCGGAGCTCTCTGTTCACAGAAACTTCTGGTTGGAGCATCCACCCTCCACAGATGTAACACACCCTTCACTTCTGTCATCGTTAAACTATCTGTTCCCTGCATTCAAAAGTACCAGTAAATTCAACATCAAGCCCACAGATTCCTACTCCATCTACTGCACTCAGTTTTCAGAGGATGCAAAACCCAATGTGTGAGTAGCAGCAAACTCATTCAAGATAGCCCCCTAACTCTCTTCTTGGGGGTAGTGAGGGAGAACAGTGTTGGGATGTGAGTAGCAAAGTGTGCACTGTTAATGTTTATAAATGCTACAGAAAGCTCAGAATGTATTCTTGGAATCCCAAGCAACACAGGTCAAAGATGAAATCTAAAGGAAATCACAACATCTTAAGGACTGAATTACAGTTATGGCAGCCAAGTACTTAGGGTGCAGCTTTTTTAGAGAGGATGCAGAATCCTTGAGCTTAAGAGCTCATGGTGTCTGTAAGTATTTTGATTTTGAAACAAATAAGCTTTTGCTTTTTCTTCTGCCCTACCACTCTTCACTCTTGTGTACTAATCTATACTAGTTTTCCATGTGCTAGTAGAATGGGTACCTTTGGAGAAAGATATTCTGAATTAAAGAAGGTTGCAATTTTTTCTTTAATGTAGTTGTTTACCTATTAGCAGAAACTGATTAATAGAAAATTCTCCTTTATAGAAATTTGTGAACTATTCCTTTCCAGAGCTGTTCTTGTCTGCCCCTCCTTCCAGTGACCATTCTGTCCCAGCTCCAGTCTTTCCTACTGTTGACATGTTAAAGGAACTCGAGTAAGTGTGTACTCAACAGGTACTAGTTGACTAGTAGTCAACCACCAATTATATTTGAGCCCATTTCAGTTCAACTTTGATTCTAGAAATCTTACTGACTTTGAGAAGTACCTCATTTCCACTGGTGTGGTCACGAACAGCAGCATCTCCTCTGGCAGGAGAAGGTCAAAACCATTCTGAAGGTTTGCAATGCCACAAAGGACGATTCAGCTGGTATCCTGGGAATGTCCCTATTTTACATAACATTTAAAGACAGCTAGAAAATGATTCTTGCAGAACCTGACTACAAATATGTTTGCAACATCATTAATGGATTCCGTTTCCTGTAACTGAAAGGCAATTTGATAAATCAGCCTTTGCCATGGTGCCACTAATTGCAATGGATTCTGGAAAAAAAAAAAAATCCAAAATCATTCTTTTTTTGCAGAGAAGCCATAAATCCTGAAGGTACACTGCTGGCAAGCCCTCGAGTGTTCATGTTACAAGCCAAGCAATTTAAATAATCCCCAAGTTCATTACATTCAGCCTGATACTCAGGAGAAGTCCTCTCTTCCATCGGTTTCCAAGAATACATCAATATAGAGCATCTTATTTTTCACAACTGATAGGTTTTGTGTGGCTAAGACTAAATTACAGTAGCAGGATTTTAACAACTGCAGAAAAGACTATAAAACTTTCTGCCCCTTATTAACTACTGTGTGACTATTAAGTTTATGGGCAACGTTAACATAGCAGCATAGGAACAAAAACATTGTAAACGGTCTCCAAAATGTTGGGAAGCAATTTTCCCCAAGAGAGAGGCAGGGGGCCCTTCCAGTCCTGGGAAGGTATGGAAAGGGTCATGTGGCACACATGTAAAACTAGATTAAACACTCTGTTGCTAAGTAATTAAACCTAATTGTAAACCTGGACAAGTGCTAATTTTCAAACTGAGCTCCCTGCTCAGAGCTCCAAAATCTCTATTGAAAGTTCATGGAAAAAGAAAACTGCCTCTTTAAAAGAAATCAGCTTGCAGCTCCCCAGAACTGAGCCCCTGGGCAAGTGGTTCAAAATATGATTTTTATAAACAAATCTGACATAGCAAACTTAATGCAAAACCCTATGCATATAACATCACTTATGTGTGCAACTCGTTTAAATTATAGCTGTAGAGTGAAGGAAATAAAACTGGCATATTAACCTTTGGCATAACAGTGCTCACATACTAGCTACGTTCAGCAGCAGATGATATTATTGTGACTCCCACTAGTATTGTCACAGTGAAGGGTCTGTCAGAATTCATGTTTGAAATCTCTGCAGTCAGAGTTTATTAATTCAGCCACAAGCATCCATTCCAGATCTACCTTGGCATGTACAGGCTTAAGAGCAGAATCTTTTTCTTACTGCAATTTTCCACTCCTCATCACCATTGTAGTTAAAAATCGCTGAGCACAAAGATAAAACACAAGAAAACAGAAATTCATGAAATACAGCATTTCCTATATTTAGAAACACTCAATGTAAAAATAAAAGAACCCAGAAATTCATAAATATAGCATTCCACGGCTTACTGCCACAGGCTGATTGGATGCCTTGCTTCCCAAATGTCCTTTTTAAAGAATGGTCTGCTACAAGAATTCTTCCTCGAGAGAGAAGACCCTTTCCAGTAGTTCAAAAGGACAAGCTGCATGCCTAAGCAAGGCTGACTTAAAAAACAACTTACAAGTGAAATGTAAAACATTCTTAGTTTTTATTTTTCTTTCTTTTTGGTGAATGCTCCACATTACTGAATACCTTCCCATATAACTAACAAAAGCATCATAGAAAACGAGCCCTCCCTGTTAAATAATGACTCACTGTGAGTGGCTTTGACAACGTCACTCAGGCCTTGATGTATGTTCTTGGCCTGTTTATATGCTGTAAAACATTTTGGTCCAAGGTTTCAGACACAGGACTTGTCTAACAGCTTGGGGTATCTTTTGATTTTGTTTCTTTGTGGATCTTGAAAATGAAAAATGGTTCATTATATATGAAGGCTGTGAGGCTTACCTGTGAGTAAGGCTGATTTCACCTGGAGAGCAGTTAGCCTTCAAAGGGATGGTAAAAGGAGACACAACCCTGCACAAGTCCAAGCAAGAACATTTCTTAGCTCCCTATTTCACAGAGTGGTTCCTAAAAGGAAAAAGCATTAAGCCAAAAATTTCAGAGCTAAACAAGTCTACGAAGCTGACATTAAGTGAACCAATCCTGAGAGATGCTAAGTGTGATGGTAGCTTCCCTTGCTCTTGCAATGAAAGGGAAACAAGTGCAGACCTGCTGCTGTGTCGGAGGATACCATGGTTGAAATAATCGCCTGGTTATTGGCAAAACCGTTAGATTTGAGAAAAGTTACTTTACCAAAATAGCACAGGGCTGTAGCAAGACACATATATATTACATGTAATTAAGTGACATCTAGACAGATTGGTTTAAGCAATCTTCATTTCCTTCTACTTTGTGGAAGATTCCCAAGTGCTGCCTCTATTTCTCCAGCTCCCTTCTACCAGCAACCCCTTGGGCAAAGCTGCGACGTGAGCAGTGCTAAGCAAAGGGAGACGTGATGTACTCTTAAGTATTGCAGGATTAAGAATATAACATCTTCTTATCCTTACTCCCTCTGATAAAACTGGGAGAAATCCGGGCCGCAAGAGTTGCTATGCAAGCTGTATCTAGCACAGGGCCAAAGATCAATGCATGTGAAGCAGAAAGGAAAAAAAAAAAAAAAAGCCCCACAAATTTTGAGTACCAAAAATAAGCTGCGAAGAAACTTAATCCTCAAAGGTCAGATGTACATCTGAAAGGCTCAGGCCATGCCTTTGTATCAGGATGTTACATTAGCCCTAACGACTTAATAGTTTTACCCTTGACTTGTGTCAACAGGAACCTATCTTATTACATGGTAAATTAGTTGCTTCCAGCCTGCTCCAGACTCCTAGGTGATGGGAAGACAGAGGCACTTCCAGCAAAATTAGAAATGTAACCTAGTACCTAAACAGAGTTGCTCAGTAGTATTTTGTAGCATTCCAAATTTTGTGCATATGCTTGAGCAAAGGAAGGTTGGACACAGTGTGGGAAAGAAGCTGCTAAGTCTGGCATTCAGGAGCTGGAATTAAAGGAAGACATCTCCTACGCATAGTGTTGTGCAGTGTCATCAAAGGTCATGGTCTGCTGCAGATATCAAGGGATAATGAGCTAGAGTAGGCATAATGATGGCAGGCTTCAGGTAACAGAGGACACTTTCTTATACTACTTCCCTTCTCTTGGAGAAGTTTGCGTCCTTTACAGACTTTCTTCACACCCACACAACAATACCCCAGCATGGCACAGCACAAAGCCAGCAGGTGTCCAAGGTGTGTTAGCATCTAACCATTCAGAGTCTCTCCTTGCAAAAGACAAGGATAACTGCAGCAGTTTCTAAAAGAGCTACTGTTACCAGGCAATTGTCTCATTCTATTTCAATTGAGAAATCCTGTATTTTCTGATTTATTGGGAAGGATTTGTTTCACATCTGTCCTAAAAACCTGTCTCCCGTCAGCTAGACAAAAGGTTACTTTTTACAATAAATACAAAAGAAGGGAGAGATGTGCTTATATGGTTATGTAAGTCTTCTTTAAGGAGTTTTACAGGCAAGTAAGATGCTGCTCCAGACACTAGACTTTTAAATCATTTAAAGCTGACATAAGCTGATCCTAGGCACAGCTTATAATCATGTTTTTACTTTTCAGCTCTGACAATTACAAATTGTTTGTATTAGCTCCACAAGTATTTCTATTCAGCAGTATTGTCAAGTCCATTCATCCCAGTCTTGTAACAGCACACCAGTCCTCTGCTTTGCCAGCCTACTTCCATAACCTTCATCCAACTATTACCAGCCACGTGGGGAAGGGCAGGAGAAATCTACAGCCTGCAAAACCCCCTCAATCTGCAATCTGTGGTAGCTGAAGTGTCCCATGTTTCAATGTGGTTTTCAGACCATCTCAGCTCAACAGGAAGAAGCCTGGCATCCTCTAAGCATGCTGCACTTGTAACCTTTGAAGATGTTCAAAAGGAAAGGGGAAAATAAAACAATAAAACCCCTAAATGAAAGGTCTAAACCGTTTTGTGTGAAGCTGCATGAAAAGTCTTGGGGCCTAACTTGACTGGAACTGTTTTAAGTACTTCTCTACTACAACGGTGCGTCATATGAAAGGCTTTGTTTGGCATCTATCCACACTTGGAAATAAAAAACATATTTATCTTTGGTCATGCAGATAATTTAAAAGTCGGACAGGAGAAACTTTTTTTCTCCTTTTAAATCCATAGCAAGCCCAAGATAAATTCTTATAAATTATTTCTTTTTAAAAGGAGGAAAAGAAGAAGAAAAAAAACACATAATAACAGAACAGCTTGGCTATTTGGAAATCTGGAAAACAGATTATTCCTTTGGATGGAACAAAGTGTGTGTATGTGTCATCATGACTTTAAACAGTTCCACAGCTCCCCGTAGAAATACTTAATTGCAGCTAATAAGATGTGGAGTTATCAGTGGTTTGCCGTGATAGATTTCATATGGTGTCTCCAAGATGTTTTACCTCCTTTGAAACTTACTAACCTAAGACTGTGTGAACTGGTGATCTGAGCAGCAGCCACCACAGATACTAAATTTGAGTGAAGCTCTACTCACAGAGAGGACAAGAGTTTGGGCAAACACTTAAAACTTATGACTTGTAGCATGTGTGACAAGCTCCCACAGAAAATTTTACGTGAAAGCCTTACATGCTGCTTAACATTTGCAGCACTGCTTAGAAGCCCTTTTATTTTGACATCACAAAATTAGGAAAGAAACTATTGTCAGCAGACTACAAATCCCAACACACAATTCTTCCCTCAATCACTGTGTTTCATAAGGTGATCCTATAAGGTCACCACACTAATGCTACAGAGGACCAGGCCCACCATTTTCCATTAAGCAGAGTAGTTGCCAAGAACATTTTTGACTAGTTGCAACCATTAGAAAAATACTGTGCCCTTCTTATATCTCAGTTTAGAAAAGTAAATCCCTGCTGCATTTGAGATGGATATACAGCATCCACAACAGTAGTACATTTCTAACCATAAACTCGTGTCTCTACAAACTAATGGAGAGCCAGTAAAACTTTCTGTATGTGGAGAAACAGGTTATTTGGCATCTGCAAAGTGCAGGTGCTTCATAAGCATCTATATATATCCATTTCTGATAATATCTCAAAATAAATTTGGCTTGAGTCAACAGATCTGTGTCACTACACATGATTAAACCGTTCTGAAGTTTATGGAGAAGGAAAGCTTTTTCCCATACTGCTATCAGCAGAGTTTATAAAGAACTTTGAGTAGAGGTAATGTGAATAACTTTGGCACTCATTTCACATCTACGTTTTAGGTAATTAAACTGTCTTCCCAAAATTAGCCAAAATTAAGCAGCTTATAATTATTTTCTTTCAGGAAGAGAAATTTGTACGCTGTTCTGGCACAATCACCTTTTTTGCCTTTGGCAGTTTCTTTTCCTCAAAAGTCATTCCCTGTGCCTGCAAATGCATCCACTTTGCCTGCTTCTTTTTAATGTTAATATTCCTTTTGAATACACCATCCCCACTGATAAAGTCAAGTACCTGTCTATGGGCTGCAGGGTCAAGTTCAGTGTACTACCTATCAGTAATTACGTCAGTCAGCAGCAAGCATAATGCATTCATTAACCTATAAGCAACCTTGATATTTAACTTACTCTGACCAATATTATATTCACTAATTAAGAAACTGTATGCAAATACCCTGATACAGAGAATGCAACGATACAATAAACGCCATAGGATAACACCACATTTGGAAATAGTTGAAGTCAACATAAAGAGTGAATCATAAGATGAAAAAAGTACTTTTCAGCTGCTTATGGACAGGGACAGGCTGGGGAACAGACACTCAGGATTAACACAATCTTCTTTAGGCTGTAAACGAGGTGAACAAGAGCTCTATGTTCATTTTTTAGATAGGAAAGACTAAAAATAACCTTCTGAAGGTAATTCCCATCCTAGGTACCCAAACTCTGTGACACTTATGACCTCCCTACAGAGGGAAGTCAGAACAACTGAGCTCATAAGTCAGGTGTCTTGAGTAGCTAGCAAGAAAAGAATCCAGGCTGAACTTCTTGACCTACTTCTGTTACCAGTTTCCCCCATAAGACAGTCTGTAACTTTATGTGTGTTCCTTAAAATGCAAAAGGGCCTGAGATTTACAAGGCTAGCAATGTACGCTGCTGTACACGGCATGCAAACTCAGATACAGTGTAAGTTTTAATCCATCTCAGCATATGGATGAACTGAGCAGAGGAGAAGCAAGCCTGATTGTAATTACATTAAGCATTTTGGCAATAAGGAAAAGTTTGTACTTGTACACAGATGGCTTTATGTTACAATGCTATAAATGTGCCAAGTTTCATGGCTTCACCACATGATGCAGGGAAGGGGCTTGATCCAAAGTCTGTGCAAACCTGCTGAAAAGCTCTCACTGGTTTCAGTGCATTTGTATCGGGTTTATGGTAAGCACACTGGACACAGCTGGAAAAAGGAACAGTCTTTTTTACTAAAATGTAATTATTTTTAGACCTGTTTCAGCCCTGTTTGCCTTTTTATCCCTGTTAGCCTTTTTTAGTCCAGTTTACCTTTTTCATTCCAAGTCTTCGTGCTTTGGTGACTATTTTCCTTTAAAGGAGAAATAATAAAGTCCAGTTTTGGGTTGATTGAAATGACTGCCCACTGCAGCTCTCATCTGAGCTGGAAACTTAAACTTTGCAGACCTCGTGGAAATTACCTGGAGGAAAAAAATATTACATTCTTATTCTATGAGGTCTCCAGAGTCCTTACGGTGTTCTTGATTCAAGTCCTCTTTTCTATGACCCTCCCACCCCTACTACTTCATGAAGGTAAAAGATTTTTAAACTTACTTTAAAAGTCCTTAATTTAGAAAAATAAACAAAAATTCTGTCAACTCATTCCCCAGTGTCTCACCGTAACTTATTTTAGAGCAATAAATCTTCACCCTGACAGCTCTCTGATGATGCATTACATTAATACATCATAATGACAATACTTGTGATATATGATGGATATATTTTTCTGAAAGGGATATCACCTATACATTCCATCTTGCCAGCATAGCAGAAGATTGTTTGCGAAAAGGGGGAGAAGGGGAGCTAAAGGATGTTCTTTACCCAGAAGGCAAAAATCTCTCAAGAGAATGTGGAATTAAGTTGATTGCCTTTGTTAAAATACCAGAGAGAATAAGAAATAAAATGCCTTCTGTGCACAAACAATTTCCAGCAGTAAGATGACCTGCATGTTCCTCAAATACTGATATTCAGGCTGGAATATAAAAGAGAAATTCTTAAATACACTTGTATCAGTCATGCTAATAGGGGAGAAACAGGCTCTAGGAAATTATGACAATGACTTCAGTAGGGCTGAAAGATGGGGATATTGAGAAGTGAAATATTTAAAGGATAACTAAAGCAGTCTGCAAACAGAAATAACTGTCAGTCTCAGCTAGTGAGAGTTGCATACACTCCGGAGTCACCCGTAACAGACATAAACCAACATCTTTTCAGTGCCTGAGCACGGATGAGGCGTCGACAGGTTTTCAGTAGGAAATAAAGTTAACTTCTGACATATTTGTCCTTTCACAATACCATTGCACATAAAGAACCTGATCATAAGCTGGTGTGTGCTGTGCTAGGTTCTTCAGGACAGAGCAAAGACAATCCTAGCCTCAACCAATTTAAACTCCATTTCCAGGGTTTAGAATGCAAAATCAGCCCCTGGTCTGATGTCTCATAACTGCTTGAAAAGCTCATCTTACTCATGTGACCATGTGGGTTGAACACTATGAGATTTTACAGACACCTTTGACAATAACTGGTCTAAAGTTGTCCTCCTGATGCACTTGGCTTGCACTCAGATAACTCTGACAACAACCTCAGCGCCCCTGTTCCTGGCATGAAGACTGCAAGGGCAACCAGAACCCGTCTTGAGTGTACCAAGAGCATCCTTCTCTTCAGAAACATGGTCTTTCTCTCCACTACCAGACTACCAAATTCTTGGTATTCAGCTTAAGTGCAGAGAAAAAAAAAAAAACACAGTGGAACAATAAGCTTCTGTCTTTTTAGGGTTCTGATGTTTTGGTGAAAAACCTGACTTTATCAAAACACAGCAGATTCCCTTCAACACCGAATTTCTGTTGGCTCCCCACTCTCCATGAGTATCTGAAGCTCATTTGGACCATGCTACTAAGATTCCTGAGATCTTATGAGTGAGATCTTACGTGTGACCAGCAGAACTGTCTGAGAAGAAACATCTTCCCACTGTGCCACTGAAATGGAGCCTTATGATCAATGTTCTCGTCTGGCAAATACTCACCTGTATCTCTGCACGGGAGTATTGTGAAAAGCACACAAAGCACTTTCTGTTTCTGTTTGGTATTGCTGATGCTGCACTGGAAGGATGGATCTAATGTCTGTTTTCTAAAACAACTCAGGGGCCTGAGGTGTTGCTTTGATAGTTGAAGACTTGGTAAACAAAATCCCTGCAAGATATTTAATGGGAGAAAAAGATGTCAGAATTGAGACTCACAGAAAAGGATTAAAATCAGTGAAATCCAAATAAACATGTATCTGAGCATGTATTTCAATGTGCTATCATCCTAGCTGACAAGTAAACTAGGTTTGAACGGAGTGGCACTAATATCAGCTCCAGTGTAAAGTTCTGCATGAAGAGAGGCCTTGGACACTGCTGTTTTGACTTTGCTGACACACCTAAGGAAGAGTCTCAAATTCCTTATAGAGTCTGGCAGGTTGCACTCTGTCTCAGAAATGCTGCAGATGGAAACATCAAGTGTTCAAGCAAAATGACAGGAGTCTCAATGTTACTCTGTTGAACACAAGAAAACAAGTGACAATACCCAATGTAAAGCACTGCAATAACCACATTCACTCCATGTGAAGCAAGTGCTTCTGAAAGGTGCTAAGTGACCTCTGCATCTTCCATCTGCAAAAGAGAACTGAGCAGTAATGAATATAGGAAGTCACTATGTGATAGCCATGGTGCCCTGCTAGCAAGTCTGTCTCCTGAGGGTCCATTACAGGCTAAAAGAAAAATGTTCTAATGGAAATCTGCTGATACAATCAACCCTACTAAATCCACTGTCACTCTTCTATGACCACTTGCAAGAGCCTATTGTAATGTTATTTTGCATTGCAAACATTTGTCCTTTAGTTGTTGAAGGGAAACAACCAGCTCATTTTGTAGATGAGCCATCAGTTTCTGGATACTGCTGCTCCGAGTCAAGCAAACTGCATTACCAAGTCCCATCAATGCTAGATTTCTTGGGCATGCCAGATGTCCTCTCACTTACAGAAATAAAAATAATAAATCAGTGTCCTCAAAAGCACCAAGAAAAATGCTAACTGACTTGTATCGAGGCCAAGTATATACTTAGGAGTTATGAAAAAACCCTCCTTCTTACTGAGTTTACAGCAGAGATATCATCCCATTTTTTTGTCAGCAATGCAAAAAATGCAATTTTCTGCCCTGGCCCAGCCTACTCTGCTGTCTTTACCCTGAGGTAAGTTAACAGTAATAGTGCCAAAGCTTTTGAAAGATACTCTGTGTGAACAAAGAAAAGGTCTCTGTATATTTTTCTCTCATGTCTTCCCTTCTTCAAACCAACTTTTGCTCTTTTCATCAAACACAGCTCTGGACAGGATGCTGTAATTTTAGTTGCTATTAGACTCTAAACTGATTTTCCACTGTTCACTGGCATTGACTATTCATAGCAGACTTCTGTTTGTTCTTTCACCTTCTTTCCCCTGATGTTACTGTTGTAAAAACTGAAGTGCCACAACCATATTGCTTTTGAAGCAGGAATATAGTGACTTTCAGGTTCGCTTTTAAATCCAGTGATATGGGTTTAAAAGAAACTATTAAAAACCTGAATCAGACCATCTAGCTGATTTAGATGACTTTATTACAATGTTCTTTGCTCTTTTTCCTTGTATGTTAGCGAGGAAGCATATAGAGAAACTCCTGTTAACCATCATACAATTCATAGATCCATATTACTGGAAAAAAAAAACCCGCTCAGCTAAAGTTCACACAAAAGTGAAATTACCCCAAAGGAATCTCTGTGTTTCAAGACAATTTTCTTGCTGAGTTTCAAATATTAAAACTCTCCCAGTTGTTAAATAAAGAGTGATGAGAAAATGCATGCAATTTTAATTTCCACTGGGATTATGCCTGGTGTGAGACAATCATGTTGTTAGATATTTTTTCTAAAGACTAAAATAATGTTATAGCATCTGTGAAGGATGTTATGAAGAACAAGGTACTGAAATAAAAACATTTTATCCCAGACTGGCTACTTGTTATGCTTTTTGCTGAAATTGCTTGAATTGGAATTTATGCAAAACTTTATTATCTAAGGCACTGAAGCTCAACTTGGTTTAACTGATGTATCTATTAGCTTATTTATCTTGTAGTTAGTGAAGGCTTGATCCATCAACTAGTGAGAATCTATGCAAGTCCAGTGGATATTTATAAAACATGACATCATGTTCAGTTGTTTGCCCCCTACAGCAGTGTCAAAGTAACAGCACACTTAAAAAAATCAAAGCTGATGTTCACAGTGCTCCCTGTAAAACCACTGGGCAGCAGAATGGCCAGGTACTTGCAACACTTGTGCACCTGCCTTTTTCTTCTGGGGTCTAGCAGGATTTCAGGTGCCCTTCAAAGGTATTTGTGAGGAGATAAAAAAATGGGTAATGTTGAAGAGGAACTTAAAAACAAAATACATTCTTAACTATAACTAGTTCGTAATACCTAGCTCGTAATGAGGCACTGAGAAACAGACACACCAGATACAACATTGTAATTCTAAGGAGGAATTTCCTTGGGAGATGACTTGGGTTCTGCCTGGGAAAGAATTTAAAGGGACTTACTAGCCAGCTTCATTGTCAGAAAACTACAAATGTCAACAGTGACTATGAAAGCACACTGCTGCAAATGAAAACTTACACTGTTTGATTTTGTTTATTGTTCTTTTTGTTGGATCTGTAACTTTTCCTAAAATGCTTCAACCTGGAGGAAGGAAATAACTAATGAAAATACTTATGGCGTGAAAAATCTCAATTTTATATGGAGAATAACTATGACAATATTGACAAAATTGTCAGTAAATACCGACAATTATCTATGTTTTACCTCCTGCACTTCTTTAAATGTAGCCAAGCAAAAAGACTTGGGATCTCCCTTCATCAAATTCATTTTCCTGCTCACACAGGGCCCATCTTAAACAACTTTCAGGAACCTACAAAGTGCTTTTCTCCTTTTCAATTAGTGGTGTTATTCAGTAATAAGCTTAGGACAAGGATGGGACAGGAGAAATAGTAATTTTCATCTCATTCCACTTTCAAACAGTGTTCACAAAGGAATCTGCTCTCTAGGAAATGCGTTATCCTGTCAAAGTTTAGGCAAAACTAAATTCTTCCAAATACCCTTCTATAAGAGCGCCCTGATGGAGGAGTTTTCCAGGGGAGATGTTCCAGAAGAATTTCCTGTGTTAGAGGGCAGATTGTTTGCTTTGTGTTGTTTCCTGTTAAACTGCAAACTTCTTCATAGAATGGGTAAAATAAAGCCAAGCAAATCATATTGGTGGGTCTTGGCCTAACGCTTGTCTGAATCTTAGAAAGGGTAATGGTAGGAATTTTACCACGTATTCCTTGATGGGCAGCTGCATAGCTGAGAAGAGCTGTGAGACTGACAGGGGATTTATGTATCCTGGAGATATGGAGAAAAACAAAGGGAAATAGGAAAGAAGGGAGGAAAAATATGAAAGAGTAAATCCAGCAGCTGGTAGAGCGGAACTACACCACTGGTTCATTTTTTTTTGGATTTGATTTAGAAAGAAAAATAATAGGCACATTTTTCCAGATTTATTATGTTTGGAGATAGGATATAAAAGCAGAATTGACAGAGTGGGTGATACGAGTAGAGAAACTGAGGATAATACTAATTAAGGGGAATTTCCAGGTCAGTCAGGAGTGAAGGGGACAAACTCTCTGCCTCACGCCCTACTGATGAAGTGGCACCTCTCCATTTCTGAACATTTTCAAAGACAAACTGAGAGAAAACAGTACCAAAAAAAAAAAAAAAAGATAAAATCATACCAAAATCGGGGTCTAGGCAAAGGCTCCAGAAAAAGTCGTTCCAAAGCCAAGTCAACAATGGCATTAAATTCAAATTTAATGCCAGCAATACTGGCTTCAGGAGGCACTGCCTTTCCTTTGGCCTCTGATCAGAGCCATTTACAGGGTGATAGTCCACTTAGAGCCTCACAGGAAAGATCCTTACATTTAAATTCATGCCCAACAAGCAATGTATAGGTTTCTCCAGATCTTACACAACTCCTGCCCATGAGGAAGAGAGCACAAAAAGCCATTCCTACAGCTTGTAATCTTAGTAGTCTCTACGTAGGTTTCTACAGAGCTGGTCTGTACTCTGGTAGCCCTATGCACCACCTCCAAGGTTTCTCTAAAGCCAATGCCAGCCCTTGGCAGCTTTTGTAAATGATGTGAGAGTTTATCTAGGGATACCAGAAAGCCTGTACCAGTTCCAATAGCACAGCTCATACCTGTGTGGGGGCATTACCACATACCAGCAAGCCCATTTTTCCACCAAGTTGCTACAGTCTGGGCTACAGCTTGCTAAACAAGTAGCAAAGGGGGTCAACATCTGGCTCATTTCTCCTAAGCAGTCAACAAGAGGTTTTAAAAGCTGCAGGGTCAGAAAGTCTCTCTTCCCCATGCTTCAGAAAACCAACGCCACTTCACCTTGATTTACCTTTACTGTATCTGAAGCCCCCAAAACAGCATTTGCAAAAACGTGCAGGACAGTTTTACACGTGCAAGGTCATCAGTGAGTTACTTAAAAAAAATAAGAGAATATTGTTTGGAATAGAACAGCTTGTTATTTACTGTATGACACTGCAGCTGTCAAAAATGTAAACCACAGAAACAAAAGTTGAAATTACAAATGAAAAGCAAATGTAAACGTTCTTGATGACTTTAGTGCAGTAAGAGGGGTTTCAGAGCTCATGCTGGTGCGAATAGGAAGAAAAGCCAGTACTTGAAACTGGGAACAGAACTCTGGAAAAGTCAAGTCCCTTCTCCTCCACTCCATTGACTGCTCGTGTAAACCATGGGCATATTTAAACTCAAGTCTCAAACACAGAGAAGGGGAGATGAATACTCTCTACCTCTGTCTTGTCTAATGAGATTGTAAGATCTCTCATTAATTGTTTGTCCCAGTCATAGCACAGCTGAGACCAGACCTCCTTAGGGGCTCCTCTACTTTATGATGCAATTAATGCACATAACCTTATGCCATTTATGTTTTCGAACCCTAACGTGTAACGTGGGCTGGGATGACGGCTTTTTGTCATCAGCAGTGTCTCACTGGCAGCAGGCCTCCTTTAGCTTTGCATATTTTGCATCTACCTGTTCTTCTGTGTTATAAACCCTTTAAGCTACTGAAAAGCAAGAGTATCCCTCAACAGAAGGCCAGAGTAAAAGCAGAGATGCAGTAGCTAACTACTCACAGGCACCCAATAGGCCAATTCTCCCTTATTTTACTTAAAAAGGAAGTTTAAGTGGAAAGAATGACAAAACTGCCAGTGACCTCAAGTGAGCCAGCACTTCTCAGTCTGAGGTGACATGATTTGTCAGTGCAAGGTGAGGTTTGCCCAGTCTTTCTGTCCCATTTCACCTTTTCTAAAGCCATTTCTATTTCTCCACTGAAGAGAAACCACAACTGCTCCATCATTAGACAAATTGCTTATTTGTGCTAGAAAGATTTCATTCTATATATTTATTTAATCTGTGTACTCCCATGAACTAACATATTCTTTGCATTTAATGGGCAGTAGCAGGGCATGCAAAATCAAAGCTATGTTCTGCTGAAACTAGAAGATGAAACACAAGAGCACTCCTAACTTCAGGGAGTTTTGTAGAGAGAAAATAGAAGTGAAACAACTTAAGAAATGCACACTTTTGTAATGCATTAAAGCCTTCATTGCCTTTGCCAAAACTTCACTTTTAAGAAGAACCAGCTGTGTATTTGGTTCCTATGTTTCTCAACCATAAGTCAACAGAGCATTCAATTTTAAAGCATAAGATCTATAACATATAGTGTGAATCATCTCTTGTCTGCATATAAGATAGCACAGATAGATAACGTGCTTAGTGAAAGCTTTATCACCAAGGAAACACATTCATAAGCATTGAATCTAGCATCTTAACATTTACAACTCACTTTAAAAAAATGCCAGCTGTAAATAAGTCCATCCTCATAACTACAAATATGTGGGATCCATCACCTATGACTATTTTAAGAACTACTCATTGCCTGAAAGTGACAACGGGCAAAGCCAATGGAGGTTTGGACTCTGATCTACCACAAGTTAATTGTTTCAGAGAGATAATAATTTTTTGGTAATTATGTCCAAGCAATCCATAAGTAACCACTCACAGAACAGGTTTTATCTAGTGCCACTTGCTATTTTCCTAAAGGTCATGGAATCTCTTTTTCCTCACCTCTAACGACTCACCTTTCCTGGGTGCACTATGGGGAAGCATAATTCCAGCAGAGTGGAAATTCAGTCAGCAAATGAGGCATCGACATAAATATTCATGGGGGGAAAAAAAACTTTTGAAACAACGTTGAGAAAAGAGAGTAGGTAAATCATGGCATCCTCAAGAGACCACTACGATATGCACTGGCAATTTACATGGATTTGCTTAAAATTTTGTCTGTAATTTAAGAAGTGTTATCTTACTTATCGACTTATCAACTTCCTGACAGTATCTGGGCATCTCTTGAGCACTTGATGCTTGACTGAGGACAGAGCAGTTGCCCAGGTGACATGTGGCACCCATTTGTCCTGTCCTTGATTTATAGTCTGGGAATTAACAAGGGAAATGATTCTGGATTACTCAGGGGCATGCTTATGCCCCAGTCAATATACTGCAGTTGTTCTGTTTTTAAACTTGGAATTTGATTCCCTATCTAGCATTCTTTCCCCATTTTGCAAATTGTGGGCCTGATATGAAGGCAAGGCACAGGAAAAGCATGTGAATTCACAGGGAACACCTACATGGTTAAGTGTCTGCACAAGTACTGATCACTGATAACACTTTTTTTGACTTAGGTAGCAAGAGAGTGAAGCTGATGCTTCGTGTCTTTGGACAGACAGCTCTGGAAACACGTTATATACTTAAAATATTTGACTCCTTGCAGTTAATCCTACAAAGACACATTCATAGAGACCTTTGTCTAATTGAGAATTCAATTGAGAACTCAATTCATATCTGACTCCAGTCTGGTTCCATGAGGCTAAATAGATACAAATAAATGGAGTAATTTGCCATATCAGCCTCCAGCACCCAAATTTGGCCATTCAGTTAAGAATAAGATACAAAGGATTACTTTAGAGCCACTGACCATGAAGAAAAAGAACACTGACTGGAAGGTAATGACGCAATCTTGAACTTTCACACCACTTCTCAGTAAATATTACTGTACTATAATTGGGTTCATCAGGTTCCATGAGCATGTCTCTGTTCTCCATTTCCATTGGTGTTATGCAAAGGACACTACTGTCTACTAAGAGGTTGTCTGTGCTAACCTGAAGCACATCCTTTTCAATTGCTTCTTTCACCCCTGTTTGTAGCTTTTCAGCTATCAGATCCTTCCTAATAAGGACAGCAATCAGAAGGCTAGAATATATGTACCTTTTTCGAGGACAAAGTCAAAGGCAATGTTAAGGTTTCCTCCTTTTCTTCCTTTTTCCCTTTTCTAAAGAAAACCTTTTTTTTTCCCCCAACCCCGATGCCATAAAAGAAGGTGATGTCATAATTTATGATATTAAACTGGTTACTAAAATGTCATTACACAAGTGATGTTTTAATTGATGATGTTAAACTGGTTAGCAGGAAAGTGTCAAGTGTCAGTTTCATGACATAAACTGCCAGTTATGATTATATAATAGCGATTATTCTTTGGAAAACTGCATTAGATCAGTTAGTTCTGAACCAATGTAGTTGAGGTAGGTTCATATTTTTTTAAACATTGTTCATCCAAGTTCTCATTATCAGGAGTAAAATATACTTTGGATGCAGTTTAGACTTTTATAACTCTCCCCTTGAAACATAATACCTACCTTTCTCATTTGCCCTTTCAGCTGCCATCAGATCAACAGCGAGCTAAAAAAGAAAAGCAGCGAGATAAATTTTATAGCCTTAACTGAGCTTGCCTTGTTCTGCAATCTAACAGAAACCACACTTCTGAGTTGAAGGTAGACAAAAATAACGAAACATAATTTTAATAGTAGGTTAAATGCAGAACATGAGGATTTGTTGACAGGATGTTGGTTACTATGAGCCCAGCTTTGACGCTTGGGTCTCTGAGCGCTTTAGTGTCCAGCTGCTCTCCAAATTCCTCTAAATCTTATTCAGGCACAGAACCAAAAAAACACATTAATATCTGAAATGCATGTAGCCAGATCTTAAAAACTTAATCCCTTCTAGGGATAGCTAAAAGTAAAAGCAACAAGTTTAGTTAATGCATACTCTCTGGGCCCAACTGGAGTAGGCTGGTTCACCGCCCATCTGATTTAGCAAACGTGTAACATTTCCCTACACTAAAGCTGCATTTTGCTCCTTGCTGTCAGTGACACATCTCTGGCTAACTGGCAAAGCTATTCAGAGGTACCCCAATAACAAGTTAGATGCAATATAACAGGATGAGGCTTTTACAGGAATTTCCCAGTGGAAATCTCTACCTATTTTATAGGAGAAAAGGTACATTCACATTAATGAGGCTGAAAGCAATAGGTAGGACTATCTCTTGGTATTTCTCTGAGTTTAAATAAGAATATTGCTCACATCGATTTCTCCAATTGAAGAATAGCAAAAGACTACAATGGAAAGACAAACGATGTACATCCATGCAGCAACACTGATTCTGAGAAACACTGAGGACTCCAGAAACAACAAATATAGTCACACTATTACCTTCCTGAGCAACTTTGTGCTCAGACTAGTGTTGCTTTATAATGAGACTGCAATGTGGAGATGACTGGGCCACACTTCACTCTGTTACCCACACTAACTTTGGTCAGATCAGAAGCTGTGCTTCATGGGAGAGGTCTTGGAAGCTTGATCAAAGGAGCTGTGAAGGTCTCATAGAGAAGGTGCAAAGAGGCAAGGAAGCAGCGTGCTAAGAAATACTCAAACACACACGTAATTTTCATTAGGCTTAATGGAGATGGTAGAAATTAATCTGCAGGGCAAGGCTTTGAAACCTTACCTCATTATTTCATCCATGCAAAAAGAATCTGTTGCCTCCTTTTATGTCTCTTGTTCAATAGGTGGTTTTAAAAGTAATGGATTTTGGTATTATCTCATTTCCCCCATTTTTCCAACAAGCTTGGCAGTGATGATCAACCTGAGTTTACACAGGAAAAAAAAAAAAAAAGAAATAAAGAAGAAAAAATGAAAAAGAGACGTTAAGTATTGATTAGTCACAGGTATCAGGTGTTTTATTACCCACATATCTCTAGGCAGCATTCTACCTGTCAGAATTTGGGGACATAAAAATTCTATTTGATATCAATATCAGCTCTTCAACGCAGATGGCCAAATAATGCCAGAATTTTTAAAGTTTATCCCCTTAACCTGCTATCATATTTTCTCTGTACCACAGACTTGCTCACTGGAAACAGTAACTATTTTTCTCTTTTTCCCAATTGGCTAAAACTATTTAAAATACACTTTCAAGTTATACAGAGCTGGCATCAGGCACATAAGTGATGCATCATATCACTCTAATTTACACAATAAGTCAGATAAAATCTAAGTATTAAAGTATGTACACTTGCTGACATGACAGAAGGCTGAAATCCTGTGGGGCTGATGCCTCTTACAAGATGAGGATAAAAATTAATTCAAAACCTCAGTAAGTCGAACGTGCCCGTCCATGTAGCTGCCGCATCGTGGAAACACACCTGCAGTGCTCACTAGTATCAATCAATCTGCAACAAGGCTCCAGCTTATAAAAGCAAAAATTCCTTCTAACATCTCATTGTAACTGAAAGAAGGCAGCCAGACACTGGTGGGTTTTTTAAAAGTTATATCATAATTTATAATTGGTTGTTAATTAATGTCAGGTCACAGTGGAATTCCTATGGAATTACAGAGTGGAGCCTCTTTAATTACCAGTTTATAATTATAAATCTCATTGGAATGAAAAACACAGGAACTGTAATAAATGAAGATGATCTTGAAGACTTCTTTGACTAATAAAATCTTCACGTATGCATCTTAGCACTGCATCTTACAATCTGTGTACACTGTCGATCACAAAGACCTTTTCCACTGCTGCTCTGTGTTTCCGTCGTTCTTTACTGATTCGCCTGCAAAAAGCCACAGAACTAGCCCTGCCTGCAAAAGTTCCTCTATGCAATCATATAATAGAGGTTGCCATGATCTGGGCTGTACCTGTGTACAATCAAGGATGTGATGATTAGTCCTGTGCATGTTCACTGTTAACTAAGTGTCCCCACAGCAGTTTGTCCAACATTCTGCTGCACACATTTGTACCTCCCCAAACACCCGTGGGTGGAGAATTACAACTGTAACAGCTTTACACCAGTATCCTACAGAGCAAAAGCTAATCTATTCAATCATCTTTTCCTTCTTTGAATTTTAACTTTGGGTTGGCTGAACCAAAACAGAAGTTGGGGTGCCTGTCATGTGGAAATAGCCCCATAAGAAGAGTTCCCACTGCAGGAACCCATATCTACAACACATACAAGAGGCAAGCGGAGGAAGAGGCAGCTGCCTCCCTGTTGCATCAGTGCCATCACAGCACGGGACCCCAGTGCAGACCTGCACTCACCCATCCCCTGCTCTAGGCCAAAGTTATTCACTAAGAGCCCCTGGAATTTATCCCCAGAGTTTGGTTAGGACAAGGAGGAAGATACTGATTTGAATTTGGTAATAGTCTTCATAATTGGCTTTACTTGTTGATCAGCAGCAGGTCCTGAGCCTCACCTGCTTGTTTATATGTCCTAACAAGTCTAGTCACTTTCTCTCATTTCCAGACTGCTAGCTACTGCTTTCAGCCATCCTTTCAAGACTTCTGTTTCCTCTGTAAGGACACCAGTAATTTATATTGAGCCCTTCCTCCTCTACTTTTAACAACATTGTATTTCTCTGTTGTATTTTCCCCCAGGTCCTCTCACAGTTCCATTTCTCCATGCCTTTGAGGCTGCAGCCCCGTGCTTCTCCTCGTGTCCCACGGACAGCCATGGGAATCTGTAAACCTGCCAACGTGCACTTTGCAAAAACTTGTTGCAGATCTGATGGGTTTCATTTTGTGAGCCAAGAAATCCAGGCTTACAACATAATTGATACTAACAAATTGAGAAGGGGACTATGGCCCCCTTCCTCAAATAAAAGACAATCACACTGAATTAAAGGTCATGGTATAAAGAACCGTGGCAAAGGAACACTGGGAAATAAAAACAAATGTAATACAGGCTACAGTGGAGTTAAACCAGAGATGAATTTGGCTAAATAAAACATAAGAAACCTATTTCCTGTACTAATTACTCCACTGCTTAGAGAAGTGTAATGCTGGCATCGGCCTTCATACTAAATTGCACCACAAAACCCCAACACTTAACAGTGTTTCAGCCTACACATTAGGCAGGCATTTACCAACCCATGTTTTTCCTGGCTGTTGTTTATTCGCTGACAAATTTTCATTGCAGGTTTTATCAAGTAGAGAAATGCTCCTTGAATAGCAGAACTCAACTGCTATTCAAGGGTCTTGAGAAGTAACCACACAATGTTATTCAATTACCTCTTTGGTTTTCATTCCACTTCCCAAAAGCATCCCTTTAGTAAAGTGAACCAGCAGCATCAAGAGGGCAATTTCCCCACACAGACAGTGCTTCCCATCCCGTGGAGCAGGTAGGTTACAGTCACTGACACAGGCAAAAGGACAGCTCGTTTCTTTTCATTCAGAACAAAAATGATGGCACATTAGCAACACACTTTCACATGGACACTGGAATTAATCAGACTTGAGTTTGCCTTCCCTTAAATCACAGGGTCATACAAAGGTGGGGAGAAGAATTTGCAGTTGGATCTATGTGGGATCGCATTCCTAATTCTGCCTGAGATAACAGAGCCTCGGTGCCTTGGCTTGCTGATTATTACAACCACCAACAGACACACATACATATTCAGGGAAAGTGTTCGAACTCTCACATTTGTATTCATTTTACTTTGACTTGACTGGAATCATAAAAGGAATGTGTAAACGAGGAGAGCCTGTTGCTGAAATGAAGTTGAATTTTTTCCCCACAGAAACTTGGGTTCATGACAGCTTTTTGTTGGGCAGGACATTAGCCTTTTGTAATTTATTGCTTTTAGATTAAATCTGGGGAAACTCAATATTGCAGTTGAATGATTAGAGCAATACCCTTTGGAGTAATAAATTTTCTTTGGTGCTGTGCATCTCCCGATCATGTTTCCCTTCTAATTACATTTACATAAATGATATTCTGCAAAATTAAATTAACATTCAAACCGTTACGCTGGCAAGGAGAGAACAAAAATTAGTTACAAACTTACATCTCTAAAAAAGCCAAAATGACACCTCGTTCCTTACACAAACTGAATCACAGCTATCCCCCAAAGCATCTCTCACACTACTGATTATTCTACTTGGTTAATCACCGACCTAGACTCTCTGCTTCTTCGTTTTGGAAGAAGATAGTGTAAGGTCTCGCTTTCCACGGGGTCGCAATAAATAGAAGCAATTGGTGACAGCCCAAATTTGGTCAGCAAAGTGCTCTATTCAGACATTTTGACTTCTACAGTTTTGGCCTCAGCCTTTCCTCAGGGCTTCCCTGTCTTGGCTCCTGTGCACCGTTCCTCTAGTCCGGAGCCAGAAGGTGCTTGGCAAGGCTCCCTGAGAACTTTGACTCAGGATTGTGCTAATGCTCTCCTGACCAGCCTGAAGAAAGATGTTCTTGCTGTCTATACGTCCCCACCACCACGCTGGCTGGCCGGCAGGACCATGCCTTCCTAGGCTGCTCTCCAACGGATGCACAGACACAGAGGCTCATGGAGCTAGTTCTCACTTGCCAAGAGGAGGGAATACTTTGCGATGAGAAAATAAGAGAGCCAGTCTACTGCTGGCTCATGAAGCCAGTCTTCAAACAGCTTTTTGAAGTGGATGGTGCTATACAGTGTCAATTTGCCTAAGGTCACTAATCTCCTGACTACTCAATCTGTTTTCTCAGCACTTTATGAAGAACAGTAGCTTTTGGAGTGAAAAACTGTTTCCTGAGACCGACTTGGAAAGGCATTATTTTTGTCTTTCATATTTTTGCTTTTCATATATTTTAGAGGATTTGTCCCTTCAGGTACCCACCCACTGTAAGGACTGAGTACAACCATCTCCTCTCTCTTCTCTTTTGGGTTTGGATGCCAATAACAAGACATCAAAATCCTTATGCAAAGAACACATGTCCTAATTCTATCGGTGTGAGGCACCACTTGATGTCATTTGTTGACCACGTGCCCAGTGCACTGAAATTCATTGAGGAATTTGATTCCTGGTCCTTCTCCTGTTTTCCCTGATAATAACAAGCATATACTGCCATGTCTTTAGTGATGGCAATTCTTATGCAAGTGTACTCAAACAATTTTGAGGCATTAGTAATGCAAAAGGAAAAAGAATAAATCACTATTTACTATATAGCACATATGCATACACATATATAGTCACATCTGGTACTAAATCTGTCAGCTCTACTGTGAGTGCATCTATTGGAGTGTCAGTATACTGTGTGTAAATTGGGCATATTTCAATGGGGGGAAATACAGTATCTGGAGAAAAGAATTAACGTAAAAATGTCAAAGCTGCTGATTAAATAAAGTCTGTGTATATATGATCCTACTTTTCAGATTGGAGGATTTCAACATTTCAATTTTTGAAAACAAAGTCTGCATTCAGCGATTCAATTTCCCTGCTGAAACCCATCAACATTTGCATTTTAGAATATTTCAGTTTACTTGGCAAGGATTTTTCCAAAAAAACAAGCAAAAAAGAACTTTGGGCAGGATGGCATGTGTTTGAAAATCTAATTTAATTTTCCCTAAACTTCACAGTTTCTGTATTTCTATAGGTCCTACAATAAATACGGTTAATTAGTTGTAGACGTTAACATTTAGAGACCATATTTTCTCAAAGTGTTTGATTGCAGTGAGTCATCTACATGACAGTCCTCTTTCCAGGACTGCATTTCATCCCTGTTTGCCTCACCCTGATAAATATAACATGCCAAACACTCTAGAGTTTCTGTTAAATAAGCTCGACTCACAGCATTATGACCCAAGCCCATTCAGAGCCATAATTGAGCCATAATTTGGCACACAAATTGCTTGGAAAGACTGGGCTGCTTTCTGTGTTTAGGACCATATGACAAACATCTGTTTCACTGCAAGAAATGCTATGAGTATGGCCACAGGTACTGAACGCAAATCACGTAGTGATCTTGGTGCAGGTTCATTAATTGCAACTCCCGGGAAGGGCATGAGACCCAAATTTCCATTTAATGGAGCTGACTCCGAGTCTGCACAAGACTACGATGAACCTTCTGTGAAATCTCTGAGTCAATGAAAACTCAAAGCAGTCAAGGAGATGGGGAACATAATAGCACCAGACCATCAGGTACATTTGCAACAACAGCAACGCATACAAAATTCAACAGAACCTTCCTTCCTCCAAACGATAGCTCTAGAAGACAGAAAAATCTAACTCAAATGTCGTAAACTAACTTCCTCTGCTAGCATTAAACTTGAATTTACTTTATTTCATCAGTCTTTTATATTATTCCTATTATCACTGCCACAGTATTTTTTCTCTGTATTTAAAAAACAGCACATTTTAAGACACATATCACCAAAGCACAACAAATATATGTCTGAGAGCTCATTTGGTGAATGATGAGAGAATCCTTATGATTAAGAAAAGCAGTAAAGAGAATGTGTGAGGCTTCAGCAATATTATCAAGAATTCATGACTACACACGGGTGTGATTCAGATGGCTGAGGTTATCAGGCTGCAGGCACGTTGGACATTGCCTGCGAATAAGCCAAGACCAGCTGCCATCCACGAAACCCCACATCTATACAGCAGCAGGGTTCTTTACAAGCTTTCTGAAAAACCTCCAGGTTTGAGTCAAGCATTTTGAAAGGCTGTGCCAAATACATTTACCTTATTTAGCTCATGATCCAGGAGATGCTATAGCTTTGAGGAACAGAAAAGGGAGAAGAAATACAAATTTATCAAAAGGCATCTAAACGACAAATGCAAAGGTTACCTGATGGGATGGCTGATAATTCCTGCTCTTCAGGTTAGTTGGGAAACTGTGAAGGTATTTTATCTCTCAGGATTATCAAATTTGCATTTGGAGACTAGAAGCAGCAACCAGAATGATTCTGAGCTGATTTTACCATAAAGGTTAGACTAATCTCTGCATATCGGAGGTTCTATATTAATACACACTTCTTGACCACTTCAGTACCTCTCTCATTTATAGTACTTCAGCATCTGCTTTGAGTGAGAACCCAACTGCCCAGAGGATGAGATGGGTGGGTAGCTGCATTTTGGGCTATTCTTCTCATAAATTAGGTTGGTTTTTTTTTTACTCTCCTGGTATAATCCTCAGGGACTGCTGAGGACAGGTTATCATAGCTGTGAGGGGAACACCACTGCATGCAAAGCCGTGGCAGCAATTAAGAGGAACTGAAGTTTACTCTCACAGTACCCATGTTTCTTCGCTTCTGCCATTTCCAACTGCCTGGGTTTTGATGTTGTTGATGGTGTTTGAATATTAAATGTTATGTGCAGCAACAGATGTTGGTGATCTCATTCAGAGATGAATACCTTTTACACATGGTTTGGTTGTGCACCAGGGGCCAAGAACTTTGGCTGTAGAGAAGCAAAATCAAAATCTGTTTTAACTGGCATATTGAGTCCATTGTCTGTAAACATTTGCATTACGAGAATGAGATCAAATATGCCAAGGGACATTATTATGTTGTGAAACACATTTGCCCATCACAAAAGAATGACTGGAAAAGAGTGGAAAACTGGTGATTACTGAGCTATGTACCAGTGGCCTAAATCTGCCCAAAAGCTCTACTAATTGAGAGCAAACACATTCTTGGGGAACAGAGTCAGATACATACACATAGAAAACATCCAGGAAAGAGGCAAGGACGTTCTTCAAGGAATAAGCAAGGAAGTACTAGAGCTTGGCAGCTTCTACCCTTTGATTGGATGGGTGGCAGCTATTACAGGGTAGTGCCAAAGAGATTAGTGTTAGGCTGGATGGGATTTCCCTGAGAATATGAAATCCAACAGTCCAGGAAACAGAATTACTGTGATAGTGAGCCACTTTTTTTGCAAATGGGAACAGATTCTTAATGTAAATACCCACAAATCACATCAGAAGGGAACCACTGGGAAGACATCCCAGGAGCTGTTGTTACAACTTATGTATTTAAGGATTTATATTACTATTCTTAGTAACATGGGAGGAGTGTTCTCTTTGGAACAGTGAAGGAAGCAGTTTGTGAAGGAAATGTAGAGTTTTCAATCCATGAAGATGTAACTTTTGCATCAATCTGCTTTTATTAGATTAAAACCTGGAA
This sequence comes from Urocolius indicus, assembly GCA_013401255.1. Lineage (NCBI taxonomy): Eukaryota > Metazoa > Chordata > Aves > Coliiformes > Coliidae > Urocolius > Urocolius indicus. The sequence continues at coordinate 122,322 of WBNH01010142.1, forward strand.
GCAATTGATAAGAAAAAGGCTGCAAATATTTGACTTGTCTCAGGAAATTCTTGGGAATCTCATATACCTTTTCAAACTGCATTCAACCTGTAAGAGCAAGAGATTTCTCAAAGAAGCAAAGACAAGAAGCAAGAACCTAAAGTGGTGTTAAGTGGTGTCACAGAAAGAAACAAAGGAAAACCATACAACAGTCGGCTTTCTGAACAATCTAGTGCACTCAAAGCAGCTTCCTACGGATCTGCTAGCCTTAGTTCATGCCTACAGGCCTTTCTTCCCTTTCATTGCTCCACTCGGTTTTAGGCAACACGTGAGCTCTACAAACGTGTGAAAAGCGCAGGGAAAAATCATCGTCAGTCATAGCTTAAGGTATCTTACTCATTTAGCATTGCCATCTAAGGGCCTAGAAGGTCCAAAAGGTGCCTTTCTACTGAATTCAATGAGCTAAAAAAAAAGATTTCCAAAGCAAATCTATGTCTCTTCTAACAGAACAAGAGAAAGATGACACTCTCTCCTCCCCAAAATCAAACACAAAAGCTGCACCAATCCCAAATCTACATTTATATTCACTAAAAGAATATATATATTCACTATATTCTCCCTCTCTAGATATATTCACTATATTCCTCCATGTCCCAAAGGGGAAGAGGCTCTACTGAGTCCCTGAGGTACAACACAGACACCAGCAGTGTCTCCACAAATGCCCCAACTATCTGCTCAGCTTCAGATGAACATCAGCGTGAATCGATTGCTGAGCAGGGTAAAGAAATTGTTTTTCCCAGAGGTCTATAGACAGGGACTTGGGAGATATGAGTCAATATCATGGAGAGAGTCCCATTGGCTTCAAGGTTCATTAAACACAGGCAGGATTGTCAGAACTGAGCTGCCCTTACAGAGGCAAAGGAGGCTTAATAGCACAGTGCTTGAGAAAGACTTTCGCATCTCTTTGGTGTAGAACACAGTGTTATTCTCAGAATCACAAACCTGTTCTTTGGCTAGAATAAAAATATTTGACAGTGTTTTGCTGTGCAAACATTGAGATTTGCTGTACTGTCCATGATTAATGTTGGTCTTTCAATAAATTGTTTTCCTTTGTGCTGGGGAAACAAAGTTTCTTCCCAGTCTCGCTGAAATACTGGCTTTCATTATGCATGGCAAAGGAGAGCCTGATGATGCTTTATGATCTTTAGCAAGCACCACAAACATTTCTGGAACATAAAAATAAAAAATAAGAGCAAGTAGCATTAAAATGTTCTTTGAGCTAATTCCTCTAATCAGAACATGAAAGTTCTTTTTCATTTAGTGTGTGTGTGAACAGCGTTCAAAGCCAAATAAAAATCATTCTGAAACGGAGTTTTTATTTTTCTGTAATGGAGTCAGTGTGCTGGAATAGAGTCAAAGTAAAACCTCCTTTTTATGACAACTGAATTTGAGTATTGGATTTCTTATTTGATGTGACATCTCATCACAAGATCCTCCAGGCACTGTTCATAGATCACCTCTAAAATATAAACATCCTAATATTATACTACTTCTGTTTCTCTGTGGTAGTAATAATTCACTTGCACATCACTTTCTTGGAAGGAAAAGTCAGAAGTGTCCACAACTTTTTATGCCATATGAAGATGACTGTGAAGACCTCCCACTGGTAACTACGTCACACTGCAGTGACAAAGACGCTGCTGCTGGCTTTCACAGAAAGGGATTTTGAACAAAGTCTAAGAAAAGAGACAGTTCTTCAGGCAGAGTGGGGCTGCCTGACTGCATTGACTCCTGTCTGATTTTGCCAGTCATATCAGCTGATGATGATACGTTTCTGACTGGTGACTTCTTTGAATGTGATTTAACAGCGTGAAAACTTCTCAAGGTGAGGTAAAGCTCGGCAAACCTTCAGGTCTGTGGATCACAATTTAGAAACTACTCATTTAATCTATCTACCATCACGATGGCTGATGGTACCTGATCCCTAAGTGGCCTAATGAACTAGGTATAGACAATGTTGAGAGGTGAGCAGAACAGAGATCTTACTGTTTATTGAATAGCAGTGGATATGTGTATGATTTAGACGACATCGAAAAGCATCTCATTTTCAGGAGATCAAAAGGTACAGTGCCTTCCAGAAAAGAAAAATAGTTATATAAAAATAAATAGAAACATCCTCAAGTTTCTGAATAGTTTGATTAGTCACGAAGGTATCTCTGCATTAATGTTTAATAGCAAGTTAAAGCTGAGATGCCAACACACTTGTTTGCTGCAGAAATGAGGCAACTTAGGGATATATGAATTATGTACATCCAGGCACCAACAGACTAAAATTCAACCTGTCATTCAACAAAGATCTTCCTATCTCATGCCAGCACAAATCAACCATCCTCTCCTGATCATCCAGGACCCAGACCCAATTACTCTGTCTCTGATTCTGTCCACATTGACCTCTACCCTCCCCAGTATAACCAGTACTAACTCACAAACTTTTTCTTACAACATTTTGTTTCTATTTTTGCTGCACCCTACCTAGGAAAACATTTTATGAATTGATTTCCCTTGTGTCTAATCTGTCTGTCTTCCCCAGCAAGATTACTTTCTTAGAAGTTTAGGTATTATTTGAAACAGAAAACATCTGCATGATCAAATTAAAAAAAAATAAAACCCAGCCAAAAGTCACTGGACTCTTCACAACAGACCTCCTCTTGTCATGAAGAATATAACCTGACTGCCTTCCCATTTCACACATCTTGCTGCTTAAGGCAGAGAACATGGTACTGTAACTAATCTGAAATGAAGGAAAACATTTAACCTACAGTCCCTCATATTCAGAACAAATAACTGTCTCTGTGTCCCTTATGCATGTTTGATGGAGTCGGAAACAGGTTATTAATTAAGAATAACTCCATAAAAACAAACTCCCTCCAATCAGTCTTCTGGCACTACAACATCTAGGGGAGATGCCAGTCAAGCAGCTAATATTAAACCTGTAAATCTTTACAAATTTAGGATGCTTTAATCATTTCCTATGAATTAATACCATAAAATGTGATTTATAGCTTAAGGAGGAAGATCCTTATAACCATTAATACACAAATTCAATCAACAGACATTTGGAAATTACAGATTCACTGGAGCTGTGTGATGCTCAACAGAAAACCAATCCTGTCCCCCTCTTCTCTGCAGAGAAAGTGGGGCTTCAAATGGATCCAGGACAAACTATAGACATGTTTCCAATCCCTGATTTGTCATTCTTCCTTTCTTAATCTCTCTTTCTTTTTTCAAGACGTGAGTTCTTCTGCCTTGTCTGGTTTACATGGCAAACCTTAACTAAAAAGGAAGTTTGAGCCATCAGTTCAAGAAGAATTTTCATAGCACTGCTCTCTGCTGTGGAGAGAAGACAGGTGACATGCTCTTTTATATATTATTGTAAAGTTTTCCAAACATCTTTTTAACCTTTGACTGTTCTAAAAGCCAAACTACCCTAACTAGTACAGATGGATAGTTATACTTTCACAGAGAGAAGATAAAAAAGAAGAAATTGGAACTGAGTACTCATTCCATAGCTGAGAGCAAGAGAAACTGCTGCAGAGGACAGATAAGCTTTTGTTTGAGGGCATTTACAACTGACCTTTCTCCTGCTCCAGTGTTTGTCTGCTAAAGATCTCAGTCTGAGGAACAGAACTGGGAGGAAGCCAATCTCCAATTCATCTTTGGATCTTAGAGTTTGATTTAATTTTCCATACAGCCTGACTGCTTCTTTAGTAATGAAGTACATCCTGGCTAGCCTGACAAAAGCAGCCCTGCTTTTCTTGTAGAGCACCAGCATGATGGAGTTTCGTAGGCAACCCGATACATTTGCTACTGGTCCAAGTGCAGCAGCACTTAGACAGCATCCGGCTTTGTTACAGACAGAGAAATTGCCAAAATGTCCATTAATTCCAGTGGTACCAGACTAGGCCCATGGAAACAAAATGGAAAGAATAAAAGTCAAGGGAATGTGATACAAGTGGGAAGACAGTACACACAGCATGTTTTCAGAGAGGTTGGAGAAGACAAAACAGTACAAAGGCTGGATAGGTGCAGAGAAAGGGCAGATATTACAGGAAGAGCAACAGACATTGTCTTGAAAGGAGTGCAAGGAAATGTTATAGTTACTGTTCACAAGTATCTCCTTGCTAGGAGGTTTATGATCGATGATTCATTTTTAAACAATGAAGCATTCAGCTCAAGAGTGGTTTTGGAGGGTTTGAAAGGAAAGAACAGTTGTCTATGGCAGGAGGCGCTGGTTGCATGGATCAGACTGTAAGTTCAGCTGTTTTTGTTCCCAACACCTACAAAAACTTTTAAACCAGAACCTTTCTGACACAGAGAGATATAAAGGAAGATGTAAAATGCATGTAAAGAAATGGAAAAAAGGAAATATACAATCAGGACTTTGGCTGTTCTCTTTATTTAATACCATGGGACTACGAATTTTCCTCATTCTCCCTGAATGAAGTCTCTAACTATGTATTTTTGGCAGCTAGCACAGCAGTAATAGCTCCAGTTTGATCACTGTGAACATCACATTGGCTTGCACTTTCAAATCATCTCAGCACCTAGCAGCTATCAATTTTGTTGCCAAAATATGAGACACACACACACACACATATACACTTTCCCACCTGTACCCTAATAATAGAGATTACACTGGAAAATACCACCAAAAGAGGAATGGTTTTACTTGGCAGAAACAAGATTAAATCCACATTTGTTGAGTGCATCTCATGTTAAGTATGAAATGGTCAATCTATAAATGAAGGTCTTTCTTACAGACTGTAGAACACTTGAATGAGTCAGCCAATTAAATTCAGTTTTGTGGTCCAAATGCCTTTTTACTGATTATTTTTATAATTTAGGAGTGCACAAGGACATGAGAACTGTTAGTAGGGAAACAAAATATCTGACAGTTGGGTAAATATTCACCTCAATCTAGATTAAAACCAGAAGAATCTGCACTATTGAACTCTGTCTTCCACGCTGCCACCCTTGACACACACGTTTATACATCTTTGTTCTGTACTCTTCAAAAGTGGACAAGCACAATTTACTGTAGGAAATTGAAAGTGTAAGCTCGTGGTTAATGTCAGCAAAACAAAACAAAAGAAACCAATTTGCTTGCCCATCAAAAATACAGTTTTATATTTAAAGGAGACCACATAGTTGTGGTGGGAAAACCACTATATTCACTTAAGATCCAGTTCATTAAATATTCCTTATATTCTTGGTATAAGAAAGAACAGACCACATGTGTGGGGGAGCATAATTTCCTGGAGGCAACATTTTATCTTTGATTTCCATTAGGTCTTTCATGAACACACCACTCAATCCCCTCTGTCTAAATGCCCCTGCTGTGCCAGTGATCATATAGTATGTAATGTCAAATCCATCTTCGTCGGGACTGGGATCAATTAGAAGGCCCAATATTCAAATTATGTGCTCGACTCCCAAAGCATTGTCGCACTCATACCCTGAGAATAACAGAAGTATGTCAAAATGTTCCACTGCACATGGTTTTCAGATTGCATTTTGCATTATGTTTTCACACTAGTCCGAACCAAAATTGTACCCGGTGCTTTACATACCCCGGAGGGCCGGAGCACCGCAGGCCTGCGTTCACACGATTTCACCGGTTGCATCTTGATTAGGGGATGACTCACCCCAACTCCATAATTAACAACAGGCTACAACCTATTTAGGAGATGATTCATCCCATAGGTGGGCTGAAATACTGCCTAAATACTCTCATTTCTCTCTGGTAACTGTAAAAGACTGTCTTTGTTGATTGGGATGGTCATTCAGTGAGGTGGGAAACCTGGGGCACAATCAGAGGTTGTGTAGGGAGAGGCATGTGGAATCAGCACGTGGCAATCCCATCGAAGGAGCAGCTGTCAGTTCAGCAATACCCCCAAAACTGGGATCAGAAAAAAAACAGTAATTATGAAGGGGCACAAAGTTCACAAGCTGCTCCTGAAATCTCCAGCCTCAGGAAGAAGACAATAAAGATTTGTGACTACAAACAGGGACTTTACGGGAACTAGACGAACCCCATACTTTTATAGTTATTTGTGCATAATTGCCCGTCACATAATTCACTGCAGAGGAGAGATTCCCTTTGATTCCAGTCAAAACTGGTGGGAGCCCAAGTATTTCTGCACAGGGAAGGAACTAAACTCAATGCCACTTGAGTGGTCTGGTCTGGGGAAGGAAGGGAAGTCCTACCACTCCAACCCACTGCGAGTCAAATGTATCCAGTTCCTTGTAGCTCCACTTTAGCTATGGTTTGTAATGGAGACTGACTTTATTCGTATTTGTTCCCTCCAACAAGTAAGGTTTCAGCTTATGTCCCTTCATTGGCTCCCTCTCTCTGACCTGAAACCAGTCTCCTGATTAATGAAATACGCAAAGTTTTAGGAAAAGGGCCAAACTGGGGGGAGATTTTTCTTTCTGGCTCTTTTCAGCTTATATAGGGCTATATTATGGAAGGCTTTCTTGCTAGTCAGAGCGAGAGAACCTCTCAAACATTACCACAGAGCTTCATCTAAACTAAATGACTGTGAAAAACTCTTTTGTCGACTCAAAAATATGCATCGGTAAAGCTCAATTCATTCCCCTTGAATTAAATAGCTACAAACATTCGTTTTGCCAATATACAGGCCTTAAGAAACGTGTAATTTCACAGCAGCAACGGAACATTTATATTGTAAACGTTAACCTAACTTCTAAGCTCCTGTAGGAAACTCTCAAATTGTTTAGCAAGAAGGGCTTTCTAAGCTGAGAATCAAGCTGTGAGAAAGAATCAAAAAAAAAAGAGCATTCATTTAAACATTTTCAGAAGCCCCTAAAAATGCCGTTTTCACACAGTAAATCCGCTGCACTTGAATGTCTGCTGGCTTTCTGAAAGGAATGCTCTTCACTGGGAAGCAGCCTGCTGTGGTCAAGTATGATGGAAATAAAAGTGTTGCTAATGGTGATTGAAAAGGATTCCCACTGCTGCTGGCCAGTGTTGGTTTTAGTTGGGCCAACTCCGTCGAACGGAGAGCAACGGGAGACAGTAAACTTTCTCTAAGGCTCTCTAAACTTTGAGTCACCTCTGTTTCCCTTCCTTTTAACACTAGCCTGCCCTGTTGTTTCTCCACAGAGCTTTATATTAACTCAGTCTGGACCACGCTATCACTGGAAATGTAAAGATGCAGATTTTCACACAAATGGAAACACACACAAAGAAGGAACAAACCATGGGAATGAGCATTAGCATAGCAGCAAGCCAACAAACCCCAAATACTTCTGTGTTGTGGGTTTGCCCAAGAAACAAAGTCATTAGTCAAGGGTAAATATCCAGACATCCATTTTCACTGTGATACTTTATACAGATGACAACTGTTGGGTGCAGGGCTTAGTTGTGTCAGGCATCTTTGTCTTTCTAGGAAAAATCAGCTTCCCACAGGCATACAGAAACTCTGTTCTGATTATAAGTGGCAACTCTAAGGGCAGGCAGCAGGGCTGAGGAAGGGAATTCGGGAAAGAGGGAATTTGGCTTCTGTCTCCTGAATCGCCATTCAGTGCATTAAACACAAGAGATACATCTCCCTCCTCAGCAGGACTGGACTTCTCCTAACAGCTTTTCTGCCTCCCATGCTACAGGATCAGCACAGCTCTGGTGCAAATTTCCAGTAGCGGCTGACAGTTTAGCTGGGGTCTGTCTCTCCTTACAGCTCACTAATTACATTGCCACCAGACTTCAGAAGTATCCTGTACCTCCAGGCTCAGAGGGAACTTGGTAATCCAGGCCCAGAGCCATAGTGAAAGAAAATCAATTAATGACATTAAGGAGAAGAAAAAAAAAGTTGAAAGAATTAAGGAAAATCAGTCTTTCCTGCAAGCAGGCTTCAGCTGCCTGAGCACTAAAAAGAGCAGGTATTTCCTGAGCTTTGCAATAGTGATGATGATGAGGACATGTGGAGTCCTCCTGTGGTTTTACTTGGATGTACAGGTGTCCCACTCAGCCTCTTAGGTTTCCCTTCCGTAGCCCCAACCAGAAAGTCTGTATGGCTCCATGGCTGAGGAAGGTGATGCAGTTGAATACCAACCTCACAAAATACAATACAATAATGAGTTACTTGGGCTGAGGCAATGGTTGCCTCAACTGGCTTGCCAAGAAAGACATAAACTGGCCAGAAGATAGAGACTTAGAAACTACAGTGAAGCTCTCACTTTGCATGCAAAAGTATGACCATGCAGTCACAGTGCAGGAAATCATGCAGGACTGGTTGGAGTAAAGACTTTTGCTCTTGACCTAAAAGCAAAGTTCAGTAGGTTCACAGCCCTTCCTTTCTGCCTCCAGTCACCAATACATCCCCCAGCTTGCTCATGAAAAACCTCTTAGCAAAGAGACTCACAAATCACTCAAGTAAGGATGTACTGGACAGGAATATACTGACAAGAGACAGCAGTCTTCTGCCTGGCTCCCAGAGAAGCTCCCAGGTCAGACAGGCAACAGGCCCGTGGGCACAGACTTAGGTGTGGCCACAACGCACCCTCCAAAATATGTTTCAAATGTCAACTGTGAGCGTTGCAGAAAAAAATATGATGAAAGGGCAAACAATGTGGTTCTCCTGGTTGGGGCAGCGGCCACCGCTTCGAGGCAGCTCTCTGCTGTGAGCGTGCTGCTGGTCTGCACAGGCACAGTGAGGGAGGAAGGCGACCCTGCAATTTGCTATTGCAAGTGCACAAGTATTCAGGGTGACCCTGATGACTGCTAGTTTTGAATGGTCATAAACCATCAACCGAGATATTTTTCTCTTTTTTTCGCGCCTCTGTAAATCACAAGGTGAGGAAATTCAATAATATAGGAAGAACATCTGGGAAGAGCACATAAGAAGCTGTGGCATCAAAAGCCCACGCTTTTCTGTCTTGCTACATCTCCTCCTGACTTCTTAATTCATAGAATCATAGAAT